>CM057145.1:11350668-11665668 GCA_029964075.1 Patiria pectinifera
CGACCTCCAGATAACCGTTCCGGTGCGCTTACCAACTCAGCTATCGAGCCCTATGTTGGCGGTCCCCCAATCAGACAATATCTTTGCTCAAGGGGCGCTAGTTAGAAGCCATATTGACTAATTGGGGAACCGCCAACATTGGGCTGGATAGCTCAGTTGGTAGAGCACCAGAACGGTTATCCGGAGGTCGCAGTTCAAGCCCCGCTCAAGTCAATTTCTTTGTTCAACTTTAAACAAACAAAAACCCAAAAAAAACACCAAAAATTAAAGTATATTAAACAACTGTTATCTCAACATAATTTAATATAAAATTGAAATGAAAGTATAGCTACGGCACTGCACGTATACTGGAGCACAACTGCCAAATTCATTAATGTCGGGCACACAAGTTATACTGTGTCGAATTTACTTTTGGCTATTTTTTTTTCTTTTCTTCTATAGGTGCGCCAGCGTTATGAAGCTGGAGACATCGAAGGCGCACAGTGTGCCTCCAAAAGTGTCCTGATTCTCTCCTTGATCAGTGTTGTGTGTGGCATAGTAACGGCTCTTATTTTGGTGCTCATTTTCACCGCCCACTAGTAGAAATCGAGACTGGTGACATGTAGCCTAATTTGAAGGCATAGATCAATTAAATTGGCTCTTCATTTAATCTGCTTGTTTCTCGAAACACGCATGCTCAGATGCCCATTTCTTACAAGCTCTGCTTCTTTATGGGCCCCTCCACAGTATCTTTCATTCTTATTGTTTGCTTACCTTCGACTTTATTCAATTTGTTTTTCTTCTGTTCTCTATAGGATTGTCATTGTCATTGATATTGTTTTGGTACTGTGGAAATAAACTGAACTGAACTGAAATGAACTGAACTGAACCCAAAGAAGAATGTTCAAAACCTAAACTCTTGCATGTTCAAAACCTAACCTCTACAAGTTTTTAGCTCAGTGAATTACGAGTAGTCAAATTGACTGATCGTTGGAAAGCCCAACATTTTGTGATTTCTTCTAAAAATGACAGCAAGCCAAAAGACGTTTAGTGCCAGCCCGATCTTTTATCTAATTCAGCTATTGACAATAATTCGGCAGGTTACTTTTTCTGGTCGATATTTTCTTTTACTTTATCTGGTCGATATGATGGTTCGCTGGTATAATAATAGGAAAGAAAAGATCTTTTTTTAATGCAATACTGTAAGCTATACGCAGATTTGTTTTTTATTCGTCCGTGAGGATCTGTATGCAGACTTTTTGATATTTGTATTTGGCAGGTAATTTTTTTATATTTCAATAATTTGAACAAGTGGTTTTTTTTTGCTTTAAGACTATTCTGATGTTTAATACTTTACGTGACAATTCTATAACTTAAATACTAATATTCTTCAGTTGAATATTGGGTTTTGTCAAATTTTCAATTGAAGAATTGTGATTTCTTTAAACAATAGTGTAGGCTTCATAAGATTTTTCTAAATATTGAAATATAATAATACCGAGTATAACCGTTTATTTAAGTTGCATTTTTCTCCGGTATTTTATTCAGTCGGTACCGTAAGTTAGGCAATAAGTTAGGCATTTTTCCCCAGTATTTTATTCAGTCTGTAGGATATATTAGGCGAGCGGGGGATGGTCAAATGTGCCTTATACATGACGGAAGTGGCAACTAGCGTACAGCAACCAGTTCATGATTTTTGTTGCTGTTGAAAGAATGGACCCTGACGAGGTCACAGATAAAAATTACCCGAAATCCCTGTGGCACCTCTTAACAGAATATCGCATAGTAAACTGACATCCCTTTTGCTCACAATGATGACTGAAGTTTATTAGAATATCAGGCCCGTTCATGCATCACAATCAAAAGGTCAATTTACCATTTTACAATCATATGAAACCCCATAAGTGAAAAAAAGTGCTGAAGACACATTTTGTAGGATCTGGTCACAAATTCAACATATATCCTTTATATTTCTATATTTTTTTTCCTCGTGCTTGTTCGGGGGGATAAAAAGGGTCTGGCAACTTTATTTGATACTTTGGAAATTACTTCAACTGAATACAGGTCCAAATAAAAGCGCAAATGACTCGAACACGAAGCGTTTTAAGGGATCAACATAATTAGGCCAGTCGGCTGAGTCAAACACCCACGGATGCTGTTTATTCCTAAAGCTTCAAAACTTGTCTAACATCCTGGTAAAATGTTGTGTCGATATTTGTTGTACAAAATAATGGGTTCAAATGGGAGATTTACTCAGATTTAAATCATGGACTATTTAAAAGTAGTTGCGAAACGACTTGAAAACATTATGTGCATTAGGCCAAAAAAAATAAGTCTCCGGTTTCTGGTATGCGCGCGCGTCGCCGTAGCCATGCGCGTCGGCAAAATGAAACATTTTTTTTTTTCAATAAAAGATGATGTCTCAAAACCACCAAACTCACTGGTTTGACTGGAATCCAGCCGCTGCACAATTTTAACGTGCTTTTAGATGGGGTTATGATCGAGAATAAGCTTTATGTGGCCTCTCTGGACTCCCATATATTTGCACTAAGTTTAGTCGGGCACCATTTTGCAGTCATCCGCCGACATTTGAAGCAAAAAAAAAACAGGTAACAAAAAAAAAGCCGCGTCGCCGCACCACGTTTTGGGCAAGCTCCATACCAGAAACCGGAAACTTTTTTTGTTCGGCCTTATGTGTCCTGTTTTTTTTTAGTAGTAGTAGTAACATTTATTTCAATGATGTCATTCATTACAATTACGTACAAACATGTATACATTAGAAAAAGTCGCTAGTATAATATTTGATAGTTATGTACACAGTGATTAATTATAAAGTGTGGAATTAAATGACAACATTTAGGTATAAGGTTAAGCAGGACGCTTTTGTGCCCTTACCTATGGACAAACAATAGAGTATTGTTTACTAATATACCGTACGTATTGAACGTCCATTACAAAGGGTAGACATTTTAACAGAATCTACAGTTGTGCCATGGAAACTTAATATTCAATTAATTAGTATTGCCGACATAATGCTGGATAATTTCAACCGCTGAAAATATCTATTCATTGGCACACCAGCTTTCATCGGTTGCTATGTGTTACCATTCAGCACTTTAGACTCAAGAACCGTTGAGTCTCAAGAAGATGGGTCTTGGAGCTAGATAGGCCATGAGAAAGCAATTCCCAAATGTCCGCGTCTACCTTTAAAGTGGACGTACATCATAATAATAATAATAACTGTATTTATATAGCGCTTTTTGCCAGAGGATACAAAGCGCTGGGGGAGAATGCAACCAAAGCCACCTAAATGAAGTATATGAACATATGAGACCCATTGTGGAGCACCTTTTTGCTAGGTGCTGCGACGCATAATTGCTGCCACTGCCAGAAACACCGGGGCAAACCCCTCCTCTTAGCGACAAGTGTTACTGGGTTCTTTAACGTGCATTACACAACACACGGGACCTACGGCTTTACGTCTCACCCGAGGGACGAAGCAATAATGGTAAAGTGCCTTGCTCAAGAGCACAAGCACCATGTTCCCACGGTAAGGATTCGAAACCGTGTTCCACGGCACACGAGTCGAACACCGTAACCATTTGACCACAGTGCCCCATCATGACGTCTCAATAAAGTCACGTGCATATGTCAAGGCCTATGACGCAACCAAATGACAATTATTTAAGAGAATATGGCATGGAATTTACACTGGTACATATTTTGTGCAAATACCCGCATCCTCCGAAAAGAATGAACATGATGACACCTTCCTTTTAGGTTAGGCCAAAAAAAAAACTGGTCTGATCAGCGCGCGCGTCGATTTTAGTCATGCGCGTCAACCTTTTCTTTTTCAAATTAACACGGAAGCTACAACAGCGCCCTCTATTGCCGCACCTCCTCAAATTTTTGTATCAAGGAGCACCAAGGAATGGGGGAAAATTGCACCAAGGCAAATGATGGAGGACACCAATGTATAATGAGGACACAAAAACTGGCCAAAATATTACCCACCCTGACTGTACAATTCAAGATTGAAAAAAAAAGCCACCAAAAAAAAAAAAAAAACCAGCGTCGCCGCATCAATTCCGGAACTTTGGTCTGCCCAGAGACCGACTATTTTTTTTGGCCTTACTTCATTTTGTTCATTGCATAAATTGGCGTAAGCCCTCATTTCTAAAAACTATATGTGTAGAAATGCCAGGATTCTTTGTCCATGTTGGTAACATTGTGCTTCCAGACTGAAAAGAAAGTTTCCAGAACTTTATTCCAAAAAAAGTGTTGTTTTTTTGTCGAAGCTGGAATAAAATCAACTTCTCCAATTATAACGTCCCCTACAATGGTAAAAGGGATCCAGGATACGGAGGTACCTTCGGTTGACTTAGACTGTCGGGCGATCGGTTATTAATTTATTGACAAGCTTCTCTCATTCTAGTTCTTTGATGAGGCTGTTGATTGCTCCTTCCACAACTGTACGAACTTGGGTCTGGTCAGGGGACGGGTGTTTTGTGCAAAGTCCCATTGACTGTGTACATTTCAGGCGGAAGTACATGCACTTGGATAAAATCGCGCTTGGCAATGCCTTGTGATGCAAAACTTTCAACCGAATAAATATTTTTCTTCGTCTGGCATGTATTACCGCTTCGCTGGATCTCAATGGCTTCAGCTCTCATTCATAGACATGATTTATATATCGTACTGACGGCACATAACTATAGGCCTGTACGCCACCAACTTGCTGCACGTAAACTAACTAGCTGCATGTATACGGCGGACGTTTCCTCCATGTTCTAAATAGTTTACGTGGTTTTTTTTTTTTGTCTTCAAATAGCCCAAACTGGAAATCTGAAATAATGGCAACAGGTAAGGACTAACTTCGTTCGATCATGGAGGAATTATCAGATCTACGCCAGCATGGGCTCGACCAAAAAAAAAAAATCAAATCTCGGGCAGATTTTACCTGTTTGATTGAGAGTGTCAAAGACGTACGTTCAAATTAATGCTGTTATGTATTTTACGTATGCACAAAATACAGAACATGAAAGTATACACTGAGGGTCCTACAGCGCACACGTCCATGCAACTACAACGACGACAGCGACAAGAGCGACAATTAACAATGACAAATTAAAGATTGTCAATGACGTGTGTCACATAGCAGACGCACACGAACTACAGTGATCGACGTGCCCTGAGGAACCTAATTACCTAATTAATATCGACAAAAGTGGCATTCCATAATGGTGATTACTGTATAATTCCGACAATATCGACAATTAAGCAGTGGCGTAGCCACCGGGGGGCGTGGGGGGGGGGCGACCGGCGTGACATAGCGCATAATGATAATCTAAAATGCGTATTAATACCCACTGCACTGCTCGCTCACACCACGGAACGCGTATTATAGACAGGTGGTCCGTGGGTCACACAGTTTCAGTCAGCGGTATCACGCGAATCGGGCACGCACAAACTTTTTCCTCCATTCATATAAGCTAAATAATAATAATAGACCAATTAAAATTCCTTAAAATCAGTGGCGTAGCCAAGGGGGGGGGGCCGTGGGGGCGACAGCCCCCCCCCCCATGAAAGCTTGTCGCCCCCCAGTCGCCCCCACTGAGATTTTGAGTTTCTAAAAAAATTATCATTGATCTACATGACGTTATGGGCGTCAATCCTGGGGGGACAGGGGGACTGGTCCCCCACTTTTTGAAGGGTGGGGGACACAATATCAAATGTCCCCCCCCCCCCAGATTTTTGAACTCGTGTCTCATTTACAGGGCCCTATTATGTACTACAATGTATCTTTTGCTTAGAAAAATATTGGTTTAAGTGGTCAGAATTTGCCTCAGATAGCACCACAGAGCATTTAGAATCCAAAATTTTTCGGGGCCCTTAAGCGGGCCCCGAACCCCACGCCTATAGCTCAGAATTCTGGTAGCTGATTCAATGACTCCAACCTCGAAAACAATGTTCAAAAAATTATCTTTTGCTAAGAAAATATTAGTTAAAGCATGGAGGAAGGTGGTGGGAAATTGCTTCAGATCACACCACAGAACATCTAGAATCTAACTTTTTTCGGGGCCCTTAAGCGGGCCCTGAACCCCCACGCCGTAAGGGCTTCGCGCTTCGCGCTTCGCGCTCGCATCAGTTCTGATCAAGGTATGTCCCCCCCCCCCACTTTTGAGAAGCGATTGACGCCCCTACATGACGCCCCCATGAAATGGTCCAGCCCCCCCAGCGCCCCCCACTGAAAAATTCCTGGCTACGCCACTGCACTTAAGGCAGCGGTTGCGATACAATTTGCGAAAATTAATTAAAAGACACAAACGTTACAATTACCAATGACAAAAGTGACAATTAACGGCGACAATAACGACTGTGCATCGGGAGTCCTGTTTATTACGTCACGATTTACTGTGTTTTGTTTGCTGCCCGCAACGACGACTTTTACACAGTTGCACGTTCGGGTCGAAACTGGACCTGAAAAACAGCTCTCAAAAGTACCTTTTGTACTAATTTTATGACAAAAACAATAGTCGTTTTTATTTCATCACACCTTAGGCTACATATACCCGAAAATGACGGAAATGTCTTCGAGCATTCCACAAGATCTCATTGAGCAACGTTTGGCACGCAAGACTGGTGTATCACAAGTATAGGCCTATTCATGTATAATTATGTATAGCTGTCAAAGAGGTCCATATTGAGGTTAGCCCATACACGATATGAAGTGATTTGTGGTACGCGTTCAGCTCGTGTCTTGCAGAGCACTCGTCCATGCAACGACAACAAGGACAGCGAAAAAAGTGGCAACTTCATCAGTTAACAGCGACAAGAGTTACACGAGCGATGATTAACAGCAAAGCGATACGGAAGCTTTAATTATAGCGACATTAAGATCTAGATCGACAGCAGCGAGAGTATTCAACAGTGTTGTAGTCGAGTCCTCCTCATCCGAGTCCGAGTCCGAGTCCGAGTCCTTGAGCAAAGGACTCGAGTCCGAGTCCGAGTCCTTGTCAATTTTTGATGTCCGAGTCCGAGTCCGAGTCCGAGTCCTTGAAAAAAGGACTCGAGTCCGAGTCCGAGTCCTTATGTATCAAATTCAAGTCGCGGTTCACCAATACTATATTAACGTTTTCAAAATGTCACTATCAAATGTCAGGTGATAGAGAAGGGGTAATGGTTTTGGCTGTATGCACTATGCAATGCATTCATTATGTTTATAATGTACATTAAAAAAAAACTTGCATTAACTTTTACCTTAGTATGCGTAGAAGCCTACAGATATTGACGCAGATACTACAGTAAAGTGACAATTACATACAGTAATTATTCTTCACATTTGTTGCTTTTCTTTATTTCCCTTTCTTACAGTTGTATGGCGTTGATTCCATGCGGCTGAGATAGCTCCTTGTCATTGTGTCAACCATGTTAGTAATATTGAACAAAAAGTCCAACACATCGGCAAGCAACTGAATAACTGATGAATCGATTTATTTGGTGGGCAATTGGCTAGGTTAGGTTGGAATGAATCAGTTGATCATTGATCAATCGGCAAGTTATTTTTGCGAGCGGCAGAACTTCGGAATTCGGTTCCACAGCAAAACCAAATCAAGGTGAAAGACATAAAATAATTGAAATAAAACACCTAAAAAAGACCCGATTTTGCCGGACTCGAGCCGGACTCGAAGCCGAGTCCTCGAGTCCTTGGGGTCCGAGTCCGAGTCCGAGTCCGAGTCCTTGAGCAAAGGACTCGAGTCCAAGTCCGAGTCCTTGAAAAAAGGACTCGAGTCCGGACTCGAGTCCGAGTCCCGAGTCCGAGTCCTACAACACTGGTATTAAACGACATTTCACAACAGCAATTCGATAGAGACATTGATTAGCCACAATACCGACAACAGCGACAATACAAGCGACTAACAGCAGCGATAATCGTGACAACTAGCGACAGAACCAAGGACAGCTGCAATCGACAGTGACAACTAGCGACAAGAGCACCAATACAAGAGCACCAATAACGTGACAATAATAGCAACCACCGACACCATCATAACCACCTCAGTACAGTGCACTGTAACCGTGACAAAATATGAACAATTAAATTTGATTTACGGCCTGCCATTGGTTGTTAATTTCCTTAAAAGCTAAAGGATCATTTGCATTTATCCCAAAAGTATACCACCGAGTTATTTTCAAAATGTATATTTGGATTATCAAAGAATGTAATGGTATAGACATCTGACGTGAAATTATTCCGTCTACCTTGTTCACTTGGAAAGAAATATCAAGAAATGTTGGTGATTTTCAATAATTTATCGATTGACTGATGTTGGAAAACACAGCGTTCTTTAGGGCCTTTACGAAATCGTGTTTAGTGATCAAAAGATTTTACTTTTTTCACGCTTTTCTCGAAAAGTGTAATATCCACTGAGCTGAAACTTCAACATGTTTTATCATGGAGTGGTGTTATTATGGGAAACAAACAAAATGCTGGAAGAGCAAATTAATGATCCTTATTGAAGGTGCATATTTAAAAAATAAAGGTCCTCATTTAAAAAAAAAAGGAAAAAAAGAGCTTTACTTTTTTGGGTTTTTTTTTTTTAAATGACCCAGAAAATATCATTTTTGACCCGGGAAAGGACTGATTAAATTTGGGTTAGATTGCGGGTCAACTGACTCAGGAGGTTTAGAGTGTAAAGAGCCAACAATTGCAAATCTAAGCATTTCTTTGGTGTTCTTTTTTAATAAATTAAACTTGGAGTTGTTGATCTAACATAAAGTAGTTTTCAAGCTCAAATTCTATCCGCCAACAATCACCAGACTACTGTTAGAACCTTAAAACACTGAATTGATTAAAGAAATCAATGATCTTCATTTTGTCTTGAAGGATACACACGATTTGAGTATGATGAGGTCGACACCGACGATGTCCCTCCAGCTACCGGACCTCCTGGTACCCAGATCTCTGCCAACGACCTACCCAACTACCAAGACCTGTACCCGCAACCTGACCCCTGCATGGTGCATCCCACGTTAACCGGGTCGTCCGACTTACCCCTTACACCCCTCTTATCTCCTAACCGGTCTGGCCACACACCAATCCATCCCAGTGCTGGTCTCACAGCGGGGCAAGTTAATAATGCCTCGCCCCCACCTTACTCCATCCTACCTCCAGGTGGAACACCTGTCTTTAGCTCTCAGCCTCAGCCGGGAACTGTCGACATGAACGTAAGTATTAAGTCTGCTCTATACTCTAATAGTTTCAATGCAGTTGTCTGTTACCGACAGTCTTAATAGGTTGTCATCATTATTATGATTGAAAGCGATCCAGTTGTTACTACTGCAGGCCATGCTTGCTCGATCGGTGCTGCAAATTGTAGGCGCGTAGGATCTTTCTAATCTCGACTTGAGTCAGGTCGAGTCAATAAGGCGTCAACAATAGTCAACTCGAGTCAACAGTTATACAGGGTGACCCCATAAAAAGCAACCCAAAACATCTGCCTTTAAAAAAAGGGATTGGTGGATTTTTATGTATGAGGTATCAGATTAAAGCCGAGAGCTTTTTCCATGAAAATAGCACTTTGGGTTGCTGAGAAAATGCCAATCATGTATAAATGTAGTCATTTTTTTATCCTGTACACACAAAAAAAACCACAGTAAGGAATTTTAACTGAACTTTTTTGTGCGTGTCGATCCTAATCCTTACAAACAACACGGCAGCCTATCCAACTCTGTTTGGCATTATAATTTGTACTATAATAAGACTAACCTTCCTGATTTTAAAATGGATCATTCTCATCACACACTTGACATAGCGCTCGCAAGTTTCAGGAGGCTACGAATTATGATCAAGCCGAGTTGACCGAATGTTACATCAGTTGAAACACTGTACTTTTATTGTTAGTACATGTCCATGTACATGCATTGTAACGCTAGTTCTGGGAACCTACCAGGGGTGGGGTCTGAGTACCCATACTGGGAGTGTGGTATGCCCCACAAGTTGTTCATTGTGTCTGGTTTGCCCGTTTACTTGGTATCCAGCACAAAACCTTGTGACTAAATAAACACAGCTGTAGCAGAAATTGATACTATAGTTCTTTATTGTTTTAATTCATTGTCGTCTGAGTATAAGACAAATGAATTTGATGGAAATACCGTTTAATTTTTACCTCAACAGGTATCTCATCATTTTTAATCCTATTTTAAACCCTTTCAAAATGTAATGCCAGTCTACGTTTGTCCCGAACAGGTGACGCCCGTACAATGTGATTACATCCCAGTCGTCAAAAGTTATTACACCTGGGGATACATACTCGTGGCAACGTGTTGCTTCCCATTCGGAGTTATATTCCTGATCGTGCATTTCTGTGTGGTAGGTTCTATCGAATAATTCGAGTAAGGTTATATTACTAACAGCTATAATAGGGCGACAGATTTTGCTAACTCCGTCCACAATAGGGCGACACACCTTATTAAGGCGACACATAACTGTCGCCCTTTTGTAAAAACGACTCTTAGGACAAGGAATTTTGCTGTCGCAAACCATCTAGATCGGTTCCTCATGGTCCAATTAGTAAAAATACTAAATTTCGTGGAAAAAAGATAAGGTAAACTTGGGTTAGGTGACAGTTTAGGTTTGTGCACAAGTCTATGGGAAAGTCGCCCTATTGCAGCAAAAACAGTTATTATTATAATGACATAATCATCGCAATTTGGGCCATTCACCATGCAGTGCGTCACCGAGAGTTTGCCACGGATAATTCGTTTTCCCAGTTCATTGTCGACACATTCGCAGCGCGGGACATTTGAAATAGTTAGTTTTTCCTGTCAGTAGTTTCGTGAACGTATGGTTTGAGTATATGTTTGCCCTTTTCTTTTAATAAATATGGTGTTTTTTGTAAGGCGGCGAAACGCTACGCCCCAATCTATAACAAATTAGCTCAAGTTGTCAACTGACACTCATTCAAATGTTCCGTGCTTTGTCGACCACAAACTTGAAAAACGGACTCTCCATGGCAAACTCTTGGTGGCGCACTGCATTGTGAATAACATAACATCTTTTGTAATTGTTCTCCTTGGAAGAATACAAGAAAAAACACTGAAATCCATGAATATCTTAAAGGGTGAAACTTGCGTTACATTATGGGACATAAAGCGTACGCGAATTTTGCCGAGTAATCGCCAAACGGAATTTCAGTTGGTGTCAGTGATTCAGAAAAAATAACTACATCTCTCACAGGGGATCAGGACATATTGGGTGGTTTTTTTCTCCCTTCAAAGATGATCACCTCTTGAATTAAGCAGACCGTCGTCATTTTGTCAAATAAATTATCCCTCATGAAACATATGGGAAGAGTTCCTTGAAGTTGGTGTATGAACAAAAGAGGAACATGAGGCCCACTATTTAATGTGTGTGTCTGCATGCGTATGTCCTGCACGGTGTAAATCGAGGACACATACGTGTGAAACATACTTCTTCTAATCGAGAAGAGGAGTCCAACTGAGGGCGTCCTCGGTTGGAAAACGTGTACAAAGACAATGGGAGCTGTTGCAGAAGGTGTGAACGAAAGAGGAAAATCCTCGATATACTCCACTATACAAACACGACTATATCTGTGTATGAGCGGCCGTCACCGGCTTATGGATAAGTTGTTCATTGTCAAGGGACACACTTACTGAAATTTGTATCCTTGTGGAGACATTTCTTTGTTCTCGTGTAGTGAAGTTTTGGAGTTTGAAAGTGTAGTTTCAAAATGCTCTTATTTTAACCAGAATTCATTTCCTTGGCTAAAATTCGGACTTAATATCCCTTTTCTAAAACTCTTCCATTTGCGACGGAGGAACCCACCTAGGAAATTCCTAGTTTTTGAGTAAAATCCATATATCTATTTCGTGATTGCCCTGTGGAGACGTATCCATCTACAGAAATTGCCCTGTGGAGACGTATACAATCTTTTGTTCCCTATTGTGTGCATGTCTCCAGAGGGTACGGTGTACCGTGAGATCGGCGTCACTGCGTAATGGGACAGTTGTTGATTAAGGAACATTAGGACCGAGTTATGAAGACTTTCTGCTATGCCCATAGCATTTCCAGTCACCATAATACCGTGGGACAACACGTGTGTAGTCCCCACATCAATTACGGAACAATAAAGTATATACTATACATGAATTGTACAGGGTTCCTGATGGGGAAGAAAACACAATAGAACAATATACCCCATAAGGAAATCTTTGTAAATAAATCTATCCCATAAGGGAACCGCCGTATGGAGTTTGAGATTTGCCGTCCTGTTTTTACTCTCGTTTTTCTCCTATGTAGGTGCGCAAGCGTGAGGAAGCAGGCGACTACGAAGGTGCACAGAGGGCGGCGAGTGCTGTTCGTTTTATGTTATACGGCGCTACTGTGATTGGCTTAATAGCGTTAATTGTTACCTTAGTGGTCTATTTAAACCTTTAACTTCCAATTTCAAGGCCATTTATAAATACCTAACACAGTTCACCCATTTCTATTGGTCGAGAGCCCGATGTGGCCGGTTTTTAATAAAGACCGCCTAGCTGCAACCGCGTCCCCAGTGCTTTATTTCCAACGTCGTTTCCAATAGTAAGCCCTGGATAGGAAACTTTCTTCCTGTATCCTGAATCGAAACCGCAATTGGCTAGTAATGGATTTTTATCGTGTACTTGGTGTTGTTATTCACAACGTACAGTACGTGTTTTCGCGATCATTCGTCCACGCCTTCTCGAAAATACTCATTTTCTTTCCACTTTGCTCAAATTAATATAAAAATGTGATACTGCATGTTGTCTCGATAAGATTGTAACAGTTTAATTACATAAATCGTGGTGGGAGAGTAGGTAGTTGTGGTCGCGTACTGCTCGACACCCTGGGGACGAGGTTGGCCTGGCTGGTCTTAAACACTTTTGCAGTGTCACATGAAAATTGGACTCTGTGCAATCTGGTGCATTTTACTGTTTGATTGGTTGAACGTTAACAATCCTCAGGTAGTCATGCGCAGTACTAGCATGCAACTGCAGTGAGTCAATATTTCAAAGTCCTGAATTTGAAATACACCGGAACATCTGCGTTCTGCGAAAGAAACATTTTATAATGTAGCTAGAGGTGTGGCCCGAAAAACAGGAAGTAAAATAGTTAAACAAAATCGTTGTAAATTTATATTTTTTTGACTTGTTTTGACTTTTAGACCGAACAGTTTTGATTATTTTTTTGACCGAAAAGGCATTTATGAATGGGAATAAGTGTAGACCGGTTCTAAACACTCTGTTTAAGACTGGTTGGAGTCTAGATGCTGATAATTACCAAAGCCCGAAGGCGAGGGTAATTATATTATCAGCATCCAGACTGCAACCTGTCGTTAACAGGTCAGCCAAGCACACATTTATTCCCTCATTGAAAAGATGTTGATGATACGTTATTTAATGATCGGTCGGTTAGTCAGGTATTACTCAGAAAACGCACTTTTTGGTGTGGAAATTTGCACTTGCAAAACTTCTAATTCGCCGACAAAGCAAAAAAACAATGATACTGAAGCGCGTGTTCGGTACAGACACATGCAGAACTGGAAGGGGGACTCAAGGATACACAGCTGATAATCCAGTCAATTTTCTGGATGTTTGTTTCCAACTTAAAGGGAAAATACAACATTTGCAAACATCAAAAAATAAAACTACCAAATCATTTTGAAATACCTTGCTGGACTGTTAGTGAATGACAGTGTGAATCATCCTGTAAAATCATGGCACCTGGTATACTGTCATTTTCAAGAAAAGTGGTATTTTTGTATCAATTTCCAACGCTGATCGGCCGATCAGCGTTGGAAAAAACTGGTCGTTTTTTTCAAATACTGGCCCCAATTGACCATCGCACTTGTTTGCAATCGATTATAAACCTATGAACGCGTACGAGCCAGCTAGACTGGTTCCCTGACCTTACAATTCCCCAATGTATGTAAACTGCTCTGTTTCTTCTTATACGGAGTCAGGGAACCAGACTATAGGAAAATGATTGTTTTTCTTGGTTTTTATAGCATTTCCGAACCCAAAACCTCAAAAAAGTCAGTATAATTGCTACATATTTCCAACCCCCCAATTCCATCCATTTCTGAAAATTACCGCAAAAGCAAATGATGTATATTCCCTTTAAGATTTTGAAAAGGCGAAATCTAAAACTGTTTTGAACTTCGACAATGCAGTGTAGTGCAGTGCAGTTTTTCAAACAGTATAGTAAATGCTGTACACGATGTACTAAGTCTCATCCTGTATACGTCAGAATCAGTAAATAAAAAAACACAAGCCTACCACTACAGGGTGTTCCAAAAAATGTTTACTCTTTTTCAGACGCAGATGTCGTAAAATCAGAAAGACATGTTGGAATTTATCGCGGCCATTTCCATACAAATGGTTAAAAACCAGTTTGTCCACATGCGTATGGTCGTCGTGTTGGCGGTTCTGAATTTTTGGTTGCGTGCTATTGTGTTAAACATGTCCATAGACTTGCATGTGGACAAACTGGTTGTTGACCATTTTCTGTAAATGGCCGCCATTTCTTATTTTAGTTTTTTTGTTGCAACGCCGTTTTCACCACATATACCACAAAGGCATGGTAGTTTAGGAATGTCCTAAGACAATTTCAACATGTCTTCCGAATTTTGAGAAATCTGCACCTGACAATTTCGTTGGACCTCCCTCTGCATGTTTCCCTCTACAGTATATAAGTCCTACATTTATGTTTTGATTTTGCAAGCTTCAAAACTAGTCTGCCTTCCTTGCATGTGTATTAAATCGATGATTGTTGTACAAATAATGGGGTACGTTGATAGGAGATTTACTCAGATTTAAATTATGGATTAAAACAGTTGTGTTTTAGTTGCAAAAGGACTTGACAGCATGTGTGTTATTTTTTTGTATACAGAGTATTGTCTGCAGGGTGGGTCAAAATAAAGGGAACCAAAATGGCAGAACCACTTTTGTAATAAAGTTCTGCATGTAGCACTTTTAAAATCTAGGGTATGAAAGCCTAATAAATAAGGCTTTTTTAGCATAAGAATCATTCAAATCACTTCAGTGATTTTTAAGTTGTGGGATTTAAAACACAACCGCCGTTTCAAGTTGTGTCCATGGATCACAAAAAAAGCTTTAAAATTTTTTTAGCAAGACGAAAACAGTTCACATACATCCCTACGTGAATTGTTTTCATTTTGCTGAAAGAACCAAATTTATAAACCTATACATACACGAGGCAATCGAACAACAATAAAAGTGCATGGAATAGAATTTACACCTTAACATATTTTGTGGAAAAAAAATCTATATCCCCTCAAATGTATGAAAACTACGATACCTCCCCTTCTGGTGATGTTATGTCAAGTGATCTTTCATAAACACGAAGTTCTATGCGTCACTTGAGAGCTGAAAGCGCTGTTGCTGTGACTTTACTTAAGGCGCACCGAGGGGGTTTCTGTTCAAATGGCAGTAGCAGAACTAAATGGGATTTGGGGTTGCAAACATCCCCCCCCCCACCCACGCACCCCCACTCCACCCTACCCCCAAATGAAACCAGTAAAATGGGGGCAAACATAATGATTTAAATAATTTTTGCATTGCCTTAGACTGCAGCAGAAATCATCGCAGTTTAAAACAGTTTCAAGGACATGCCCCGACAATTTCAGAACATTAAAAGCTAAAAGTGCTAAAGCGATTTCGGAAACGAAGCCGAGTTTTGAAAAAAGGCCGTCAATGTCGTCATGTTTATTTTTAGCCGCGGAGCTGGCTGACCTACAATTTAGACGTCTGGGCGTTGGGGAAATTGTCCGGTCAGGGAACCAGACGTCACTTACTCCAGTCTTCTGGAGGAACTTTACTTATTCTAATACTTTGATGAAGCTGCTGATTGCTCCTTCCACATCTGCCAACTTGGGTCTAGATAGGAAGTACTTTGTGCAAAGTCCCATTGACTGTGTACATTTCAGGCGGAAGTACATACGCTTGGATACAATTGCACTTGCCAAGCATTGTCATGCAAAATTCTCCACCGAATAAAGATATTTCTGTCTGGTATGTACTACCACTTCACTGAATCACAATGGCTCAAATACGATTGACGTGTCGTGGAGGCGGAACCTAGGCCTACACCTATGTTGTATCACACATACCTGCACCGTAGGGTTAGCAGCATTTTGTCCATGTCTTAAATGGTTCATGTGGGATTTTTGTCTTGAGATCACCCAGACTGGAAAGCTGAAATAATGGCAACAGGTAAGGACTAACTTCGACTGATCATGAAGGAATCAGCAGACGGGCTAGGCTCGACCCAAAGACAGAACTCAAATCTCAGGCAGATTTCATCACCTGTTTAATTGAGAGTGTCAAAGACGTGCGTTCAAATTAATGCAGTCATGTAGCAAACGTATGCACAAAATGCAGAACATGAAAGTACACCGAGGGACCTACAGCACACACGTCCGTGCAACGACAATGACGACAGCAACATGAGCGACAATTCGGCGACAAAAGTGCATGACAACGGACAATAGTGACAACCGTAGCAAGAACAATAACGACGCTTTAAGGCAACGGTTGCGATAATATTTGCGCCGGTTAATAATGAACAGAAACAAACTTTACAATTACCTGAGTGACAATATCGACAACTAAACGGCGACAACAACGACACTTAAGGCAACAACAACGATAATATTAGTGACAACAGCGACAATGGCGACAATTAATAGGTTAAACAGAGAAAGAATATTGACAATGTTAGCAGCGACAACAACCACAAATAGACCACACTAATCACAACCATAGACCATAAAGCACCGCAACTGCGTCCAAAACAATGGAATTTACATTGGCTGGTCCATCATGGAATGACAATTTCCTGATAATTCATTCCAGGAACCCCTTACGTGAGGATTCACCTGTTTTGTCTTTTAGGTTACACACGATTTGAAAATGAAGAGGCTGACATCGGCACGGCAGAGTCTAACCAACCGTCTTGCCCCCCACCCGAGCAAGTCGATGCCCCGCCCCCTCCAGAATCGGTACCTTATACCCAGAGCTGTCCCAATGACCTCCCAACCTACCAAGGCCCCCAGCAGCTTCAGCCATTCGCCTACACAGAGCAGCCAACATCGACTGGGGTGTCCAACTTACCCCTTAAGCCCCTCCCATCTGCTGACGAGTCCAGCCAAACCCCGCCCCATTCCAGTGCTGAGTTCCCAGCGGGGCAAGTTAATGCCCCGCCCCCGCCTTATTCCATCCAAACTTCTGGTGACACACCGGTTGTTACCTCTCAGCCTCGGACTCTACCTGTCACCACGAACGTAAGTATTACGTCTGCTCTACATATTGACTTGTGTATAGTTTCATGCATTTGTCAGTCACCCATGACCAGTCTTGATAATTTCCCATTTAGCGTGATTGAAAGCCATCAAGATGCAGGTCACACTGAATGCTGAAAGTCGAAGGTGCACACGATCTTTGAAAAGTCGAATTCGAGTCAAGCCGAGTCAACATTGGAGTCAAAAGTTGTCGACTCCAGTCAACAGTTAGTACTCACCCTATGCAAAATCATAGCTAACTCAGAACTAACATTACCAGAACCGGATTCGATTCTGCTTTATCCTTGAAACCTGGACAAAGACAAAAATCCAACCAGACCAGACAAGACAAGACCGGATCAGACCAGACCAGACCACATTATACCACACCAGACCACATCACACCATACCACACCAAACCAGAGTAGACCAGACCAGACCGGATCAGACCAGACCAGAGCACATCACATCACACCACACCACACCACACCACACCACACCAGAGTAGACCAGACCACACCAGATTAGACCAGACCAGACCAGACCAGAGCACATCATACCACACCCCACCACTGTTGTCCACCCAGCTCCTTTACCACTTAAAACCTAGACAAAGACGGAAACCAACTGGAAAATCAAGCAGAAACTTCTATTTTACAGCTTTTTCAGCACAAACAGTTATTTTTATATATTTTTATATTTTTGCTGCTGTAAATGTTCTAGTCTTTGGTGGTTCGTTGTTATGTCACTACATGGCAGTAACTTTTCTTACCAATGTTTTCAATGAGCTCATTTTTGGATTCACATTTGAACAAAACGCCTCAAAGCTGAGCAGTGTCTTCCTGACAGACGTGACATCACAGCAACAGCGCCCTCAAATGTTCGGAAAAGCATGGCAATTTTCAATGTTTCAGAAACTGTGCATTTGAATAATATGAACCTAAAAGGGATGAAATAAAAGTTTTCACGGATTGAAAGGGCTAGAAAGTAGCCCCAGATGTGTTCCTCTGACAAATTCATTTCATGGACACTCTAAATGGCAAATCACAGTCATTCAGCCATTGATTTTTTTCAGCCAGCAAATTACAAAAAGAACTAAGCATATAAAATAGCTCTGATTTGGGACAGCAGAATTGTGTACGAAATACGCAAATTAATATAGAGGTTCCGTTTTCCTGAGACACCGCCACTTAATTTGTCGTGTGTATACTGATGAGTGCATTGCACGCTAATTCCCAGTATGAGAAATCTTTCTAACTTATTTCCAAATGACCTGGCCTGATTACAGTTTTCCCGTCCGCGACCTCTGTGTAGTCCGCATGTAAACAAACCTTATAAAGTTACAATATCAAGAGTATTCAGGCTCAAAAAATTGTTAGGTCCCATGATAAGATTACTTACTTATAGCTATAGCAGTTGTTACCAATAGTATACGAAAAGGAATTTCACAGAATGCCTTGTTCATGGCGTAACGATACCAGCCCACATTTTTAGAGCGTTCAGTGATGCGAATTGGACGACGTGATAAAACTAAGGCTTCTCGCAAGCATGTCGACGAACCTTATTGCTAACCACCACATTTGAGATGACTGTTGAGTCTTCAGTATTATGAATACGGTGTATTTTCAAAGTACGTTCTACCGTGGGCCGATGAAGTGCATTTCATGTGACTACCAAAAATTCGGAAGTTAAATAGACTGATACTGGGGACTATAGGGTTGTGGTTATGGTTTTGGTCATGGTTATGGTTACTCTTTAATACATCAGTGTACCTGGGGTGTGGGATAGATTTGTTACTGCAATCATCAAGTGTGAAGATTGAAAGATCAGATTTATCAAACAGCACTTTTGGACACCCAACCTCATAATATAACTGGTGGACGAACCCCCGCCCTGGAACTAACATCAGGGTAGACCCCTAAAGAAACCTATACAATGTCATTCATCGTTTGTACCAAACAGGTGACGCCCGTACAACCATATGACAGCACAGACTACGAACGTTGTAACTCCTGGATGTGCGTATTCTTGGCAATTTGGCTAGCTTCAGTAATTGGAATTCTGATCATGATCATCTTTCATTTGTGTTGGGTAGGTTCTGGCGTATAATAAACCCTTGTACTGATGACGTCACACTTTGTTTACATGCGTGCTTTCTTATGAGAGCTTGGTGGGGACGACGGTTTCGCAGCCCCATAGAAAACTGGGTGTAATAAAGTAGCAGTTACAATATAGTCTGTTATATCAGTACTCAATTGTTGCACCGTTTTTCCTACATGATTCCTCGGGTCATGTCACTAGTCGAGGCCATGTCTTTTTCCAGTGAGTTCAACTCCAGTCGTTTCTCTGGAGATGGTTTTTCATGTTGCGACGTTGTTACCGAATGTAATACTAAGCCTGGCAATGGACCATTGCCATCCGCGTACAATAGCATGCGGTAGTAGACTTTCGGTCTGGTTGCCGCTACGCAATACGTCTCGTGATCGCTGTACACAATGTGATGTCATCAGTACAGAGGCTTAAAGAGGCGGTTACACTGTAAAACACCTAGTTAGAGTGAACTAGAAAACATGTTAAACTTGCACCTAGCTGATTACTGCAAACTGGGAGCAAGTTTTACTATTTTCCAGTAACACTTAAATAACACACTTAAAAACTAATAACATAAAAAATTAATGATTGTGGGTAT
This sequence comes from Patiria pectinifera, assembly GCA_029964075.1. Lineage (NCBI taxonomy): Eukaryota > Metazoa > Echinodermata > Asteroidea > Valvatida > Asterinidae > Patiria > Patiria pectinifera. The sequence continues at coordinate 11,370,679 of CM057145.1, forward strand.
CATTCACATTTTTAGAGCGTTAAACTTTCGTTTCAGCAAAGTCTGGGCCTTGCCCTGTATTTACCAAACACAATCTCAGTCTGTGCCATTGATCTCTGCTTGAAGGGTGCAGGGAAGTAAACCAAACAATCACACAGGCTCCGAATTCCATATATCGGGAACAAAATACTCAGAACTCTCACAGCTTGATCAAGAGGGGGCCGTATCATACGCCCGAACCTCATAGGTCCGATGCCTCGTAAGTCCAAAATTTCAGACTTATGAGCAATGTTGTAGTCGAGTACTTTTTCCGAGTACCGAGTACTGCCGAGTACTTCGGTTGCCAAATACGAGTACGAATACTTGTACTTCCGAGTACGAGTACCAGTACTTGTAATTCCGAGTACGAGTACAAGTACTCGCATTTTCGAGTACGGCCATACGGCAAATGGTTCATCGTACAAATACAGATTTCTGGCTTTTAATTCAAGTTTTTCTCCTTACAGATGTGTGAGCTTAAGCAAGAGGGCAACCACGAAGGTGCAAAGAAGGTGTGGAGAGCTCTTCGTTCTATACTCTTTAAGTTTTTTGTGATGTGGGTAAGTGGCATGATTGTATGCCTAGTCGTCGTTCTTGTGCTTAATTCCCATTGAAAGGCCATAAAAAAAGATGCTGATGATCAACGATCAGTTGATACTCAGAAACGCACTTGTCGTGGACATGTGCACTTCCAAATCTGCTCATTAACCGAGAAAACAAAGACCGAAAAATACTGCAAATATTGCATTTTATCAACCTGTACATGATAAACCAAACCACTACCTGTCTGTTCAATACAAGTCCCTACCATTGCAGGGCGTTCAAAAAACAATGAACACTTTGTTTCAGACGCAATTTCTTATTAAATCAGACAGTCATGTCGGCATTAACAGTGGCCATTTACAAAAACATGGTTAATAACAACCACATTTGTCCACAAGTTTGTATAGGGTTATTTTTATCGTTATTACAGTTCTTTGTGCACGTGCTATTGTTTTGACCATGTTCGTCATATACTTGCCTGCGGACAAACTGGTTAGTGACCACTTTTATGTTAATAATGGCAATTTCTCAATTTCGGATCCATTTCAACGCCGTTTTCACCAATTAGACCATCAGCTTGAAGGTTTGGCCGGTATCAAACGAGGGGAATAATGCTCATTGTGATTTTTGGCAAGGTACGTATATGCACCAATGTAGTTGGAAAATACAGCCTGTCTCAAAAAAAATGGTACAATCTGAAGAAAAAAAATTGGTTAAATATGAAAATTCAAAATAAGTCATTTTTTTCTTGGCCTAATATTAAAGAACAAAGACTGGGCTTTCCAATAGTGTTTGTTTGATCTTATTTGCTTTGTTTGTTAAAATTGATCCGGTTCAAGCATATCGGCGGCCATTTTGAAATAAAATAAAAGTGATAACACTTGTATACCTTGTGTATACCTTGCCAAAAATCGCTATGAGCATTGCTGTTTTTGATCATTTGATACCGGTGGCCCAATTTGTGGACCGAAGCTGATAGCCAAATTATACCACCAAGACCTTGTAGTTTAGGAATATACTAAAACAATTTTAACATGTCTCCTAAAGTTTGAGAAAGCTGTGCCTAACAAAAGTGTATAACTTTGCTGTTGTTTTGACCACCCTGTTCATGTACATATTTTTGGTGGCTATTTTGCAAGCGTAAAAAATAGCAAACCTTCATTGTAAGTTTTATGTTGTATATATAGCGATGTTTGTTGTACGAGATAATGGGTTCAAACGAGGAAATTTAGTTAGATTCAAATAATGGGCTAAAAAGTGTTGTATTATATATTTCCATTAATGTATTGGGCAGTATGTGTGTTTTTATGAAGTAGTGTATAATTATTAGTTTATCTATCGTCATAACGAAGGATATTGCAAAGATGGGACACACTATTTAAATAGAATGTTAAAGTTCTGAAATTTATTCTTGACTTGCCTTAGAATGCAGGATAAATCATCATAGATTGCAAAGGACTGGACCATTTTGGACTGGATCGTAACACCGCCCCCCCCCCCATTTTCACATCTATTCCGACCAAAGCTCCGGTCGGAATAGATGTGAAAAATGGGAGGGGGGGGGTGCTACAATCCCGGCCAAAATGCTTGGGACACTTGGAAATAACCTTGGCCTCCCACCGTCACCCACTCCCCGGTCCCCCGGTCAATGTTGTTCTCTCCAGCTGATGGAGCACACACCCCGCAATGAGAGACAACATTTACAGGGGGACGGGGGTTGGGGGCCCAGCGAGAATTGGCCAGGATTGTAGTTCCCACTTAAAGACCTTAAGTTGATTGGAGCACCTCTGCGCGCGCTTCTTCGTTTGTTTCTTTTTGAACCACTATTCGAGCTGTGCAGGGACGTTCCTTAAACAGATGGTTAACAAAAAAAACTAACTCTTTTCTTATCATAAAAAGTAGAAAAAAGTCACCAGTGCAGTGTCTCCATGAATGAAACTTTCTAGCATTTCAAACTGCATAGAATGTAAATACTGAACAGTATTGTCAATGCGTATAAAAACACATTAGTGCTTTGTAATTAAAAGAAAAAGAGTTGAGTAAGTCGGGTGATCTCTGTACACCCAAATGTCTTCTGTGCAAAATCCGCTTTGTTTCGCTTTTTATCTACCAAAATGTTAATTGTCATTTAATTTGCTGCCATATATTTTGAAATTACTGGATACATAGTATCTTTCAAGTATCATTAATAATATTTTTGTGATTGCTACATGTTTGTACGTACTGCAATTAGTGACAACATTAAACTAAATGTTTCAGATGATGATGGTTTCATCGGGCGTGTTAAGATGAAAATAAATATGGTGTCTTTATTGACACACAAAAAAATCCCCCAATGTTCTGGCTGGCTGGTTTCATTGTTTCTTAGTTGACTGGTTCCCATTTTTTTTCTGGAGAAAATAAATTACAAATTTTGTTTCTAAACTCAACCCTATTAGTTTGTACAAAGTCACACGGACTGCGTTCAGTTCACAAGGAAGTGTATCGTTGGAAAATTGTGAACTTTTCTACGCACTGTGACGTCAACACAAATTGTGAGATTATTGTATGAGCAAAACGGGTCGATTGGATTTGAATGGTCGGGCCTAAGGGTGAAAAAAGGTCATGTGCCATTGTAATGACGGAACACGTACATGTATGATTCGTTGGCTGTTTTTGGTAGTGGATTATACTAGCACTGAGGATGCATTCTGCGTACCGTGACTGTCGAGCCTAACACGGAGCATACACACGCAGAAGAAGTACGCATGGAATATGGATATATTTGAGTTTCGTGTTCATCTCACCGATTAGTGAACCAATGGCATCAGGTATGGGTTGATTATCGACTTGTTTACTGTAGCTGTTCAGTGTGTTTCTGGGCATCATAGTTAGCAAGAAAACAGACTGCACTTTGGAGAAAGAGTTACAATGTACGTGCTCAGTGCCACATCATTGTAAAATGTTGCAACCTGACGCCACTCTTTTTTTTCCATCTAGACCTATATCACCTCAATGAAGGTAATTCATTGCAAAAATGATGATAAGACAAGAATCTGGGACTGAGAAACATTTCCAATTTTGTAAGGAAATACAAAACTTCTTGACTCTCCATCGGCTTTGAACACAATCGCGGAAGTGGCGTCAGGTTGCAATTGTTTTCCAAAAAAAATACTCTGCGCATAAATCCTTTTATTTTTTTTTCTGATCTGTATACTGTATCCTGATAAACTATGATGAAACCGAATGAAAATGTCAAAAGAGACACGGAAGATTTAATCTGGACTCTGGGTGCCATTTGACTTCTCCGGGGCACAGATGACATTTTCGAAAATTTTAAAGGATGCAAGTGACCAGGACATAAGAAGTAGAGCAGAATCATTTTGACCCGTAAAAGATGTGATTTTGACCCCGATAATGTATCAAGTCAAATGTTAAAAGTGGAGTGTCATGGCCTAACGGTTAAGAGCACCGGACTCATGCTCTGGTGTTTAAGAGGCAGCAGTGACGTGGGTTCGAGCCCGGGCCTGGACACTTGTGCCCTTAAGCAAGACACTTAACCATTATTACTTCGTCCTTCGGATGGGACGTTAAGCCGGAGGTCCCGTATGTTGTATAAGGCCTAACGCATGTAAAAGAACCCAGTAACACTTATCGCTACAAGAAGGGGTTTGCCCCGGTGTTTCTGGCCTCCTAGTTATACTCCCTCGTGGCAGTCCTTAGGAGAAGAACCAACTAAGTACCTGAACCAAGTTACCCGCATTGGACCGGGTCAAAGCTGAGCCTTGACTTTTTATAGTTTACTTGTGAAACTGTATATCGAGATGTCTTCTCTTCCCCCTTCTTTTTAGTTTATTTCTGTATGCTTAATGTTAACTTTTAGGATACGAGAGATTTGAAAATGAGGCTGATACTGGCACGGAAGAGACTGGCCAACTACCCAACCCCCCATCCGAGAATCGCAATGACCCGCCCCCACAAGCAACAGCCTCTGCTAATGCTGTTAGCTCCCCAAGTGACCCCTCAGCTAGGCAAGGCTATGCCCCGCCCACCGTATCAGCTCCTGCCCCTCCTGATGACACGAGCTCACCAACTGGCCCCTTAGCCGGGCAAGGCTATGCCCCGCCCACAATTGCTGATGCCCCTCCGGATGACATGAACTCACCAACTGGCCCCTTAGCCGGGCAAGGCTATGCCCCGCCCACAATTGCTGATGCCCCTCCGGATGACATGAGCTCACCAACTGGCCCCTCAGCCGGGCAAGGCTATGCCCCGCCCACAATTGCTGCTGCCCCTCCTGATGATATGAGCTCACCAAATGGCAACTCATCCAGGCAACGCTATGCCCCGCCCACTTGCCTTAGTGGCCCACCGGTTGGAGTCCCGCCCCCACGTTATACAAGTCATGTCTGGGACACGCCCATCACGGACCGCCCACCGGACTATACTCCGCCCATATCCTGCACACTTGGAGCTTTTCTTGCAGAAGGTCAACCAGTGTGGCAAGGCTGTGGCCCAATCCCAACGTATGAAATTCCGATTCACGGGCCGGAGGTACGTCCAAACCGAGTAAAATGAATAAAATTAACGCCACCAATTAAGTACGGCCGATATCCCTAGAAAGACACGTTAAGTCGTGATTTATTTTAAACACTTTATCAACGGTGAAAAACCGGACAATTAAATAGTGCACTATCAATCGTAAGCTCGTAGCTTTCGTACCCACTCACCACCACTCATTACGGCCGTGATGAATTCCATAACCGTTTGGCGTAAACGGTATTACCGAAACAACATGAGAAAGAAGCCGTGGTGACTGTCGGTAACCGACACATGCCTGGTGTCGTTGGGGACATGCTATAGACCAGTAGGTCATGTTATCACTGTAGGCTCGCTTGGCCCCAATGGCGAAAGCATATGTGACGCCCCAACTATATGGCATCGTCCCAAGTACAGTTAGTATCGTCCCAACTGTCATGAGTTAGGAGTTCCTCAACAATGGACCGATCCAGTAAGCCCCTCCCACTGCGCACGTGGGCAAATTAACACGTGCTCCTCTCCAGTGCCACACTGCATTTTCCTGCCGCGCGCATCATACGCGCGTGCACACATGCCGGACTTTTGTGCACGCATGTCGGACATAAATCACGGCTGTGATTGGTCAGAATACAATGGGGCGGGGGCTTACTGGATCGGTCCATTTTGGGACTGCCCCGAATATAGAGCCTGAAAGTACGCCATTTTGTTTTTGATAATTGAGCTTCCGGGCCAGCAGATGCTTACCCTATTCTACGTTGAGGTAAACCATCATATAGGGCACAAACTCTGTACAATTGCTGAAATATTATGATTCCGCCATTGATGGGGGCGTCCCTGACGGTACAGTGCTATAGCGTCCTTGGAATGGTCCGTATAAAGCATGTGATCCATGACGTCATACTTTACGCAGGTGGCGCACCGACGTCTTCGTCGCGGACGGCGTGTTTCAGACGACGGGACAGGCATCAGTAGCTACTATGGTCTGGCTATGGCTGTTCTACTCATCTGTCCTCCGCTTGGATTTGTCGCCATGATCCTATCGTCAGTGGTAGGTTCTTTAATTCGAGCAATTCACAATACAGTGCGTCATTAAGAGTTTGCCATAGAGGGTCAATTTTTGAAGTTTACGGTCGACAAAACATGGCCCATTTGAATGATCGTCAGTTGACAACTTGAGCTAATTATGTGCATAGCGTTATATTCCGCCTTATTATTTGAAAAAAAGAAAGAAAAGGGAAAAACATGAGACTCGAATCATACGCTTAGGCAACTACTGACCGGAAAAAAATAACAATTTCAAATGTCCCGCGCTGCGAATAAGCCTTTTCGGAGTTCCAACTGCGCATTCATAACCTGTGACAACGCGCATTATTTGTCTCAAATGGCCTTTGACATCATCGCGCCACTGACTTTACAAAAAGGCTGTTTGTGCATTGTGGGTACTGTCAAAGGGCATTTGAGACAAATAATGTGCGTTGTCACAGGTTACGAATGCGCGCAGTTGGAACTCCGAAAAGGCTTATCGAATTTTGTAGACCATTTCCCACAATGCACTGGGAAAATAAACTCTCCGTAGCAAACTCTTGGTGGTGCATCGCCAAAATTGTGCTTGGGTAATCTATGAATCATTATTCATAAATACCTAAGACAGTTACGCATTCCTATTGGTCGAGAGCCCATCACGTGGCCAGTCTTAAACGGACGATAAAGACATGGCTAGGTCTTAAACACTTTTCCAGTGTCACAATAAACAAAGACGCCTAAAAATCCAAAAATCCTTATCGTTTCATTGCTGAATTGGTTGAACGTTCACAATCCATGCGCACCACACCACCAGGGGGAGTTCTTTTAAGATCTTAAATTCAACGCAACGCGCCAGGTGCGTTCTTCTGCTTTATATCGCACAAAACGTATACGCGCGCGTCAATTCCATAAAAGTTTTGTTTTTATCTCTTACATCAGCTGAAACAATATTTTATTTTGCAGGAGGGATGTTTCGTAAAAGCATAAAGGTGAAAGTGAAACAAAATGTTTTGTTTTAGAATTAAGATTATGATTTTTTTGCCAGAAAAGGAATTATGGATGGGGAATAATGTTGTGCCCGTCGCAGATATTTCTTGTTTAAGATCACTTAGAGTCTATGCCGATAACCGCCCCCTCTCTGGGTAGCACCCAGCACCCAGACTCCCCAGAACAGAGTGATAAAATCTCCGGAGCACACATTTATTCCCTTAAGAATTACATATAACCTACTTAAGAAATGTGTATTTGCAAGTTAAAAGCGTAACACTTTATCAAAGACCAAACAAATTGATGAATTGGTGTGAATAAAAAAGTAAAGGGGAAGAGCGCCCCCTAGTGTCAAAATGAGGTTCCCACTTTTCGAATGTCCAGCGCCCGGCTGGACGCATGACCATTCAGATTGCAGTATGCTAATGAGCGGACGCTATTTCGCCCCGGACAGTTTTTGGCACGACACTGGGCTTGTAGACATGATATGGACTCTTATATGCCACAGAATATTTGAATCTCCTTCCCCTTGATTTTGGTTAATAATTTTGCAGGTGGATAAACGCTTGCGGGCTGGGGACCTTGCCGGTGCTAAGAGAGCTTCTGTAGCTGTCCGTGTCGTTTCCTTCTGTGGCGTCGGTTTGAGCATATTCGGTGGTGTTCTACTTATCATATTCCTGTAATGAGACTGAATGATTTCACATGCAATATTTTACGTGGGGAACGTCGTAAAAGGCAGTACAGTGTTTATAGCTGTTTTGTAATTGAATTTTGGTGAGAGTTTTTTTGGGGGGGATGTAAGTTCTCTGCAATTGCTTGATTCCTGGTTGTCACTTTTTCAAATTTGAATTATAGCGCAATTATTAAGGGGCACCATAATTATGCGTCCGCTAGCCACCACGCGCCCGCAACTGACATAATATAGGCCTATCCCGTGGTGGCGATTGTCTACCCAGCAGGAGCAGAATGTTTACCGTCCTTTATACCAAATTTCAGGCATTTATTAATATCTTATATTCCAGTTGAGTTGTGCAGACTGATGATGAGCATTCTACAACCGATCTGAATCGCGGCCATTTAAACCGAACCAGCCAGTCAGTCGGTCGGTCGGATCGGCGGTCGGCCGGCCTGCCGGTCGGTCGGTCGGTTAGTAGTTTGTCTGTACTGTCAGCAAACAAATGACAAGAAAAAGCAGCATTTTCCCAGCAATTAAATTAAAATTTGACAGAATTATACCCGGGGTATCTACAATGCATATAAGGCAGAATTTTGAAGGAAAATAACCTTTATTAGCGATCAACTGCAGGCGCGTCCGAGTTGTCTTGAACTGTAACTGTCAGTAGAACAAACATTGTTCGTTCTTATCCAGCTTTATACTTCTATCACTATTTGACCACTTGTTACGTGAGAAGCTCGTTCTGTGAAGCTTGAGCCTAACTAATTGGGTAGGCTTAAAATTCGTAATGGCTTTTACTCAGCAATAAATTGTATCATACTCCATTACGAAATATGAAATAAAATGAAGATATTTTTACATTTTGCAGTGAGACTACTATTTTTATTTTTGTTGTAGTTGGCTTTTAATGCGCGAACTTATGATAAAAAAAAAATATTTGAATGATTAAAACTGATCGAGTATCAATCATATCTTCATAGCGCTTATCAATTTAAAAAAAAAATGAAAAAGGGTATTGTTTTTGGAAGTTTGAAGGTCTTTTTGATCTGATACTAATTTTGTGGTACATTTCGGGTCCGCAGTCTGTGCATTACGCCCTCAAGTGGTGAAAATGCGAAATTATCCAAAATGGCGCTCTCCTTGGAACGTCTTTTGTCACTGTAAGGAATGGAAAAAGTGTGGCACTTTGGAACAGCGCAAGCGGCTTTCTAAACTTGTAAGTGGAAGGGGAAATGGATAATATACGGGTTTTAAAACGAGTGAAATGCACAATGTACATGTAGGGGTTAAAATGATGATGACAATGTCCAAAAAAAACACGCAACTGTTTTAAATTGCAAATAAAAGGTGTCATTGGAATTGACAGAAGTCTATGGAAAGAATTCCACACACATGACACAATGCCACCAACTCGGACCTCCTGCACAAAGTCTACGGGCCATGGCAAAAAAAGTGAAAAGAGTATGGCAGTGGATATTTTGCCGGAGACGGCAAACCTTCAGTAAACGTTAGTTTGCCGGATATGCACTGAACATGCGCAGATTCTGTTTTTTTGTACTTAAACATTTTCCGGTGACAAATTTTAGTCTGGCTCCATGCCAATACTATCGTTGTATTTTTGTATTAACAAGATGGGAATCAGACCATTTTATAATTTCGGACTTTATTTCCCTTTAAAAAAAATCCTCCAGAGCCACAAATCTGAAAAAGAAAAAGTAATACTCTGCAATAAAATGTTTGAGACATATTAAAATAATAAAAGAAGAATATTCTTATTTATTTGGGGATTGGAAAAAAAAAACCTTAAAATTGTGGCAGGGTCCGGAGTTGAACTCGGGACCTTCCATTCATGAGAGCTATTGCTTAATCACTGCACCGACTGTGCTATACAATTTTGGTGGGAATTCAATACATGTTATAATTCAGCCCTATCTTAAAGAGTACAGCGCCCTCTGTTGATATGGATTGCCGCCGGCAAACCTTTAGTAAACGTTAGTTTGCCGGCGTTACCTCCGGCAAAATATACACTACCAAAGAGTATTTAAAAGAATTTGTTGCCTCCTTAAATAGTGTTTCTTGATCAGATTTACACTTTTTGGTACTTTTCAGGTCATATTTTTTATTAAGGAACATGAGTGGTGGCCCAGTAATGGCAGTATGGAATTGTTTCCAAAAAGCTTTGGACAGCAAAGTTTTTTTGCCAATGTAGGTGTCTTGTGTGTCCAAAATTTTGTGAAAACGGAACTTTCCATCATTTTTTTCGATTGCACGAAAATTGCACAGAATGCAGGTTCAGTTACCACTTCCCCCATACCCTTGAATGCATTTATCTGCCGCGTTTATCCCAATTTTTTTTTTCTTGGATCTTGTTGTGCACATGTGCCTATTGACCCTGACTAATGCGAAAGCATGGTGCATTGTCAGATCTGATTGAGTAGGCTATCATCTAACACTTTATACAGCCTTTTACAGGTCATGCAAGTTTCCTGCTTCATTTAATAGAAGTGTTTGCTAGATTCATTGCATAAATGACTGCTAAAATATTTATCCTACATTATTTTTTTTTTTTTGGTGAGCAAGAAATAGGCCTGTAGTATATTTATAGTTATACTCAGTACGAAAGCAGTTGTCAACTCACCAAGATATTTGTCCGTGAATTGGGCACGAGTCCACGCGCTCGGTCTCCTCGCCTCGGGACGAATATGGACTCCGTCGACCGCGATATCACTCCTGGCGCGGATGCACGAATCACAGTTCGTATAGAGTTTTTATCCACGAGGATTGTTCAGGACACAAACAGACGATTACTGACTTGACGAAAACACACGAAGATGAATACAAACGCTGGTAAAATTATGCTGAAGATTGGTGCTCAAAACTTGTCAAAACGCGATAACTCCTAACTTTCCACCAACCGAAGAACACGTGGAAAAAACCCACACGTACGGAGCACATGTGGACGCACCAGCGAATTTATATGTACATTTTATACAAGGTACCAGTCAAAGATGTTCGCTGGCGTTGATTGGCGAGTTCTTTACATGTGACGCCAATGTTGTTATTTACATTAAGTCGCGGTAAAGGGGCAGTCACTACAGGCCTACTATACATTGTACTAAAACTAGTAGCGTTACACATAACTAACAAAAAAGTCGTCTTCTTTTTTTTTTCATGTCTCAAGCAAATTTAGTTAGAGCTGGGTTCCCGTGCCTTGCTGCACTTTTACGGACAGCAGTCAAATCAAGGCACCATGCCAAGACTCATCAAGAAGAAGGACTCCCAGAGGATCCAAGGAAGAGAGGGAGATGACGCCTCTGAAGATGTGAGTATTAACGCCCCAACTCCTTCAAAATCCTCTTTGCCAAAGTGGAGGAATTTAGAGGATTGCTCCCTGGGGAGTATACAGCTCGTGCTGCCGTTTCGGCGCAAAGCAGCTTAAATCAACCACAATAACCATCTCTGCCCTCACAGGTACCCATTTACTCCTGGGTGGAGAGAAGCAATGAATGACAAAGTGCCTTGCCCAAGGGCACACTCACCATAACCCCAGGCTGGACTCGAACCTACAACCTGCAGAATTCGGGCGATTCACAATGCAGTGCGCCACCAAGAGTTTGCCATGGAGAATCCATTTTTCAAGTTTACGGTCGACAAAACACGGCCCATTTGAACGAGTGTCAGTAGACAACTTGAGCTTATTTGTTACAGACTAGGGCATAGCGTTCAGCTGCCTTACAAAAACACCATATTGATAACAAGAAAGATACTCGAATCGAACGCTTACGAAACTACTAACCGGAAAAACGAACAATTTCAAATGTCCCGCGCTGCGAATTTGTGGACCATCTCCCACAATGCACTGTGAAGAATGAACTCTCCGTTGCAAACTCATGGTGGCGCACTGCATTGCGAATCGCCCAAATTGACTGCAAACCATAAATTCAGTGCTCCAGACCACGAGGCCACGGCGCTCTACTCGATAATAACCACCTTCCTCCAAAATCCTCCAATACCGACTGGGTGATTTTGGACAATTGAGAAGAGTTAGGTCTAATGTCAGAAGTTTGCTCCATCGGGATTTAATCTAGTAAATTTATCCTGATGCAGTTTTCACAATTGTGAATGATTTTTACTTCCTAACTTTATAGTAATTATCAAACTAAGTAATTGCCTTCTTTTTTTTATTATCCCCAGAGTTGTTCATTTTCCGCTAAATACCTACACGTACGGCCTGCTGTCGATGTCTTGAAAACTGGAAAACTCCCTGCTGTGACGGTACAGATTTTTTTTTTGTACAATATGAGGCTGTGTAGTTAGTTACAGGCTGAACTCTAACTCCCAAGTGTCTTGTACTAGGAACTGGACCAATTCCATCAAAATCCATCAATCACTGTGCTTCCAATACAAAACTGTACATGACATAATGGAATCCACCACTTATGCACTGGTTGACATTCATGGACTTGCTACACATGGCTTTTATCACAATAGCAGTACAGGAAGCTAGGCAAAATCAATCGGATACCGCTAGCACTGCTTCAGGCCATTAGGCCCAAGTCCATCACACTCTATCAGCGTTTAGTCACGCCAGGCCTCCTAGACCAAGTCTCCCAAAATCCACCAAAAACGGGGGATGGATTTTGATGGAGTTGGGGTGGCTAGGGTTAAACCTCCTGCTGTCTTACATGTAACAGTCACAGTCACAAAATCAGTCCTCTTCCCCTGCCATGCTTTAATAATTATACAGAGGCTTAGAGTCATCAACAGATCATATTTCTAGTAAGAAGTGTGACTAGTTAAAACCAGACAATAGCAGGTAACTGGTAGGTACAGCTGGCGTATCAGTCACAGCCAGTCAGTCCTGCTTTATGTAGACAAGGAGCACTCAACTGTTAAAAACAGTCACTCGATTGACTGCCGGGATGGCTTTGTGGAATTTCTCGTGGGGGGAAGGGGGCAATCAGGTTGCAATCGAGCCAATTATTGTTTTTGTTGAGATGGTTTCTCAAGATGTAGAACAATTTGAAGCACATTTGAAAATTATCCAAATTGATATGCATAAATGCAAAATTGGAGGGTTTTGTGGGATTGGAATGGGTAGGTGTGGTGCGGTGTTAAATAGGACAAGAGTTATTTAATTACATGACTAACTCGTTAAGAATTAATGTTCCCAGGAGCTCGGGGAAGGAGAGACGGTCCAGGGAGATGGAGCGAGGCCGGACGATGCTGCCGCCGTCTTGAAGAAGCGTCTTCTTCTCATGTCGGGAAAGCTCCCCGCACTGACACCGCGATCGACTCAGGAAAGCCAAGCCAATGAACCGGCGTTTCCAGACGCATCAGATCCCCTGTTAATCAGGATCGGAGCCAAGGGGCGCGATGTCGTGGAAACGCAAACAGGGATCGGGGCGCCGAGGGCCAAGGAGCAAATCCCCGGGGGCGACGCATCCCAACTCGGTCAGAGGTGTACGGTCGAGTTGGGGGAGGAAAGCGCTAGCGGGTTCAGGCGGCGCTTGTCATCGTCGGGGACCAAGCGAACGACCACAGCCACAGCAGCAACGACTGAAGAAAACCGAATGAGGGCACCGGGGATTCCGTCCCACCACCGAGTCGCGTTCAGCGACGCCAAGAAAGCCATGAGCGACCGTCTCTCGGGGAACGCAGGTCAAAGGTCGCAGGCGCAACGCGAGAGCATATCCAGACGGTTCAACGACAGACCGGAGAAAGAAAGTTTTTCAAAGGTACGTTGATGTGGAACTTATTTTCCGACGCATGAAACAATGTTTTATTACCCCCGATCAGCACGCCAACAATCCTGAAATCTTGCCTCTTTTGACATGCCCAAGAGCAGTCCTACTCTACTTATAACTATTTGTATTTATTTTATTTATTACTGGTAATGAAACCAAGATTCCTTTAAAGTGCCCTAGGCACTGTAGCTCACAAGCCTGAAGAAACCTATAGAGAGTAGACAGTTATAAGAAATGACAGTTTTAGAGGTGGAAGGAAAACCCCAGAAGAATATTCTGAGGAAACCCACGGAATCAGGTAGGGACTGAAAACCTAATCCACGTGTGGTCCGGGTGGGAATCGAACCCAGGCCATAGCGGTGGAAGACAAGGAAATTAACGCTACGCCAACCCAACTACCTCTTATCCCTAACCGAACTCAACCCATCAAAGCCTAACAGCAGGTGTTGTTGGAATCTGTTAGAGTGGGTACAGTACCCCTAAACTGATGGTCTTTTACATTGGGTTTGGCATACCTCTAGAAACAAAGTCCAACAGTGTGTGTGTACGATTTCCCATGTGGGTGTTGAAATTTTCCTGGATGGGTATGGTTCTTAGTAAATTATGCTAGGGAGTTGGGGTTAAGATACTTTTGTCCATATTGAGCCTCAAACTACATGTAAATGAAGCCTTAGTCACCGCATATATTTTCTTTGTGGATGCAGGGGAAATTGCGGTAAACTATCCTGCCTAGTGACACCGACCCCATTATTCCATTAACCAGGCACAAAGAATATTCTCTTAGGGCAAACTTGTTACCAGCCAAAACGTAATATGTTTATTGCTCGTGACTGGTACCCATACTTCCTGCATACCAACTCCGTGAAATTTGGCAATGCTTATAAATCTGGGTTCCTATTTTTTCCCCCGAATTTGTTCTCACAGATGAAGATACTGGCGTTGAACGAAAGCAGCAGTGATGACAGCGAGTCCGAGGTCGAAATGGAGATCAGCAAGGAAGCCCAGGTTTGTTTCTTCGTCTTGTTGGAGGCTCCTAAAAATATATAACGCATGATTTTGAGCTTGACCCTGAATAGAACATTGAACAACAAAAACCGCTAACGGTTGAGTTATCAAATTGTGTCATTACAAAATTTGAATTATTTATGGCCTGACAATAATTCGTCTCTTGTAGGGCAGTTTCATTTGTGCACTTTTCCAGCCCGTTGCAGAAACCCATAATTGGGAAAAAGAGTATTCTGTTCAAACAATTTGATATATTTTGTAAGGAGAAATACATAAACAAATTCTGTAAGAGCACCAGGCATCATCTTTAGCCGTGGTACGGCCATAGTGTGTCTAAGATGCCTTACTTTTGAAACAGGATTCTGGCATAGAATTTGGTACATACATACGATGGCAATGACAATGTTTTCTTGGTTTTTGTTTAAAGGGAATGTACATCATTGGCTTTTGCTGTAATTTTCAGAAATGAACTATTTGAGGGGTTAGTATAATAGATCAAAATATTGTTACACTGACATGTTTGAAGTTTTGTGTTCGAAAATGCTTGAAAAACCAAGAAAAACAAAAATGTTTAAGTAGTCTGGTTCCCTGACTCCACTAAAGAGAAAATGGATCCATTTATAGATGTCGGAAAATTGTAAGGTAAGGGAACCAGTCCAGCTGGCCTGCACCCGTTCAAGCACATGTAACCAATAGCAAACAAAATTTGGACTGAAAAAAATTGTTAATTTGGAGCTGTAGTTGAAAAATAGTTAGGTTTTTCCAACGGTGGTCGGCCGACCATCGTTGGAAATGTATACAAAATATCATTCTCTTGAAAATGACTTGACACCAGGTGCCATAATTTTACAGGATGCTTTAGACTGTCATTTACCAACATCCTAGTAAGGTATTTCGTAAAAACTTGGTAGGTTTATTTTTCGATGATTGCAAATGTTGTATATTCCCTTTAAAGGAAGCCGAGGCCTACAGCTTGTACAACAAGGCCCTGGACCTGCAGCGTGCGAAAAACAACGCAGAGGCAGAGTCCACGTATCAACAGCTGTTGAGCATCCCGCTACTAGCAGAGGTGAGATGCAAACAGATTCAGTGGCCTCTAGAGGGCGCTACTTGTGAACACTTGTGAACACCACGGAAGGCTTCGATATACCAATCTCTATGTACTGACCAGATTTTGCATGTGTCCAACCCCGTGCACAAACAAGCGAAGCCTTGGCGAGTCACTGTTTTGGTCCCACCAATATGGCCGCGGCTGCTTTCAACTGTTGCAGTTCAGGGCCACGGATTTGACACCGACATAAAGTTTTAGGCCCCTCAAAATGGCACCCTAGTGGCTTCACCTAATGTTCACCAACTTGGCAAACAGTCGGTCCCAACGTTGGCAACCATTAGCATTGTTTGTGCCCTGATGTAAGTATAAGAAAGAAGCAGTATATCGTTTTGGTTTGCGGTAACACCATGTGGTAATAACTACTGCAATAGAAGATATTAGTTCTGAAAAGAACTTGTCCTGCTTATTATCAACTTTTGCTGAGTAGTTTTTTGTTCTGATAAGAACAGTCACAACCAACTGACACACCCGAGCGAGCAGGGCATGCCCAGCAAGCACTCCCAATCCTAACAAATCCTACTTAATGAGTAGCATCTCCAACTATCTTCAGTCTCCGGACGATGACTAGAGCAGGCTAGTCGAAACGATGAGACCAAAGACAAGTTCGTTTAGAACTTACAGCAGGACTGTTCTTATCAGAACAAAAAACTACTTAGCAAAAGTTGATAATAAGCAGGACAAGTTCTTTTCAGAAATAAATATCTTCTAAGCCGTAGTTATTACCACATGGTGTTACCGCAAACCGAAACGATACCGATACCCCACCATGCAAAGCCTCAAATCTTATATAAGAAGCAGTATAATTCATGGTATCAAAAGGGTTACACTGGTAATTTAACAATAATCAGGCATTCCTCAGATCCGCTGATTTCCTCGTTGTTTACTTGTCATGAATGCCATTACAAATTGAAAGACACTGTACCAAGTCTTGTGTGGTTTGGAATATCCTCGTTTTTTTTCCTTAAAGATATAGTCCATCATTTGTAATTTGTACATTTTGTTCGTTTGAAGCAACAAAAGTGTTCAAAATCTAATGAAGGATACTGAACAATTAACCTGATGAAGTTTCAGCTCAGCTTCAGCTGTACTGTCCGAGAAAAACAGCATTCCAGGATCTCAATTTCAAATCAAAAGTTGCTGAATCGTGTTTTTGAATTGTTTTGAATTGCAGCTATACGCGATGTCGCGCACTGATCCGACGAATTATAGCAACCGCGCGGGCGTGTGCGTCGTTCCAATGCTTGCGCACACGCTGCGCCGAATAACAAAACGAACTACTAATTTAAATTTTCCTACGGTGCGTCTTAAGACGCACCGTTGGAAAGGCCTTCTTTCGTTGATTACTTCAAAATGATAGCTTGCCAGAAAGATTAATTTCACAGGGAGTTTGGTCCACTTACTATCTTTCAACCAAGTTTGTTTTTCAACAATAATACGCCAGTTACTTTTTCGGATGGCTGCAAATGATGGACTATAGTTTTAATTCCCAGTTGCATGCCTGAATAATATCGAGCTCTATCATAGCATTGTTTGCTCTGATGTGTCTTGTCTTCAGGTTGAACCTCCCGAAGACAACGAAACGATGAGAAATCCGGGACTGATGCTGAAATACTTGACCTACAAGAACCTTGGCAGCATGGCGTACCAGAAGAAGGATCTCAACGCGGCCATGGAGCATTACTTGGAGGTATTAAGGAAAAGTCCGTACAGGGTTCCTACAGACACAGAAAAATCCTGGAAAATCCTGGAAAAATCCTGGACAAATCCTGGAAAAATCCTAGACAAATCCTAGACAAATCCTGGACAAATCCTGGACAAATCCTGGAAAAATCCTGGAAAAATCCTAGAAAAATCCTGGAAAAATCCTGGAAAAATCCTGGAAAAATCCTGGAAAAATCCTAGAAAAATCCTGGAAAAATCCTGGAAAAATCCTGGAATTCGGGCGGTTCACAGTGCAGTGCGCCACCAAGAGTTTTCCATGGATAGTCCATTTTCAAGTTTATGGTCAACAAAAGATGGCTCATTTGAATGAGTGTCAGTAGACAACTTGAGCTAATTTGTAATAGATTGGGGCGTAGCGTTCTGCCGCCTTACAAAAAACACCATTTCGATAAAAAGAAAAGAAAAGGGCGAATACATACTGAAATCATAAGCTTACAAAACTACTGACCAGAAAAACTAACAATTTATAATGTCCCGCACTGCGACTTTGTTGACTATCTCCTGGGAAAAACGAACTCTCCGTGGCAAACTCTCGGTAGCGCACTGCATTGTGAATCGCCCGAATTGAAAGCCATCACGGAAAGTCATGGCAAAATCACACACTTTACAAGCAGTCATAGAGAGTTAATATATCCGAAGAAAAAATTGTCATGGAATCCTGCTGAACCCATTCTTGATGATGCGTTGCAATTGGCTCTGGCAGTATTGCAGTTTGCATTCAAGTTCACTATACTTCCTCTTTATGCATGTACATTGTATGCTCTATGGGCTCCATGCGCCAACAAAAGAGGGGGCCCTTTTACATAGCAACGACGTCCCATGGGCGGGACACAAACATTTTGCTCGTTAATTGATGCGGGCGCACTGTTCCTTGTGTGTGACGCACTTACATACACCATGGGATTTGTACTATGCACACTACACGCGCAGCGCAGTGGCTGCGCTTCGCGGCAAATTCGCGGCAGTCAGGCAAGATGGCGTGGTTCGGTCACCCCCAAGTGTACTTTCTTTGCCGGTGAGGGGGTACTTGTGAACGGAGCGGATACTTCTTGCATGTTCAATGCACCATTGTGATGCTTTTTGTGGTGCTCAGTGGTCTTGTGTCAAATTGGAAGGCTGAAAGGGAGTGATGTCCCGTGCCTTAGTGGGATGACTGGCCAGTGCATTGTAAATAGGCTCCCAAGATGCCAATAAAAATCTAGGGTAGTTTTAAGGTGGCGTTCAGACTAAATGTATCCTTGGTTTGTTTTTTCCCCCTAGGCTGTAGCTTATGATGAGACCGACGTTACAGTGTGGTACAGGATCGGCACGATGGCCGTCATCCTCTACCAACTACCGCTGGCCCGGCTAAGCTTCATGCAGGCTTTAAAATGTAGCCCAAAACACTGGCCAAGTCTGGACAATCTGTGCACAGTGCTGTATGCGCTCAACGACTATGCAGGTAGGTGTAACGGGAGTGTGGCCTGGTGGCTAGGGCTTGTGGTTTATGATCAGAGGGGATAGGATTCAAATCCTGCTGCTGGGCATATGCTGTGTCCTTGGGCAAGCCATTTTACCATAAGATTACCATGCACTTTAAGTAACAAGCCTATATATGAAGAGGGAGTGTGGCCTAGCGGTTAAGGCTTTTGGCTCATGATCAGAGGGATGGGGGTTCGATTCCCTCTGCTGGCCATATGTTGTGTCCTTGGGCATTCCATTTTACCATAAGATAACTATGCAAATTAAGTAACAAGCCTATTTATGGAGAGGGAGTGTGGCCTAGCAGTTAAGGCTTTTGGCTCATGATCAGAGGGATGGGGGTTCGAATCCTTCTGCTGGCCATATGTTGTGTCCTTGGGCATTCCATTTTACCAAAAGAGTACTATGCAAGTACATGTGAGCGACAAGCCTTAGCTCTGTATGGGGAATTTGGCTATGTTGGTAATGGCTTGTGACTAATGACCAGAGGGGCTGTGGTTCGAAACCTGCTGCTGGCAACAGGTTGTGTCCTTGGGCAAGCCATTTTACCATGGGGCAACTGTGTAAATAAGTGACAAGCCTAGTTGAGGAGGGGGAGGTGGCCTAAAGGCTTGTGACTTATGGACAGAGGGTCTGGGGTTCAAATCTTGCTGATGGCCACAGGTTGTGTCCTTGGGCAAGCCATTTTACCAGCAGATGACTATGCAAGCAAGTGACAAACCTAGTTGAGGAGGGGGAGGTGGCCTAGTGGTTAGGGCTTGTGACTCATGGTCAGAGGGTCAAGGGTTCAAATCCTACCGCTGACCACATGGTGTGTCTTTGGGCAATCCTCTTTACCATGTTTACTCAGACTTACTTCTTTTAAAAAAAAATTCCGATTTCATTTTCAGGTTGTTTGTACTACATATGCCAAGCTTTGGAACGGGATCGCAAGTACATAAAAGGTAAAATTACTTTTGCTGGGAACTTTTCTCTATCCTGTGAAAAATTTCAAACGTTATTAAGCCTTACATATAGTGGCTTGGCTCTACCTTCCTAAATCCTACAAAAACCTTCAATACCTGTAGTTTTGGACGTATGGTTACCTATATTATTTCTTAAACAAATGTTTGTTGAAATCTTTATACACAAAGTTTTGCACAACATATAACAACATGAATTTAAAAAAAACCTACCATGTTCCATGTTCGTATTTTTTCACAACTTTTTATTTTGGAATGGGATTCAGGCCATGCACTTGTAGTCCGAGCCTCAGCCATTTGCTGCTGAAGGTACAAAACAGTTTAATCCGTCGATCAATGTTTTTTTTTTTTCAGGAGTAGTGCTGAGAGAGAAAATGTTCAAGGAACAACCCTCACTGAGGAAAGACAGTTACGACTTATTTAAGAATTGGTATGTATTCTTAATAATTGCCAGATTTCAATAAAATGTTCTACAGAAATTACAGATAAAGGAATTTCCTTGTAATCTTGAGGCAGTTTTGAATTCATTAACAGAGCGCAAACAGGACAAGAATGTCTGCCAATAATGTTTTACCTGTGTACAAAATTGGCTGCATATATTTTATATATTTTTTCGACAGAAACCACAGAAAAAGGAATCTTCTAGTAACCTTGAAGCATTTTTGAAAAAAATTATCACGGCAAAAAAACAGGGCAAGAATGTCCACCAGTAATGTTTTACCTCTGTATGAAAAGCAGGTTTGCACAAGAGTCCTTCACAATCCAATCACAAGTCCATCATAAGTGCATCACAACTTCATCACAGACAAATCACAATCCATCACAAGAACTATCACAAGTGAATCACATGTCAAATCACAAGTCCATCACAAGCTAAATTACAAGTAAAATCATAATAACGAGTCATATCATAAGTCAATCATAAGTTAATCATAAGGCAGTCACAAGTCATTAACAAGTCTAATCATAAGTCAATCACAACAGTCAATCACTACTTAAATCATAAGTCATCATAAGCAGTCACAAGCCGACCACAAAGTCAATCGCAAGTCAAATCACAAGTCGGCTCACAGGTAACAGGGTATGAATATTGACAAAGGAATGATTTGTTGGGATTTGTTTGAATAGATTGTGGCATGGTCCGAGAATAATGACTTTTGATGGACTTGTGATTGACTTGTGATTGACTTGTGATTGACTTGTGATGGACTAGTGATTGACTTGTGATGGACTTGTGATTGACTTGTGATGGACTTGTGATTGACTTGTGATTGACTTGTGATGGACTTGTGATTGACTTGTGATGGACTTGTGATTGACTTGTGATGGACTTGTGATTGACTTGTGATTTGACTTGTGATTTGACTTGTGGTGGACTTGTGATGGACTTTTGATGGACTTGTGATGACCTAGTGATTGACTTGTGATTGACTTGTGTTTGACTTGTGATGACTTGTGATGGACTTGTGATGGACTTGTGATTGACTTGTGATGAACTAGTGATTGACTTGTGATTAACTTGTGATTGACTTGTGATGGACTTGTGATGGACTTGAGATTGACTTGTGATGGACTTGTGATTGACTTGTGATTGACTTGTGATTGACTTGTGATGGACTTGTTACTGACTTGTGATTGACTTGTGATTGACTTGTGATTGACTTTAACAATACAGTAATCTTTGTGTCATTATGTTCCGCAGCCAAGACGCCATTCATCCATCGCAGATTGACAAATCGGAGGCACAAAAGGTCAGCCAAGTTTCAATTTTATGTTTGTTTTGTTTTATTTATTGATTATTTTATATTTAGAAGACTGTACTTCTGTTAGCCCCAAGTTATTCAAACTGCCTCGTAATTGTGGAAGTATCTCACTGAAAACCATCGTTTCAAAAGCTCCAATCGTCGAAAGCTTCATATTGTATGTGTATTATAGACTCTGATAATCCTGTTAGTTAAACATTCAAACGCTCTAAATTTTGGCAAACTGTGGGCGAATGTGTGCCTTTAAAAACTAAACTAACAGTTGAACATTCTGACAGTTGCAGCCGTTTCTTGCTGCTAGAATCTTTAAACCCTAACAGAACTCAACCCATCAAACCCCAACGGCATGTTTTGTTGGAATCTGTCAGGATGGGTACAGTACCCCTAAACTGACAGTCGTGTACATTGGGTTGGCACACCTCCAGAATCAAAAGTCAGAAATATGTGTGTGCAGTTTCCCATATGGTGTTGGAATTTGCCAGGATGGGTATGGTTCCTAGTCAATCATGCTAGGGAGTTATGGTTGAAGGTCTTTAAAATTTATGATTTTAAAGACGTGTTCTCTGTGCTCTTTAACAAATTTGTTTTGTTTTTTCTCCTTAATAAATTTTCAACACGTTTATTTTATTCCAACCCCCAAAGCCTCCTTTTTGCCTCTTTTCGATGTCTGCAACCGTCTGGTGTTTTTTTTGGGGGGGGGGGGGGGCACAAACAGTTCCGCTTTGCGAGCAAACTGGCTCCCATTAACAATACTGACTGTGGGGTGGGAACCAGCCTACCCCGCCAGAACTAAATTATTGTATGGCAGCCAATAATTTAAAATTGTAAAGTGATTATTCAATAAACTTACAATCATGGGCCCATTTTTCTTTTGGTTGATGTCTCATTCAAATTTGAATAACTTTGATATTGCTAGAAAAATAGCAATTTAAAAAGGAAATCCGTTCTGGAGTTAAGCAAGTGGAATGCAACTTTGTTAGTAGAATGAACTTCCCAAGCGAAATCAGGACTCCTGGTCATCGCATGCTTTTTTATTTCCGATTCAACAGATTATCAAGGAAGCTCTGTCCCTGCGAGAGGAGAGACGTGCGCTGGGAAGGCGGGAACCCAGACCGCTGGTCAAGTTCCTGACTCCGTTTACCTCATTCGCATCGTTCACGTTAGTAACGAGCACCAGACTAAAAATGACGACATTGACGGCCCTTTTTCAAAGCTCGGCTTCGTTTCCGAATTCACTTTTGTATCACATAAAGCTTTTAATGTTCCGATCAAATTTCTCAAAAACATTACCTGCTTCTTATGTCATACAGTTTGATACTAATGTAAGCGAACATTGACGAAGAATGACCCGTAATCTTAGAAACTAGGGACCCAAATATCGTCTTAGCAGGCCAAGCCAAAATGGACACCAGGCCGAGTTTTGGAAAATCCTGGTAACCGTCGCCAAATTCAAAAACGCAGCAAAGCTCGCCCCTCGTACAATTCTAGTGCGTAATTAATGCACAAAATCGTCATTGAATTTTAAGTTTTCGTGATGCAATTTAAATACAAATATCCAAAAAAAAAATTATTGAGCAAGGTAGTAAAATAAAACCTGTGGTAAACCCAGTTGATTAACCGGGCGCTATCTGAGATGTCGACGAAATACCTTTGGCAAACTTCGGTCATTTTCGGAAAACGGGAGGCATTCCTCCCGTTTTAGTCACGTGACGTATGTATCCATTTTTTTGTGTTACAATGTATAACCAGCGGCTATAAGATTCATCAGAAATGGTCAGAGTCTTTTGGTCTGGGAACCAGACTATTTTCTCGCTAAGCATATCTGTTCTATGCTTGTTTATGTGTTTGTTCTTAGGTGGAAGGGACTTGGTGATCGACTGGTCGCCCTCTATGATCACCTTGTAAATAGTTCCCCTCCACTGGTCAGTAGATTTTTATTTTTTGTTTATTAGATAGATGCACAGATTGTCTTAGTTCGAATTACTAGGGGCTTATGATTGTTGTTGTTTATGGCCGCAACATGTATGTTGTGTCCTTGGGCAAGCCACTTTATCCCAACCTGCCTCTCTCCACCTCGGGGGTGTAAATGGGTACACCGCGGGGGTAAATATGGGTACAGGCATTAGGTGGGGAGTAACCTGCATCCCATCCAGGGGGAATAGAAATATTCTCAGTCATTTCATGCCTAGGAAACTGGACGTTAACAGTGGCCTAGTAAACCATATTGCCTAAAGGCAGATTTTACTTTGTATTATATTTTTTATTAACCCTTACCAGCCTGAATCCTTCAAAATCCTCTTTGCCAAAGTGGAGGAATTTGGAGGATTGAGGTTACATGGCAATAGTGCGTTACTGATTTCTTAGGATGCACTTTGTCAACTACGAAATCAGTAACGTACTTTAAAAACAACACAAGGTCTTGCCCAAGACCTCGACAAGGTCTTGCGCCGGACCTTGTGTTGTGTTTGCTCAGCCATGCATAAATATAGGCCTGGATTATGCTTAAAATCCTGATCCTCCGTACTGCTCCAGGATGTCACTGGCCAAGCCTCAACATATTGACCGTCACCGCCGCAGGATTTTGCGGGATTCAGGCAGTGGTCACCCCTCCATGAACCATACTCAAGAAATAATGGAGGAATTTGCAGGATTGAGGCTATATGCTATTTTTTCCATGAGGCCAATTGGAGTATTTTGCAGGATTTTGGCAGTGGTCACCCCTCCACGGACAATATTCAAGATAAAATCATGGAGGAATTTGCAGGATTGAGGCTATATGCTATTTTTTTCCATGAAGTCAGTTGGAGGATTTTGCAGGATTGAGGCTAGGTCCTAGCAAAAAGGCCTAGGGAGTTATGGTGAATTATTTGGATACAATTTATTTGAACACACCATCTACAATTATTTCGTTCTACCCAGAGTTTGTGCTGCAAAATTGATATGAGCGAGTTTGAGCAGCATCCTGAGGATCAGGAGCCCAAGGCAGCAGAAGAGACCCAGGTCACACCAGTGGACGCACCCCACGACACGCCAATGGACACGACCGAGAACACACCCCAGGACAATACCCAGAGCAAATCCTGTGCTGCTGAAAGCAAGGCTGTGTCGGGAGCTGAAGACGCACAGCAAAGTTCCGGAGACAATGAAGAATCCAGATTACTGGAAAGCCAGCAGCAGAACCCACGACAAACCCTGAAAGAAACCCTGCCTCGGACCCCACAACAGACCCAGGAACCAACCCTGCAACAGACCCCGCAAGCAACTCCGCAGATGACACCTCAACAGACCCAGGAGCAGACGCTACAGCAGACAACATTGGAAACCCCTCAAGAGATGCCACAAGAAACCCCAGAGAACACCCCAATGGAGACATCCCAGCAGACGCCACAGCAAACCCAGGAGCAGACCCCACAGCAGACCCCAGGGGGAAGCAGCGATATGGAGGGTAGGTCAACACTATGAAAATGGCTGTTACATTATATCTTTATTTCTTTGATTAAAATCCACAAAACCACTCCCCTTTACTCTTTGTGTCAGGTAAACAAAGTTTTGGGGGGCTCTTTATACCAGTCCTAAATTCTGCATGTCCGTAGACCTGTATGTTAAAGTTTTTAAAATAAGGGAAAACTTCTACATGCTTTCATGGATTTTGATCAAACATGGATGCAATGACCCTTGGGTGGGAAGACACAATTCTTCATCGGATTACTGAGGTCAAAGGTCATGTGGGGGTCATTAGAGGTCACTGTTCTAATATGCTTCAAATATTTCTTTGTCTACAGAATTTGATGGATTGTAATGTAACTTGGATGGAGTGATCCGTGGGTGGGGGTTCATCACAAGTCTTCCAAAATTGGAGGTCAAAGGTCATCTAGGGGTCATTAGAGGTCGTTTCAAAATGCACAAATTTTTTTTTAGAATACAAAACATATATAGGGATCAACCGCGGAAAAAGGCGACACATGGTGTCCGCGGACCACTTGTTTGCTAGAAACTTTCCTTAATTCGTCAAAATCCTTCACTTTCCAAGAGGGTCATAGAACAGTCTGAATACTTCAAACTGCAAGTGGCTTAATGGTCCCTCGTAAATGGCTGGTCAATGGTCCTCAATCCTACAAAATCCTACAAAAGCTTCATTATAGATATTGAAGGATTTTCAAAGAGTTAATGTTCTTATGTTAAATGAGACAAGAGTTTTACAATTTTTACATTTTTCAATTTTAAGAAACATGAAGAGTTAATGTTCTTATGTAAAATGAGACAAGATTTGTAAAATTTTTACATTTTCAACTTCAAGAAACAATCATAATTGTGCGGAGAGGATCACCATTTTGTGATTTGATTCCTTCAGATTCTGTTGCTATGGAAACAAAACCAGTCCCCGTCAAAACCAAAGTGCGGCGAGGTCCCAAGCGGAAGCGAGAGAAGGCCATCAACCCGGTTCCCGGAAATCGACGCTCCACGCGGGTAAATTCGTTTGCGTCTTCGTGATGATTCTTTTCATCTGCAGTGTGGGCCATGGGCCAAAATCTGTATCGGGTCTAGAAGTTGAGGTTCGTCTTAACTTTCGGATTCAGATACCCCCAGCACAGCTTCAAGCCTTCAGGCCCAAGTCCATCATACTCCATCAATACGTATTCACACCGGGCCTCCAGGAAGCAAGTACCCTAAAATCCACCAAAATTGGGGGATGGATTTTGATTGAGTTGGGGTGGTCAGGGCTAAAGAGTGCCTAAGCTTTTTTTCACATTTTTCTTCTTTGTTTCACGCCTGCCTTTTTTTCACGAATGCCCTCGTGAAAAATGGGCACTCGGTACAAAATATTGGGGGGGGGGAATACCCCGCTTCCTGCCCTGGCTACGCCACTGGTGCAGGTACCTTGTGAACGGTAATTGTCCTATACTTCCCGACACTAAACCACTGTTGTTTTTGTGCAATACCGCAGGTTCGTAACACCGTGGGCAAGAAGAAAGAGGAATCCGTCAACTATCAGGAGATATTACGGCAATTCCTACCCTCCAGCCTTCAAGATAGGTACATAAGACACTACATCCTTTGCCAAACCCATTTGTAGGAGTTTGCATAAGGTTTGTCTTGCCTGGACTTTTCGTCCAGGAAATGCAATCACTATGTCTGTGCGTGTGGCATTTTGGTAAAAGTTTCAACGAATTGGTCTCATTTCAAAAGTTGAAGTCCAATTGGAACCAAACTTGAATCATGGATGCAACATCGGAGGATACTTCACTGTCACAACACGACTTTGATGTTGGCACTTAAAACATCGACCCCTACACCTTGACACATCATCCTGAATCCAGCACCCGATTTCATCAAACTCTTTGTAACTTACGATGCATCGCGTCGTATCTCTACGATGCGTCGCAGCTGCGACGCGTCCTGCGATCCATTTCACAAAACACATCGTAAGTGCGACGCATCGTAGGTGTATTTATAGCACAACTCGGTGACTATTTTATGTATTTAGTCAGCGTACAGTAAATAGTCATCTGATATTCGACAAAGAGTCGTCGGATCTCAGCTCGAATTTATTAAAACGTAAAACAAAATGGCGGCCGTGCGATGCAATTTTGAAGGAAAACAAGCTCTCAGTGGACTGTATAGCTACTTTGAAATTTCAACTCTAATATTCCAGTCTAATTCATAATTATTCAATGAATTTTTTATTTACAACTTTACACACATTGCCTCGGTATTATAATCTCGTTCATGTAATGTTTATGGCATACAAATGGCTTAGAAAATTACTCTTCTTATTTTGCGACGACCACTAGACACGTAACTTGCGACGTGTGTCAAGCCGTTGTCAAGGAATTATGACGCGTTCAACACATCGCAACTTTCATGAAATGGATGATACAACGCGTCGCTACACGTCGCAACTCGAGTTGCGACGCGTCGCAGCGCTTCGTGAAATCGGGTGCTGATCCCCTTCCATCATGCCCATCTCCAACCCTACCTTCAGCCTCCCTTCTTGGCCTTTAATAGCAGCGAGAGAAAGCGGCTTTGCCATTCTAGTTTTGACATTAAAACTGGGTACCGAATTGACCATATCTTGTTCATTTTGCAGTGGTGTTGAAGATGACAGTGATGATGCCGAACGTAGGCCATCAGGTCAAACTGAGACAAATCAACAGCAGACGCTGACTTCAAACAGGACGGAAAATACAGGTATTGTAATGCTGGGGTGATATTTGTGATGCGATCAAGCTACATGAGTCGTTTGTCGACCCTGGTCAATTTTTTTTAAACAGTTTTGAAAAGAGCACAATCTCAGCTTTACTGCTGTGAAAACCGCATGCTGATGCCATCTCTAGTTTAACAATTATGGAAGTCGGAAGACCAAGAGATGCGATAAAGTGATGTGATAAAGTGGCCCTATTTTGGCCTGAATCTCAAAATGAAAGTTCCCGAACAAATGACTCATTCAGCTTAATTAATCGTATCTCATTCGTCAAGATCTTTCCTAATTTGATAATTTTTGTGGGATTATTTCTTCGTATTTTTCCTGATTTCAGGATTTTGGGTTAGGATTTGTCGTCTTTTCAGGAGATTTTGCTTAGGTTTTTTTTTCTAATTTCCGGAAATGTTTCCCTTTTTAACCCCCCATATTTCAGGAATTGTTTTCATAATTTTGAGGATTTCCTCCTGTTTTTGGTTAGGATTTGTCCTTATTTGAGTATTTTTGGTTAGGATTTGTCCTGATGTCCAGTTTTTTTTGTTGGGATTTTTTACTAATTTCAGATATTTTCTTCTTTTTTTCCCCTGAATTCAGGATTTTTTGTCAGTATTTTTCCTGATTTCAGGATTTTTAAAGATCGCTTTTGAAATCTGGAATTCATGACATTTTTGCCATTAATTTTAAATCTATTTAGATGAAAACCAAAGAAATTGGTATTTATTTCCATCAGATCAAGACCGACCAATCGGATCCGTGGAATCAGACACCGAACAATCAGAGAAGGTCTGGCGCTTCCTGGCCAAGCGACAGAGAAACAGCGGAATCATCCAGGTCCTGGATGAGTATCTACGGGAGGTGGTGACCAGACTGCAAGGCACATGGTAAGACCACAGAAAGAGAGTCCGTGACTAGACTAGTCAGTGTTTGGCACCAAGACTAATGTCCAGGTCCTGGATGAGTATCTATAAGGGAGGTGGTGACCAGTCTACAGGGCACATGGTAAGACCATAGAAAGAGAGTCTGTGACTAGACTAGTTAGTGTTTGGCACCAAGACTCATGTCCAGGTCCTGGATGAGTATCTAAGGGAGGTGGTGACCAGACTGCAAGGCACATGGTAAGACCACAGAAAGAGAGTCCGTGACTAGACTAGTCAGTGTTTGGCACCAAGACTCATGTCCAGGTCCTGGATGAGTATCTAAGGGAGGTGGTGACCAGACTGCAAGGCACATGGTAAGACCACAGAAAGAGAGTCTGTGACTAGACTAGTCAGTGTTTGGCACCAAGACTCATATCTCGTGGTACGTGGGTCCGAACCCTGACAGGAAACACCGTGCTTGTGTTCTTGGGCTAGACACTTTACTACAATTGCCTCTCTCCACCTAGGAGTATAAAAAGGTACCTGTGAAGGTAGAGATCATATTGTGCTGATCTCAAGCTGCAGCAGAAAAAAAATTGGTATTGGTCTCATGGCCTTATGAACAGGTGTAATAATTATGAAGTGCTTTGAGACCTATATAAGCACCCTTTTTATAATTATTATTATATGTTTTAATGTTAACGTGAACTGGTGAAATACTTGAACATTTTGCTGAAATGGAGATTTCAGGAAAATGTCAACCTTCGTATTACTTTCACCAAAAGCAAGTAATTTACAAAATAAGTCTTTATGGGCGTATGGACTTGTTTGTTCCAGCTTCTGGCTAGAAGTTGAACCTTTTTGTGATCAGTGTTGTTGGTTTTGGATATTTTGTCATTTCAGGCCGACAGGTCTCGCTGGTGTTTTCCTTCAAGCTTATTCCCGCTCCAGGCAACACGTCATCTTGCCAAACATCTTCAGGTAGGATATCCATTCATTTATCAATTCTTCAATTTTACTCAGGTAACTCAGGTGGCAGAGCACGAAAATAAACACTTTGTATGTTTAAGACAAGATGTGCATGTAATGGTTTCACATTTGGGCGTCACATTTGAAATTTTGTCTTAAAACCAGTTCGGAGTATGGCAACGATTTTAAGACATCGACAGGCTACGTGATGTTGACGTTTGCCGAGCTCAAGCTGGACCAGCTGATCTCTGCCGGCAAGGGAACGCCGAGCGGCTCTGCCAAGAAGTAAGTCATCACACCTCCTTCAAAGACCTAAGACAGAATCTGTCGTTCTCTCCCTCTGTCTGGCTGTCCTCCGGCTGTATGTAAACCCCCTAGGACCAACAGATCCTTTCAGTCCTCGGGAGTTGGGTCTTTCGTTGAAAACGGGCCTTGATCGTACGGTTATGTGCTTCGTCTATGGGAGAGTGTTTTATTACAGGGACAAAGGGAAACACAAAGCATTGTCCTCGAGAGTAAAGTAAAACACAACTGTATGCGCAGAGTGTGTGTGACTGAGAGTACTGATGACACGATTTAATTTTTTTAAAAGACGTAACTTTGGGGGACTAATCACCCTAACTCGCAGCAGAAGCTGAGTTGTTAAAGACGCAGCTACTAGGTGGCCGAGCCGAAGGCACTGGAAGTACTGATGACATGATTTTATATATCAAATAAATAAATACAATTTGGGGGACAAATCGCCCTTAGTCGCAGCAAAAGCTGAATTGCGAAGGACAAAGCTAAAGCGTGGTCAAGTCGAAGACACTGAGAGTACCGATGACACAATTTCATATAAGAAATAAGTAAAATATATATTTGGGGGACAAATCGTCTTAAGTCGCAGCAGAAGCTGAATTGCGAAGGCCGCAGCTACAACGTGGTCGGGTTGAAGGCAAATAAAGGCACCTTTAATAATAGGCAGCTGTCATATGACCTGTGTCTGACCACGATGCACAGCCTGAGATCTCAAGTATTGATTTTTGCAGAGGGAGGAAAACCGGAGAACCCGTAGAAAAACCCTCGTGGCACAGGAGAGAATCAACGCACAACTCTACTGACATAATGACCCGTGCCAGGAATCGAACCAGGGCCACAGCAGTGAGACGCGAGCGCTTTACACCCTGCGCCACCCATGTAATCCTTGCAACACAAAATATATTTCAATATTGATATATACTCTTAGTTGGGAGACTTTCCTTAACAGCATGATGCATTATACACCTCAGGACCGATCCCAAAGCAATGGGGAAGTTCATCGACGAAGACCTGGGCTACATGCAGATGCTGACCAACTCTGGGGCGATACCGGAGGACAGATGGCGGGACTTCATCGTCCGAGGTGAGACATTGTCAAATTACGGAGAGAGAAAATTGTCAAGCTCCATGGTCCAATGGTTACGGTTTATGACTCATGCGCAGCGGTACGTGGGCTCGAACCCTGACAGGGAACTTGTGGTGCTTGTGTTCTTGGGCAGGACACTTTACTACAGTTGCCTCTCTCCACCCAGGAGTATAAATGGGTACCTGTGACAGTAGAGACTAGTTTGCAATGATCTAAAGCTGCTGCAGAAACTGGCCTTATGGCCTGATGAACAGGGGTAATAATTTTGAAGCACTTTGAGATCTTTGGTATAAAGTGCTATATAAGCTCCGCATTATTAAAATAGAAGTGAAAGTTTATCAAAAGTCATTGGTTTGGCCAAAAAAACAAAGCAGTCCGACTCTGGTCAGCGCGCGCGTCGATCTTGAACATGCTCGTCAATGTTTTGTTTTCCAAATTTTCCGCGGCAGCTACAACAGCACCCTCTATTGCCGCACTGCCTCAAATTTTTGTGGGCAGCTTGAACTAAAGAAGGGCACAAAGGCAAAATGGAGGGCACCAAGGCAAATGATGGAGGACACCAAGGTATATGAGGACACAAAAAAGTAAAATAGTACCCACCTTGTCTGTACAATCCAAGCTCCCAAAAAAAACAAAAAAAAAACCTGCATCGCCACATCAATTCCGGAACTTGGTCTGACCAGAGACCGACTGTTTTTTTTTTTGTTGCCTTTTATATGTCTGGGCGTGTTTCGCTATTACCCAAGTCAGTACCAGATGCTATCTAGTTGGACAATGCACTGTAGCTGATTGTATTACCTCTGTGACTGAAAGATTTTTGAATGAAGATTTCTGAACTTGGAATTTCAGTACACTGGTTGAAAGCTAGATACATGACGATGCTGGGAAAATCTGAGGATGCAATCGGCTCCTTCGACGAGGTAAGGTTGGATTTACTCCTCTTACGATCAAGCGATTTATCAATCAATTGATCAAGGGCAATTCCAGAGCTATGTAATGTCTGTGACGGCTTTTTAGAGCTCAGTGAATAAACTTGAAAATTTATTTTTCAAATCTTTTACATCCATCATTTGGTCAAGGAGATTACAGACTAGGAGGTTTGGATCGTTTCTCTAAATCATAAATTAGATGTCATGGACTTACGATCATGGTTAATTGGCTCGGTCATGGACGTTTCACTTCCTTTCATAAGGCTGGAATTGTCGATTGATTGATTATTGAGAGCTATTTGATCAGTGTGATCAATTTGATCGATTCGGTCAATTCGATCAACTCGATCATATATTTCACTTCTTGTTAATGGTTCTCTGTAAATTCCTGTGCACTTGTTAGTATATTTATCTAGAGGGCATCTGTCTGTTTGTCTGTTGTGCAGCTGTTGTTTGTGTGTGTGTTGTTCAGTTTTCAGCCTCTCCCAGCAGCAAATGTTTCGTTTTTTCTTGCTCTCAGTGCACAGACATTCTGAGTGAACCTCAAGCAGGTGGCGATGATACAGAGAGAGTTATCATCTTGCCAAACTGCAAAGTTGACAACAGAATCACCGTCGGTAAGAAGAAACTTCATTTCAATTTTGATTTTTACTGGAATTTTTTCAAGTTGACGAATTAAGTGGGGTTTTTTTATCACAAATAATATCACAACTCGCATCAAGTAACTGAGGATGAATGGTGAATAGCTTGTAACTTGACTTGAGTGTCTTTGAATGTGATCGACTTGTGAGGACTTGCAAGGGCTTGTGACTGACTTGTGAGGACTTGTGAGGACTTGTGATTGACCTGTGAGGACTTGTGACTGACTTGTGATTGAATTGTGAGGACTTGTAAGGACTTGTGATTGACCTGTGAGGACTTGTGAGGACTTGTTAGGACTTGTGAGAGATCTGTGATGACTTGTGACTGACTTGTGATTGAATTGTGAGGACTTGTAAGGACTTGTAATTGACCTGTGGGGACTTGTGAGGACTTGTGACTGACTTGTGATTGAAATTTGAGGACTTGTAAGGACTTGTGATTGACCTGTGAGGACTTGTGAGGACTTGTGAGGACCTGTGACTGACATGTGAGGACTTGTGACTGACTTGTGAGGACCTGTGACTGACATGTGAGGACTTGCGACTGACTTGTGAGGACCTGTGACTGACTTGTGAGGACTTGTGACTGATATGTGAGGACTTGTGACTGACTAGTGAGGACTTGTAACTGACTAGTGAGGACTTGTGATGGACTTGTGAGGACTTATGATGACCTGTGATGACTTGTGAGGACCTGTGAGGACTTGTGTTGACCTGTGAGGACTTGATCACTTGCTTGTGAATAAACCCTTTTTTGTCCATCTCAGACCTGATCAAGGAGCAGCTGAAGTCCACCCAGCACAGCCAGTCCCTGGAGGAGGTCCAGCGCTTCTACGATGCCGACAACTACGAGCGAGTGACAACACTTCTCCTCCCGACGCTCCAGGACGCTGCCGTGGCGTCCAGCAGGAGGCTGCTCAAGGAAGGAGCCACGCCCCAGAGGCCATCGCAGCTCCTGCTCTTGCATCGATCCCTGCTCAAGCTGAATGATTACAAGGTAGCGTTCGGGGTTGGAAAGGACAGTGACAATGACAGTGTCAGTTATAGCTAGCATGGTGACACCAACACATGCCACGCCGCTGTCCGAGCACTTGTGCTATCAAGAATTAATTATTGCAACTCTCTCCTCAATGGTATTAATCAGTATGAGGTTGAGTGTCTCCAACGGCTTCAAAACAATGCCGCTCGTATCACATTATCTCAACCCAAATGCACACTTGCCTCTCCACTCCTTCAACAATTACATCGGTTACCAGTTAGACAACGCATCATCTTCAAAACAGCAGTTTTCATGCACAAAGCGCTTCATAACACAATGCCGCAGTACATAATGGGATCACTCAACCTTATTGCACCCACCCGTAGTGGCCTCCGCAGCTCCAGTAACAACCTGAGAGGTTCAGGCACATTCAAAAAGGCAGGGGACAGGGCCTTCTCAGTGTCTGGTCCCCGGTGCTGGAATTCCTTGTCACACAACATCCGCAACATCAGTTCTCTTGACAACTTTAAGGGCAGACTGAAAACTGATCTGTTCTCTTTACGTATTACTTTGTCTCCTGGAGTTGTCCTTAGTCGTGCATTGTATCGCGCAAAAAAATGCACGCTACAAATCGTGTTATTTTTATTATTATTAACAGTTGCGGTGATGTAACCCATAACTATTGTTCGTATTTTCCTGACAGCAATGCGTCGTCTGTGGCGCTGCCAGCATCTGCGAAGCACTTCAAGAGGTCGCCGTTGCTAAGACAACACCGCTCCGAGACGAATGGATCGATGTCGCCATGGAGCTGTTTACCATCTTTGACAAGTAAGCCATGGTGTGAGATAATAATGACACTTAGAGCGCCCTCTGTTGATGGGTTTTGGCAGGCAAAGTGGCAGGCCGATGCTTAATGTTTTATTTATCTTGTAAATGTTGAATACATTTGTATTAAATATCTCAGCGTCAAATTCCTACAATTTATTGACTTTCATTGTATTTTTACAATATGTTGTGTCATGAATTAGGAAATACCGACAATTTTCATATAAAAGGACCAAAAAAATCCTGTAAGCAAAAATATGGTATACAAGCTATATTTGTTATTTCTAGTGAAGATTTTGTAAAATACCCTTACGGACTTGCAAATAATTTCCACCGTTTAGGAAAATGTTATAAAAAAAAACAATTCTGTCAAAAATATTTCCCAAAAAATGTGACAACTTTTCAAATTTAACATGAGCAAAATCTTAACGGTGATTTTGTTGATTCTACAGGGCTCTCTGCCAAGACGTGAGCAGCTTGAAACAGTTGGAGCGCCCTCTACGCATCCGGTTGACCAGCGCGATCATCAGCGCGGTGGAGCTGTGCATGGACACGGACAGCAACTTCCCACAGGACGTTCTGCCGTGGGTCGTCTTGTACAGACTCATCAAACAGTGAGTGAAACCATTGAGAGGCAATTGTAGTAAAGTGTCTTGCCCAAGAACACATGCAAATATATTGCTATTGCAGTATTAATGTGGGGCATTTATAGTGCTTTGCACCAACGTCTCAAAACGTGTCGGAATTATTACACCTATTCCTCAGGCCATGAGACCATTTGTTTCTGCAGCAGCTCGAGATCATTGCAATCTGGTCTGTACCTTCACAGGTAGCCATTTATACCCCTGGGTGACAGGAGACAATTGTCGTACATTGTCTTGCCCAAGAACACAAGCATGGTGTTCCCGGTCAAGGTTTGTGCCTGCGTACCGCAGCACTTTAGTCGAACACTGCAAATTAATCATGAAATACTATTATATATCATGAAATGCTATATATCATGAAATACTATTTGAAATACTATATGAAATACACTATGAATTATTTCGAGCGAATTAATCAAATAGAATCATGTGTTCTTGGGGACCAGCTTTGTTTGCCTTGTTTTGTTTTGTTTAGATTCACTCAACTATACTACAAGATTAGAAATCGGTAAGATCAGCTATTCAATGATTTTCTTTTAAACCAACCCTCATTTTGTGCTTTTTGGTTTAGTGAGGAGGACCAGCTTGCAACCATGGCAACCCAAGATGGCGGAGGGAGGCCCAGCACTCCCATGATCCCCTCTTCCCTCATGCTGCTGGACACGGCGCACGATTACCTGGGCCGGTGAGTTCCTCTCAGCTTACGCTCAAAACAAAAACTTCCTTGAAGGCAGAACGTTAACAAAGCATTCTGGCAAAATGAGACAGAACTTTGCAGAGGTTGAAATGAGGGTTTGCAGGTATTAGGAAAGAGAATAACATTCTCCTCACAAGACTGTTTGTTGCACTTCAATCGGACATTCCGTTGACAAGTTATGGCTGTTTAAAGTTGGCTTTTATCGACACGTCAAAAAAGTAAAATATTGAAAAAAAAAACCTGTAAAGTTTTCTCTCGAACCCATCAGTCGCTCCTGGTGCTGCAACTCCAACGGAGCGTTCCTCCGGCTCTACATCTCGGTGCTGAGCCGCGAGATCGCCATGGGAACGGAGGAGGACCCGCATCCGTTCCTTAGCGACCTGCAGTACTCGCTGGAGCAGTGCTTCTTCTGTCTCAACGGACACCCGAGCAAGAAGACCAAAGCACGGCATCTTCAAGATCACGGCGTGGAGGAAGTAAGAATGTAGTTTACTTTTCCAGGGCTCGGATATTTGGTCACAAGAGCTACAAGTCTAGGAGCTCACAAATTTTGCTCAACAAGATTTTTTTTTAGCTGAACTAAACCTTGTCTAGAGTCAGTATGGCTCATCAGGCCGGTGTTATCTCCAGTTTCCTTGACATGAAACAACTGGGAATAATTCTTTCCTCCTGGATGGGATGCCAGTCCAATACAGGTTACTTCCCAGCTAATGCCGGTACCGATTTGTACTCCTGGGTGGAGAGAGGCAAGTGGGGGTAAACTGGCTTGCCCAAGGACACAACATATGACCAGCAGCAGATTTATATTCTCCCTGGATAGTTCTATTACCCGTGGACGGAATGCAAGTCCATTGCAGGTTACGTCCAAGCTAATGCCAGTACCTACTTTATTATACTCCTGGGTTGAAGGAGGCAAGTTGGGGTAAAGTGGCTTGCCCAAGGACACAACATATGGCCAGGAACAGGATATTTGTATTGCCCCTTGATTCTTTTTTTTTTCTAATTTTCCATCCCGGATGGGATGCCAGTCCATCGCAGGTTACTGCACAGCTAGTGCCGGTACCCATTTATACTCCTAAGTGGAGAGTGGCAAGTTGGGGTAAAGTTGCTTGCCCAAGGACACAACGTATATGACCAGGAGCTGGATTCAGTGCATAAACACATGACGTATGAAGTATGTTAAATCATGAAGGAAATTACATTTACGGCTGGCAATACGTATGCATATATCACAAAATGTCCACTGCATCAGATGTAAACAACCGGTTAGTTTCTTTTCAACCAGACCTTTGAAATAGGATAAGTAAACAATGTTAAACATAAAAATTGCGGCGATTTCAGGACGATGTGTCCCTTTTAATGTTTTGTCTTTGACTTTTCCTCGCGAAGCTTCCCATGGACCTGGAAGATGCCCGCCTCATCTTTGACTACTTCAAGCCCAGCATCCTCCCCGAGTTTGACTCCTACAAGACCTCCTCCATGTCCGGTGACCTGGAGAGCCTCCTGCTCAAGATAGTCCGCATCATTCCTCCGATGGACGACCCACCCATTACCATGGAAACGCTGCAGGGGTACGTCGAGGCCAAGACAGACGTGCCGCCGGCGATCCCCGAAGATCGACCGATCGTCAGGTGAGCGAGCTCTTGGGGTAGTTGGGTTCCCTGACCATGGTGCCAATTTCCTGGAGCTGCTAAGCACAAAAATGTGCTAAGCATGAAAACTCTGCCTTGGCAAAAAACAGGATTACCAACCAGATTTCCATGTGATGTCTATTGTGTGTGATTGGTATTCAGCTGTTGTTTGCTTAGCATGCAAATCACATGGAGGTTTGGCTGGTAACCTGCTTTTATAAGCCAGACATTTTTTTGCGCTAAGCAAATTTTTGTGCTTAGCAGCCCCGTGATATTGACCTCCGATGCTCACCGGACAGCCCGTAATAGATCGTCGGTCGGGTAACAGCCACATTCAAAAATAGGATATCCTAACTACCTGACTTGAACGATTTGTCCAAATAGCCGGTTTTTGGGGGTCTGGGAACCAGACTACACTTTGGATGAAGCAGGCTCTTTCCATTTCTTTAAGAATTCATTAAATCCAAGAATTAACTCAGTTGAACTCTACAGTGAGTCGAAAGCCACTAGCTGAAATTGAATTAAGAAAGAAAAAAATGTGAAGGCATTTTTTTAAAGGGAATATACATCATTTGCTTTTGCTGTAATTTTCAGAAATGGATGGAATTGGGGGGTTGGAAATATATAGCAAATATAGTTACACTGACTTTTTTGAGGTTTTGGGTTCGAAAATGCTATAAAAACCAAGAAAAACAATCATTTTCCTGTAGTCTGGTTCCCTGACTCCATATAAGAAGAAACAGAGCAGTTTACATACATTTGGGAATTGTAAGGTCATGGAACCAGTCTAGCTGGCTTGTACCCGTTCATAGGTGTGTAATCGATTGCAAACAAGTGCGATGGTCAATTGGGGCCAGTATTTGAAAAAAAAAAGCCAGTTTTTTTCCGCTGGTCGGCCGACCAGCGTTGGAAATTGATACAAAAATACCACTTTTCTTGAAAATGACAGTATACCAGGTGCCATGATTTTACAGGATGCTTTACACTGTCATTCACTAACAGTCCAGCAAGGTATTTCAAAATGATTTGGTAGTTTTATTTTTTGATGTTTGCAAATGTTGTATTTTCCCTTTAATGGGATGGATGTGGTTGAATGGCCAAAATCACAAAAGAATTAAATGGAAATTTAAAACAAATAAGTAAAATATTTAAAGTTATTCTCTGTATTCTGATGTGTCTTTGTTTCAGGCCTGTTGTCAAGGAGGTCTATTATTTGCTGGCGGATTTCTACTTCAAGAACAAAGAGCTTTTGTGAGTATTAGAGTGAAATCATAATAATTTTTATTGTAGTCAAAATGTCCTCACACAAAGTGTCTGATTGGTCATGTTCTCAATCAGACACTCACTCGTTCGCCCATGGGCGGGCTCGAGTATGGCTTTTCCAAGTACTTCAGTCCCGCATGAGGATGGCCAGTTCATCTGTCGATTCTACCCCAGTGCCCTTTTGCAGCACCCCGGTGTAAGACATTTTCGGTCTTCCTCGCCTCTTGTGTCCGTGGGATGGTTTCCAGAGAGTGACTTTGTGTGCCTCCAGCTCCAGGTGCCGGTATTAAACGGTGGCCTACTAACTGCATCCGACGGGCTGCGATTTTGTCTCCGACCCTAGGCAGGTCGCCATATAGGTCGTCATTGGTTACGTGGTCCTCCCAGGATACATTGAGCGCCACTCGGAGCATGCGTGTGTAGCATCCATTGAACGACTTCTCCATCGTAGGAGTTGGAGACTAATGTTTTGCATCCATAGACTAGCACTGACTCGATGGTTGCAGCTAATTGTGGAGCTCCAGCATGTTAAATATTTACATTAAGTTGATCCTGTGTTTTGGTAGGGACAGATTGCATATGTGTACTTCATCATGCGGGTTTTGCGCGACGCGCGCACAACTTATTTTCTGACTGTGCAGTGCAAAGACCTGTAGCGTCTTTGCGTGAGCATGAGACGTCGTCGGCAATGCGTTCGAAGGGCTCCCGATAGTCTCCCTTAACTCCCCTAATACAGTGTTCCGTGTTTTTAATGTGGCTTTGTTGTTTGTCTTTCTTTTCTGCCGTACGCAGCAAAGCCATCAAGCTGTACATGCAGGACCTGTGCGTGTGCCCGAACAGACTGGACAGCTGGGCAGGAATGGCTTTAGCTCGGAGTGGACGACTCGAGCTCAAATTCAACATGGTCAGTTCAACTTTTTTACATAATGAAGAAAAAAAAATTGCTCAAACTCTTTACTAGTTCAGTTCAGTTTAGGCATATCAGACCATTTGCTTTCCTACATTTTGTTTGTTTTCACTAATAACACATCTGAAAATCCAAAGAAAAATGTTCAAAACCTAACCTGTTGAAGTTTCAGCTCAGCGGATATAATACTTTTCAAGAACACTGAAAACTATGCACAACCTTTTCATTATGAAACAACATTTCGTCAATAGCTTTCTTTATTTCCAAAAATCAGTCAATTGACTGATCGTTGGAAATCACCTACATTACTAATTTTCTTTTTAATGACAGTAAGCCAGATGGTGTAATTCCACGGGTTGTTTAGTGCCAGTGTGATCTTTAAAGGTATAGTCCATCATTTGTAATTCGTGTATTTTGTTCGTTTCGAGCAACAAATGTGCTCAAAATCTAAAGAAGGGTGCTGAACAACTAACCTGATGAAATTTCAGCTCAGCTTCAGCTGTAAATTTCGAGGAAAACAGCATTCTCGGATCTCGATTTCAAATCAAAAGTTGCTGAATCATGTTTTGAATTGGGCCTGAATTCAGCGTCCGAGACACGTTCTCACTGAGCCGATTGTAGCTACGCCATGTCGCGCACTGATCCGACGAATTATAGCAACCGCACGCGTGTGCGTTGTATCAACGCCTGCACGCGCTTCGCCGAATAAAAAAACGAACTACTAACAAAAATTTGTAGGAAAGGCCTTCTTTCATTGATTTCTTCAAAATGACAGCTTGCCAGAAAGGATAATTTCACAGGGAGTTTAGTCCCCTTACTGTCTTTCAACCAAGTATGTTTTTCAACAATAATTATGTCAGCTACTTTTTGGATAGCTGTAAATGATGGACTGTAGCTTTAAGCTTGTTGATAACAATTTGGTGGTTTACTTTTGGGATAAATGCAAACGAT
This sequence comes from Patiria pectinifera, assembly GCA_029964075.1. NCBI lineage: Eukaryota > Metazoa > Echinodermata > Asteroidea > Valvatida > Asterinidae > Patiria > Patiria pectinifera. The sequence goes on from CM057145.1 coordinate 11,411,091, forward strand.
CCTGAATTTGATAGACTTTTATTTCTACCTAGTGCGACTCTAAGACCGAAGGGACCATCTACAAGCATTCTGTGGCCGCGTTACGCTGCTTCCAGCGTGCCCTTGAGATCGATCAGGCCAACCGATCGTTGTGGATCGAGTACGGGTCAATGGCGTACATGGTGCACTCGTACGCTTCGCGGCAACTCAAACAGGTAAAATGCCATCAATGAATCAGTCACTTAGCTTGTTTTTCTTTGAAACCCTAAGTGTATGTGATGCGATCAAGCTACATGAGTCGTTTGTCGACCCTGGTAAAAAAAAAAATTATTACAGATTTGAAAAGAGCACAATCTCAGCATTATACTGCTGTGAAAACCGCATGCTGATACCATCTTTAGTTCAAAAATTATGGAAGTCGGAACACCAAGAGATGTGATGTGATGAAGTGGCCCTATTTTGGCCTGTATCTCCAAATAAAAATTCCCGACAGACGACTCATTTAGATTGATCGCTTCACATATGTCTGCCATTTTGCAAATCATTTTCTAAAAATTTTTCAAAAGAAGGGTCAACGCCTCCTTGCTTAATATACTTTAGATTACTGTTAACTGTGCATTGAACAATGCCACACATACAGTCACTGTATTTTGCAATGAATAAACTTAAAATTTCATTTATTATTTTGCAGGTCAAATTTACTATGGGTTAAAAATAATAATAATAATATTGCAGACAGTATAGACATCCAAAAAAGACATGATAAGTTAAAAAAATACACATTAAACCATAAAAAAGACTAAGACCCTTACTTGCAACAAGTTTTATGAACGGTTTGCAAGAGGCATGGCAATTGGATGCGTTGTGTTGATGTGATATGTCGTAGTGCTACAATGCATTGTAAGTTAACCCTAAAGGGGCCGGGTTATTTTGACCATCTCTCAGCCGGGGGGGGGGGGGCGGATTCCGCCCCCCCTAAGATCTCGGCCATCGAGTGACGAAAAATTTTGAAACTCAGCACATGCATAGAGCAACTCTTCCTAAACATGCCCAAGAAATTTCATGACTATAGGTCAAAGGGTTTTGGAATTATGGCTAATTAAATATTCATATGTATGAATGGCAATTCTGCTCGGTGTACACGACGTATATGCGAAAATTCAGTTTTGACGGCGCGTAGCGCCGGAGAATTTTTCGCTACGTGCCAACCCGTGGTCCGATTTTTATGTTTTTGGTATCAAAAGATGCGCAAAGCTCGAGGCTAAAAAGTCATAACAGCTCGGGTCGCGAAAAAAATTTTTTTAGAAGCTATCGCGGAAAATGTTGAGGGGGGGGCGGATTCCGCCCCCCCCCCCCCGGCCCCTTTAGGGTTAAGGTTCATGAAATCGGGAACTGGTCACGAGGAGTTGCGTTCACTGGTCCAACCATTGTAGTCAAAGTATGGTCGACCGTAAACCCTTGATAAAAAGCTTGCTCGATCGCTCGATCAAATTTACAGAGGGACCAGTTTTCCTTGACGGATGACATCGTGGAGTTCTTGCAGGAGAAGCGATCGGAGTGCCTTGGCCTGGCCGAGAAGTGCTTCGAGGCCGCCAGGCAGTGCGAAGTGGACGGGGAGGAGGAAGAATGGTTGGTGCACTACATGCTGGGCAAGGTGGCCGAGAAACAACAGACCAACCCGGAAGAGTTCCTGGAACACTACAAGAAGGTAAGGGGAAGTGTAGCAAGGAATTGTGGGATACGATTGGGGGTAAGCAGTGCGAGGGGGGGGGGTGGTTGGTGTACTACATGCTGGGCAAGGTGGCCGAGAAACAACAGACCAACCCGGAAGAGTTCCTGGAACACTACAAGAAGGTAAGGGGAAGTGTAGCAAGGAATTGTGGGATACGATTGGGGCAAGCAGTCCGAGGGGGGGGGTGGCTGGTGCACTACATGCTGGGCAAGGTGGCCGAGAAACAACAGACCAACCCGGAAGAGTTCCTGGAACACTACAAGAAGGTAAGGGGAAGTGTAGCAAGGAATTGTGGGATAGGATTGGGGGCAAGCAGTGCGAGGGGGGGGTGGTTGGTGTACTTCATGCTGGGCAAGGTGGCCGAGAAACAACAGACCAACCCAGAAGAGTTCCTGGAACACTACAAGAAGGTAAGGGGAAGTGTAGCAAGGAATTGTGGGATACGATTTGGGGCAAGCAGTCCGAGGGGGGGTGGTGGCTGGTGTACTTCATGCTGGGCAAGGTGGCCGAGAAACAACAGACCAACCCGGAAGAGTTCCTGGAACACTACAAGAAGGTAAGGGGAAGTGTAGCAAGGAATTGTGGGATAGGATTGGGGCAGGCAGTGCGAGGGGGGGGGCTGGTGTACTACATGCTGGGCAAGGTGGCCGAGAAACAACAGACCAACCCGGAAGAGTTCCTGGAACACTACAAGAAGGTAAGGGGGAGTGTAGCAAGGAATTGTGGGATTCGATTGGGGCAAGCAGTGCGAGGGGGGAGGGGGTGGTTGGTGTACTACATGCTGGGCAAGGTGGCCGAGAAACAACAGACCAACCCGGAAGAGTTCCTGGAACACTACAAGAAGGTAAGAGGAAGTGTAGCAAGGAATTGTGGGATACGATTGGGGCAGGCAGTGCAAGGGGGGGGCTGGTGCACTACATGCTGGGCAAGGTGGCCGAGAAACAACAGACCAACTCGGAGGAGTTCCTGGAACACTACAAGAAGGTAAGAGGAAGTGTAGCAAGGAATTGTGGGATACGATTGGGGCAGGCAGTGCAAGGGGGGGGCTGGTGCACTACATGCTGGGCAAGGTGGCCGAGAAACAACAGACCAACTCGGAGGAGTTCCTGGAACACTACAAGAAGGTAAGAGGAAGTGTAGCAAGGAATTGTGGGATACGATTGGGGCAGGCAGTGCAAGGGGGGGGGGGTGGCTGGTGCACTTCATGCTGGGCAAGGTGGCCGAGAGACAACAGACCAATCCGGAAGAGTTCTGGAACACTACAAGAAGGTAAGGGGAAGTGTAGCAAGGAATTGTGGGATACGATTGGGGCAGGCAGTGCAAGGGGGGGGGGGGGACTGGTGCACTACATGCTGGGCAAGGTGGCCGAGAGACAACAGACCAACCCGGAGGAGTTCCTGGAACACTACAAGAAGGTAAGGGGAAGTGTAGCAAGGAATTGTGGGATACGATTGGGGCAGGCAGTGCGAGGGGGGGGGGCTGGTGCACTACATGCTGGGCAAGGTGGCCGAGAAACAACAGACCAACCCGGAGGAGTTCCTGGAACACTACAAGAAGGTAAGGGGAAGTGTAGCAAGGAATTGTGGGATACGATTGCAGTGCAAAGGGGGGGGGGGGTGGTGCACTACATGCTGGGCAAGGTGGCTGAGAAATAACAGACCAACCCGGAAGAGTTCCTGGAACACTACAAGAAGGTAAGGGGAAGTGTAGCAAGGAATTGTGGGATACGATTGCAGTGCAAAGGGGGGGGGGGGGGGGTGCACTACATGCTGGGCAAGGTGGCTGAGAAATAACAGACCAACCCGGAAGAGTTCCTGGAACACTACAAGAAGGTAAGGGGAAGTGTAGCAAGGAATTGTGGGATACGATCGGGGCAGGCATGCTAGGGGGGATGGCTGCTGCACTACATGCTAGGCAAGTACATTTCAAGAAGGCAGGTCAGAGGTCAGATGATGGCAGATGCATGATGGGATATGAGGGAGCTTGGCAGAGGCATGATGGGATACCATGAAGATAATTTGTAAATTGGAAATTTGAGTTTCCGAGAAAAAAACAAGAATTTTTCCATGTCCTTTTTCGAAGGTAGGTCAGAGGTCAGATGATGGCAGATGCATGATGGGATATGGGGGGGCGGGGCTTGGCAGAAGTATGAGGGGACACCATGGCTGGGGATAGTTAGTGCATTGTATAATAGAAACTTGGAGTTTCTGAGTAAAAAAATAAAAGACTTTGTACCATTTTATTGTGCCTTTGATTTTTTAACCTCCTGTTTTTCATTTGATAGATTTTTATCTATTGTTGGATTTGATTTCATCTGATCTAATCCCAACTGATTAAGTTTCATTAAGTTTGATTCAATATGATTATATTTTGAACAGGCTGCTTATTACCTGCATGAAGACGAGGCCAAATATCCCAAGAAGATTGCCTACCACAACCCACCGGATCTCTCCCTGGAGGCTTTGGAGGTCAGCAATCATAAATAATTCATGAGTTCTAATGAATAAATCATGGTTTGCCCTGGATAGGTTGATGAATTGAAATTGAAAATATTCATGACACACTGAACTCTCCAAGGGTCTCTCCCTATTGGCCATGGAGGTCAGCAATCATGCATAATTCATGATCCTTATGAATATATTATTTTTTACCAAGACAACAGATGAGTTGAAACATAAATATAATGACTGGATCTTTACCAGTTGCATGGCCATGGAGGGCAGTAAAAATGCATAATTCATGAGACCTCATGAATAAGTAATAATTTCCTCAGCACAGGTTGTGATTTTGAAAAATGAATATTTTTAATTCATAAATGAATTATTTGTGACTCTTTTATTTACCTCGTCTTGTCTCGCCAGATGTACTTCAGGCTCCACGCCTCCATCTTGAAACTCCTCGACAAACCGGAGACGAGTTTCCATGGCGATTATGCCATGCTGCAGCGCTATGTCATGGACGCCATGGATGAGCCGTTCGTTTCTGCCCAGGAGAAAACAGACACCAGTGAACCGTAGGGTTGACTTTTTACCCAATTTGACTCCCTCCCCCACATATTTTAAAAAATTTTCAGAGCGTCGTATTTATTGAAGACTGAAAACATTTCTCCTTTAATTTGTTTTAATTGCATACCAGACCCTCGTCAGCTGACAACGACCCGGACACCAAGTCACCGGTGCCCAGCGTCAAAGTTCAAGTCGAGGACAAAGGTCAGGGCGATGCCAAAGGTCAAGAGGTCAAGCCCAAAGTCCCCGGCAGTCCGTTATTCGTCGCCACCCCGACGGACCACGACTACGTGCGATCGCGGGGCCGGAAGAGGCAGCTGGTCATGACGACAACAGGTGAGGGCGGTGTAACTGAAAATTGAGGCTCGGTCATTCTTTGCGCAGGCGCTAATTGCAAACCATTATTCGTGACGTCGCAGCAAGTTCTCACGCTGTGAATTCACTAAAGTTGATGGCATATATCTCCAGCGAATTCAAAGTGCAAACCGCTCTTTATTTTTGATAGACTAAATAAATGTAGGGAAAAAAATGATATTGTACAAGACAATAATCCAGTTCGGTATTTCAATGACCTGAGGTCATTCAAGATAACCTCACTAACGTGATGTTGCGCGATGTTACGCGCACGCCCATTCTGCTGGTAATTTACACGCAAGCGCCGTGCTCCCGCGTTCATGCGCCTTTGAAACGTTCGATTATCCGAAAGACCCGTGACCCATATCATTGTGCACATGCACAGTTGAAATACCGAACTGGCTTATTGACAATGTCCATTGGTTTTTGTACTTTCAATATTGTGTATGTTTTTTCACACCCTTGACGACAAAACACCATGGCCCACATATCAAAACAGACAACAGTGAAGTTAGTGAAATGTATTAACCCTTTCATGACCACATTGTTTATTGACTTGGTTCTCCCCCGGACCAAATTGTTTGCTCAGTCATGCGGAAATCACTAGAGCGTGAACAAAATGACCACAAGACCAAAACTCACTTTTTTTCAAATTTCAGTGTCAAGGAGTGATTAAAATCATAGGTGTTGTGTGTAAAGTTTGTTCCTTGAACCTTACTCTTTCATGTGATGTAAAAATGAAGTCTGTATGTGCAAATATAAGAAAGTTATGCCTGTTTGTTCATCTGGTCATCATGTATCAAACTTCAAGCCATTCCACCACATGACCAAATGGCACTCCATACCTCAAATTGTGCGTGGATACTTCTGAAGCACTTTTCTGAAATTTTTGTAATGGTAACACTATAAATAAACTACACCATTAGAACGATCCGAAAACACTCTTTCAGCTCGAATATGGTTGATGTATGGGCGGCCAAACACATCAACATACTGCCTTTCAGAAAAGTAGTGAATATGTCTGTGTTGAGGGTGTTCTGTGTGTGGTTTCCTGGTCGACTAAAGTCGCCCATGGGAACCAGGAGGGGGCACTTCCTTGTCGACAAAAGTCGCCCATGGCAAGGAGAGGGTTAAGCACTGTTCGTTTTATGTTGTCCGTTGTATGTTGATACCCTCTTTAGTTGTGTAAATTCTGTAATGCCTTCTTGATCCCCTTGACTTTATTTCAGATGCATCCTCAGAGTTTCCGTTGCTGTCTCGTGAAGAACATGCCTCGGGGACCCCGAATCTCCAATCTCAGGACAAAGATGCCGTCAGTGGTCCCACCTCCGCGGCCGAGCTCCTGAAGTCCTTCGCCAAGATCCACACGGATATCCAGGACCAGCCTCCTGAGAAGAGGAGACGTGTCGAGGCTCTTGCGGGACCGGAGACTGCGGGTCCCAACGACGGACAGTCTGCGGAGCCACGGTCTGACTCCGAGACCGACAAAGCAGCTCCTCCCAAAAGCCTAGACCGGCAGAAAGAATCTGATTCGCAAGAGGGTGGCGATGATAAATTAACGCTAGCATCTGGTGAAGGCAATCGGTCGGAGGCGGAGAATCGCACGGAGCCCGATCGGAAGGGATTACCGGAGGCGAAACCTGGAGATGTCAAAGTGGAAGAGAAAACAAACGAGGAGGCAAAACTGACGGAAAAGGAACATGAGGACGGTGGATCTTTAAGTGATGCAAAAGGGAAAGTTTCTTCAGAGAGGCAACAGTTTGCGACAAGTGGAGAACCGGAAGTAACAAATGCAGTTACCACGGAAACAGCTGCTCAGACAAACTTGGAATCAGAGACAAGCACCAGCGTTATCATCATCTCGTCCGAGGAATCGGAGGATCAGATGGATTCTGAAGAGTCGACGAAGATGACAAAGGAGGCGATCGCTGAGACGAAAGATTCTCCGACAGCTGCAGGCAGCAAGGTGCGAGAGGCAGCCGCCGAACAGAAAAATGTGGTTACCAAGGAAACGGCCACACAGGCCAACGAGGAATCAGTCGGCAACATCTCCGCCATCACCATTTCGTCTGAAGACTCCGAAGAGCAGATGCAGTTTACAGGCCCTGCAGCATCCAGCAGAGCGATCGAGGATGATGTTGGGGATGACTCCAAGATGGATACAAAGGAAGCAGACAATAAGACCTCCGAGAAGTGTAGAGAAGAGGAATCAACGATGAAGAAGGCAACGGAAGGAAATCTTAAGGATGATTTGAAAAAGAATGAGAAAAGGTCAGAGGTTCTTGAAAAACAAGTAGCAGATGATCTGACGATGACGAAAGAAACTGAACAAGATCTTGGAGGTGGTTTAGAAACGGATGAGAAAATGGTAGTGGATGCTAAACCAGATAAGAAACAAGACGCTGATGATAAAATGGTAGTAGATGCTAAACCCGATAAGATACAAGATGCTGATGATAAAACTGTGAGTGATAAAGATGACGGGAAAGCGAGCGACGGGCGACAGCCAGAGGACGAAGGGAAGAAGACGGAGGCAACTTGTGGGCGGAGTCAGGAGGAGCAGAGGGCGTGGCTGATGGAGCGTTGCCTTGAAGCCATGAAGCTGTGCCTGTCTCGGTTCCCCCAGCATTACAAGTCGCTGTACCGGATGGCCAACGCGTACGCCGTATCGGAAACGGCTCAGGTTAGAACCGAACGGGCCATGCCAAAATCATCGCGGGTTTGGCTACGGCTTTGAGTAGTTACCATTGGCATTCTGTAGTGCCTATCCATAGCCATATTAAATTCAAAAAAATGACATTGCCAATTTTAAGAATCGTTTTGCCATTTTCAAGGGTGTTTTGGTGTCTTTATGCTAATGCGAATTTCCATATTCATGAGCAAACACGTCCTGTCATTTCAGGCAGAAACCTCAATCAAAAGTTGCCAGAATTTTGGGTGTTTTGCTGTCATAAATTTTCTTTTCTTTGGCGATGCGTTGTTGTGTCAGTACACGGCAGTAAGCCCATGAGCAAACTTTTCTTGCAAATCACAAACGAGAATCGTATTCCTTATACCTGCAAACCCTCTTTTGACCTCTGCCAAGTTTTTTTCTAAAAATTAATGTGGCCTGACGTTGCGAACTTAGCAAGTTCTTCTTCAGAGGCTAAAACAGAAATGACAGAGGTACCCTCATTAACATGGGGGTGCACACAAACATGCAGGTGCACACAAACATGCAGGGCTGAAAGAAGAAACACAAAAGGAGGATTAGGTGGGAAAGGTGTGGAAGATGCAGGGGAGGGTGGATGAGAGAACAAAGGAACAGAGGGAGATGGCAAACCACAAAGGGATGAAAGATGGGGGAAGATGGGTAAACACAAACAAGGAAGACCAGGTGGATCATCTGTAACAGAAGACAATGGAGGAAGAAAAGGATTAATCGTTTCCAAGTTGGATGTTGAGACCATGTGGTGGAATAGTTCGAAGACGATTCATCCACACTTTCTTTTTTCTCTCAATATTTTACTTTTTGACATGTCGATAGATGCAAACTTTAAAAAGCCACCACTTGTCAATGGAATGTCTGGTTGAAGTGCAACAAACAGTACTTTAAGAATAATGTTATTCTCTTTCTTAATACCCGCAAACCCTCATTTCGACCTCTGCCCAGTTCTATCTCCTTTTACCAGAAAAGTCCACATTTTATCAAAATATCGAACTATGTGGAAAATGACTAGATGATTAAAAAAGTTTTTGCGGGATCATTTTTGTGCAACCTGGTTTTATCTGATTGGCGTTCCCTCTTCGGTGGTTCGTCCGCTTGCAGGGTCTGAAGTGGAGTCGCGACCTGTTGCTGGGCAGCAGCCAGCCCTGGCAACACATGGCTCACATGCCGTCCCCGGGGCTCTTCGCCGAGCACTGGAAGACCAAGAACCTATTCCACGGGGTCTGGAGAATTCCCATCAGTGAAATCGACAGGTAAAGGAATCGGTCAGAAATCGCTCGACAAGTCCATCACAAGGTCCTTCCGTCTCAAGTCAAGTCACAAGCTATTCAAATGAACCGAGACAAAAAGCATTCCTTTGTCATTGTCCACGCCCTGGTATTCGTGAATCGACTCGTGAATTCGGGCGATTCACAATGCAGTGCGCAACCTAGTGTTTGCAACGGAGAGTCCATTTTTCAAGTTGACGGTCGACAAACCATGGCCTGTTTGAACGAGTGTCAGTAGACAACTTGAGCCAATTTGCTTAAGATTGGGATATGGTGTTCAGCTGCCTTAAAAAAAAACACCATATTGATAAAAGAAATGAAAAGGGCAAACATATACTCGAATCACATGCTTACGAAACTACTGACCGGAAAAACGAACAATTTGTCTGGCAATTCGCTGGGAATTTGTCGACCATTTCCCACAATGCACTGTGAAAATTATACTCTGTGACAAACTCTTGGAGGCGCACTGCATTGTGAATCGCCCGAATTGGCGCATGTATAAACCTGGGCCTGTTTGTTTCGTTCCAGATCCTGATCGAGATCATGTGATCCAGCGCCGTGCGAAAACAAACATAACCACTCTCGCGCGCCCAATCCTTGGGGCGCACACGAATGTTGTCTGCTTCAGATTTGTAGGCAGAGAGGCCATTTTTACAAGCTGTCTATAATTTCCAGAAAGAGCGAATCGATCGTGGTATTTTTAATCACGAAAAATACATTCTAAAAGAGTTGTGAAGAAATATTGTCACAAAACTCATTTGATGCTTCAAATGTACTACAAAGACCCCACTTTTTCTCTCCGCACGTCACGCATGTCGCCATCTTTGATCATGCGAACCCACCTCGCTTAGCAGGATCTGTTAAAACGTGATCCGAGCAGCTATTAATGCGTCAGATCGCTGATCATGATCGTGGGCAAAACAAACAGGCCCTCGATTGTCTTATACCATAGAGCTAGGACCCAAGGAGTCAGAACTCTTGGGCGATTTAATTTTGACCATTAACTTACCAATCCCTCGGGAATGTCTATAGCTACAGCACTGTGACCGCAAGCCTCGACCATTCAAAGCGTGAATGCCAGCGGCCTTTGAACACGATGATCGTCGCCGCCTTTTTAGTTGGTAACCAACAACCTCCCTATATGCTGCATAATAAGTCATGTCACGTCGCTGCTCTTTTTTGAAAAATATATTTTACGACAAGATATGTTTTTACAACTGCGCAGTTGTTAGATGTGAGTTATGAACTCAAGTTAGCAATGTGCAGTTGTTGGTGCTTAAGAGGTTATCTGTCCCTGTAATTTGGAGATAAATTGGATTTCTTTCAGACAAGTTTTCATGTATTTTCAGACATTTTAATTGGCAATATATCATTGATGAAATGTGGTTTTTTGGAAAATTTCACAAGTTTTCACACTAAAGGTACAGAGCATTTTGTTCTTCATGAAATGATTGTTCCAGTGATGTTGACCACATTTATATACAGTATCATCCAACTGCGAACAAACACTTCAAAATCATTCATTTTTAGCGATGTATGACAACTGCGCATGCGTATTTACCATGGTACTGTCTACGAAGCCATGCAAACTCCTTTTTTGGCATTAGTGAGCGCGGATCTCTATTGTGTCGAGATTAGCGTAGTGCGCAACTGAGCAAGCTGGCGACAGGTGCTTTCTATTGTAGCTTTTGAGCGCGGCGACGATCGTTTTACTTTAGTACGAACTCCTTGGGTCCTTGCTCTATGCTTATACTCACTGACGTCCTCAATCCTTTGTTGAAAATCGATAATCTTAACACTTGTAGTGTCTCACGCTTGTCTGTAGATCTGGGAGTTTCTCCTGGCACATGTACCGCTCTGTCACCCTGCTCATCGACGTCCTCAGCAGATTACGAGACCACTCCATGCTGCTGCAGATTGCCGTCAAACTCAACCGAACCCCGGAACTAGGAAAGTGAGTTGCATCTAAACCAGTCTGGCTAATTGGTCCGTCCTGCCTGTCAATTGAACGGTGCAAACTGACCAATCAGATCACGACTTTAGGTCAGGTGACCACAGCTGCTCGGTCGAACTCGGTCGCAAGCACTGTGAGACATGTGCGCAAAGCAAAGTTGGGCGGGGCAAAATCCAAGACCGGCCAGCACTTGCAGTTATTGTAGAAGGCAATACGTTACGGCTTGAATGATTTTGCTGACTAATCGTGATCATAGTAAAACCTTCATTTCCCCACTTCTCAAGTTTGATAGAAAGAAAGTTGCTCTTTGAAAGGAATATAAAGTCCTGTTTTTACCCGTGAGGGAATTTTGAGAGTTGCAACCCGATTCTGAAGAAAATAAGATAAAACTGGTTTCAAAATGGCGGGAAAAGCTAATTCAACTACTGTTTCATGACAGCTGTGAAATTGCACAAACAGCTGTCTCCAAGTCATTTGAACTATAGTTGTTTATAATAAATTACATTGAACAGCCGTGCAACAAAATTTGTGATGCGATCAAGCTACATGAGTCGTTTGTCGACCCTGGTCAGAAATTTTTTTATTACAGATTTCAAAAGAGCACTATCTCAGCATTACTGCTGTGAAAATCGCATGCTGATACCATCTTTAGTTCAACAATTATGGAAGTCAACTCATGACTAAATATACAAAGCTTTTTCTCTTTGTGCAATTTGTTCCTGATTGCTAGGAAGTTCCTGCGTGATTTTGACAGACAGTTTCTGGCCAGGCATTGCTACAAGACCTGCGTGCAGGTCCTCGCAGAAGAGATTGAACTAGCGAAGAAGGGAGACAAGGAACAACAGCAACAAGTAATTAATATCAGATTTTTAAAATGTGCTGTCCATGATAGTCTTTCTTTTCGGAATTTCCCCCCCCCCAAAAAAAAATAGACATGTTCTTAACCCATTAGGCCAAAAAACAAGTCTCCGGTTTCTGGTGTGGAACTTGCCCAAAAAGTGGTGCGGCGACGCGGCTTTTTTTTTTTTTTACCTGATTTTTTTTGCTTCAAATGTCCGCTCATGACTGCAAAAGGTGCCCGACTAAACTTAGTGCAAATATATGGGAGTCCAGAGAGGCCACATAAAGCTTATTCTCGACCATAACCCCATCTAAAAACACGTTAAAATTGTGCAGCAGCAGGATTCCAGTCAAACCAGTGAGTTTGGCGGTTTTGAGACATCATCTTTCATTGAAAAAAAACTTTTTCACTTTGCCGACGCGCATGGCTACGGCGACGCGCGCGCATACCAGAAACCGGAGACTTTTTTTTTTTTGGCCTTAGCAACTGCACTACATTGTTTTTATTCACGAAAGAATCAAAGTTTGTCTCAAAACTTCTGAACAATTTCTCGTAATTCAAGCTTCCAAATACCCTTCAAAACATTAAAAAAGGGTTTCTCCAGAAGTTAAAACAGATTTTTACAGTTTTGTAAAATATTTTCTTTTTCTTTTTTTGATAAAGTTTTCCCAGCTTGAGAACATTGTTGATTTTGATGACAAGTCAGCGAATGATATTTTTAGTTTGATACAAGTGTGAAGTTTTGTAATCCTTTTATTTGGTCCCGTCTCAGGCTGTCCTGTCTGCTTATCGTCTGGTCCAGACGGTTCAGAACAAGCTGCAGACAGACCCCAGCCTGCCGACCAAACTGCTGTGTCTTGCCTTCAAGATCTTCAGGAATATGCAGGTAATATTAAAGGGAATGTACATCATTGGCTTTTGCTGTAATTTCAGAAATGAACTATTTGAGGGGATAGTATAATAGATCAAATATTGTTACACTTACATGCTTGACATTTTTTGTTCGAAAATGCTGGAAAAACCAAGAAAAACAAAAATGTTCAAGTAGTCTGGTTCCCTGACTCCACTAAGGATAAAATGGATCAATTTATAGATGCCAGAAAATTGTAAGGTAAGGGAACCAGTCTAGCTGGCCTGCACCCGTTCATGAACATGTAACCAATAGCAAACAAAATTTGGCCAAAAAAAAGGGTAAATTTGGAGCAGTGGTTGAAAAATAGTTAGGTTTTTCCAACGGTGGTCGGCTGACCACCGTTGGAAAAGTATACATCAATACCATTTTCTTGAAAATGACTTCACACCAGGTGCCATAATTTTACAGAATGCTTTAGACTGTCATTTACCAACATCCTAGTAAGGTATTTCGTAAAAACTTGGTAGTTTTATTTTTCGATGTTTGCAAATGTTGTTTATTCCCTTTATAAACTCTTGCAGTGCCCGTGAAATTTGACAAATTTAACCCTAAAGTGCCCAACTTAAAACGTTTTAGTTAATTGGTCAAAATTCTGTAAAAAAAAGAAAGTAGATAACTTTTACTCACTAAATTTGTTGTTGTTGCTCTCTGGTACATCCTTGGTATATTGGAAAGTCAAAAGTAGTCACGTACATAGTGATACACCCTGAAACTCTGTCCTGCACACAGGGGAATTCCGCACTTTTCACAGAAAATACGAGTGTCAGTGCTGCGCCCTCTCGCAAGAACTCGAATGAAACAATTAAATACAGGTCGTAACTGAATGAAAATGATGTTATTAGAAAGAGCGAGAGTGCCCCGTTGTGATAACATGCTTACTCTACCTCGTACATGTACGAGGTTTGGCGATTTTAAGTACGAACATTACCTCGTACATGTATGAGGTTGGCAATATAAAAAACATGCCATCCAATATTATCTTGAAAAGTTCAGCAGTGTGACATAAACACGGATAATGACTTTATCATAATTCTATCTTGTCATTGTTACCAATGAAGATGGGTTCGGATGTCGCAGTTCTGGATCAGGCGGTTCGATTTTGTCTCCAACACCGACTGGCGAGCAAGACACCACAGGTAAAGTGGTCCGAGTCGATTGCTTTGTCTGTTTGTTTGGCTGTTTCTCTAGCTAGCAAGCAGGCATTTTAGCACATTTAAGTACATTTTAGCACCTGGACTTCATTGTATTACATTGTGTTTATTCACTGAAGAATTAAAAAAAAACATAGACTGCTCAGGCGGTTTCGGGCACTACAGTGACCAAGGCCAAAAAAAAAGTCTCCGGTTTCTAGTATGGAGCTTGCCCAAAAAGTGGTGCGGCGACGCGGCATTTTTTTTAAATTTTACCTAATTTTTTTTGCTTCAAATGTCGGCTGATGACTGCAAATGGTGCCCGACTAAACTTAGTGCAAATATATGGGAGTCCAGAGAGGCCACATAAAGCTTATTCTCGACCATAACCCAATCTAAAGACACGTTAAAATTGTGCAGCAGCAGGATTCCAGTCAAACCAGTGAGTTTGGCGGTTTTGAGACATCATCTTTCATTGAAAAAAAAACTTTTTCATTTTGCCTACGGCGACGCGCGCGCATACCAGAAACCGGAGCCTTTTTTTTTTTGGCCTAAAGGGTTAACCCGTTAGCACTTGTATTGCATTGTACAGTACACCGTATTTACTACTGATCCATATAAACATAGAGTGCTGGGCAGTTTGGGGAGGTATAAGGAGTAACAGGCCAGACGTTTTTGGGGGCGGTACAGGGGCTAATTAGTACCAACAAAAGTCTTGTTCGATCACGTCACGTTTAAAACTTGGTCGTTACCTTAATTTTTTCTGGTCAACAGAGGGTGCTTTAACCCTTTCATGCCCACATTGTTTATTGACTTGGCTCTCCCCAGGACCACATTGTTTGCTCAGTCATGCGGAAATCACTAGAGCGTGAACAAAATGACCACAAGTCAAAAACTCACTTTTTTCAACCCAGATTTTCACTGCCAAGGAGTGATGTAAATCATAGGTGTTGTGTGTAAAGTTTGTTCCTTGAACCTTACTCTTTTATGTAATGTAAAAATGAAGTCCATATGTGCAAATATAAGAAAGTTATGCCTTTTTGTTCATCTGGTCCCAATTATCAAACTGCAAGCCATTTCACCACATGACCAAATGGCACTCCATACCTCAAATTGTGCGTGGATACTTCTGAAGCACTTTTCTCGTTTTTTTTGTAATGGTAACACAATGAATAAACCACACCAATAGAAAGATCTGAAAACACTCTTTCAGCTGGTATATGGTTGATGTATGGGCGGCCAAACATATCAACATACCGTCTTTCTGAAAAGTAGTGAATATATCTGTGTTGAGGGTGGTTTGTGTGTGGTTTCCTGGTCGACTAAAGTCGCCCATGGGAACCAGCAGGGGGGTACTTCTTGTACAAAAGTCGCCCATGGTAAGGAAAGGGTTAATTATGTCAATCAGCAATGAACACTAATATTAACTTACTTGAAATTTGATTTTTTTTTTTTTTAATTTTGAATTGCTTTTTTCCAACAGACCCCGACATCCCAGCCCGAGTTTACATTCTCGTCGCCTCAGCCCAGCAAGGAGAGAATTAGTGCCGTGACCCCCGACAGACAGGGTGATACACAGAGTTCAACACAGGGTTCCACATGTAGCAGCACACAGTGACATGCACAAAACTGCGGCGTAGAATGAAGGGCATCTCCAATTTGAGCATGGGCTATTCTGAAATTCTATTATTTGAAAAAATTTACCGGGGTTTTTTAAACCGTATTCAGTGGCATTTGATTTCGTCGAAACCTGACCCGAAACCAAACCGACCCTAAACCAACTTTGGGTCCGGTTGGTTTTTCCATCATCTCAGTCGGGTCGGGTAAGCTCAACCAATGAGAGATGCCGATTCTTGATGGCCCCTCAACATGGACAAAATATGTTTTTGTAGCCCAGGTATCTTGCTATCTCACTACCAAGTTGCTCAACCAATGAGAGATGCAGATTCTTGATGGCCCCTCAACATGGACAAAATCACGGCAGGAAACGAGAAATTATGTAACACATCAGTGATCAATGAATCATGTTTCACAACTATTATCTGGTATTTTTTTAAAAATCGGATCACAGCAGGCATATGTCAGAATCATGGTGTATTCATTTTAAATCA
The DNA here is from genome assembly GCA_029964075.1 of Patiria pectinifera. Lineage (NCBI taxonomy): Eukaryota > Metazoa > Echinodermata > Asteroidea > Valvatida > Asterinidae > Patiria > Patiria pectinifera. Next base: position 11,427,088 of record CM057145.1, read on the forward strand.
TTCTACAAAACCGAATTTGTAAATCTTTGTACTTGCATTTGTGGCAGGGTACTCAAAAATGCCAATTTTCGTTTTTAGCAAAAATATTCAGTGTAGCTATGCTGGTGTGTTTGTGACGTCATTTTCCAACGCAGTACGTTTTCAAATAAAACAGTAGACTTGATGACAAGTCGTAAGTCATATTTTGTCCGTGAACTTTAGTCGAACTCCATTGGCGCAGCTGGTATAAGACTAGTACGTAATCGGCCGGGTTGCGACCAACTAACGACTTGACGATTACATTCTCGCACCGTTATTCATATGTGCAAGCAGCGCAATACATGTACATATGCAGTGCATGTTTGCGGTGAGATCCAATGGCGCACCGCTATGCAAATGAGGACTCATTCATTCCGTTACATGGGCAGTAACGAGGAGTTCTCATACCTCGGGGAAATGTTTGCAGATCTGGCGATGTTTTAACGACCAATACACTCAGCTTGATCAGTTGTGTGTAGAAATAAAATGTATCATTGTGATATACTTGATTTATTTGAGTCGTGTATGCCCTATGAGGAATTGTGTAATGTTACACAACACAAATCACAAACCCTCGAAGTAATGAGAACGATCTTCCGTGGCGGCCTACAATATGCTCTGGAATCTGAACCAATCAGAGTGCTCGCATAGAATTCGCTGGCGATTCAAAATACTCCCATGTGTTGTGTACAAAATTGAAAACATATTCGCCAAGTCGGTAATCTTAACAGAAATAGTCAGCATCATTTGGTCTGGTACCATCAACTGGTACCATGCCCAAAACAATTACCAAGTTGGCAACAAGTCTAATAAAACAGCAAATGTTTTTGTTTTTAATTAAAATATGGAGATTAGTATTATCATTTACAATGGAACAGAGTTTGTGAATAATGCAACAGAAAATGTACACGCAATGTACCACATCTTGACGTACAATTTTTGTTCACTTTTTTTAATATTGCTCTTACACATCAAGCTTATTAGTGACTTATTTAATACACAGACGGTTAACATTTCTGTAAAAATGTTTAAGATACACTCTTTTGCGAGATCAACATTTCTAAGTAAACTACCAATCCAGTATACAGGGTGAGGAAAAAAAACGAAACCCAAATGTTGGGACCATTATTTTAGTGAAGTTCTGCATGTAGCACTTTCAAAATCTAGGATATGAAAGCCCAATTCATAAGCTTTCTTTTAGTACAAGAATCATTCAAATCACTCATGTACTTTTCAAGTTACGGAGTTTTAAACACAATCACCGTTTTAAGGTTGCAAAAAAAAGTTCAGTGTTCTTTCAGCAAAACAAAAACAAATCACATAGGGATGTGTGTGAATTGTTTTCGTTTTGCTGAAAGAACGCACACCTTTTTTTGTGATCCGTGGACAGAACCTTAAAACGGTGGTTGTGAAATTCCGTAACTTGATGGTAAACGAGTGATTTGAATGATTCTTGTACTAAAAGAAAGTTTATGAATTGGGCTTTCATATCCTAGATTTTGAAAGTGCTACATGTAGAACTTCAGTAAAAAAATAGCCCGAAATTTGTGTTTCGTGTTTTTTTTACTCACCCTGTACATCACCACAACCATGCACTTCCACACGACAAAACTTATAAAATATCAGCATTTTGCCCCACCCTCTTTTTTTTCTTCAAATAAATTCCATGATTTCTCAGGCTTTTTAGATTGTCGCAACTACAAAGTCCTATTTTTTAGTTGTTGAAATCACACATTCTATTGTTTCACATCAAGAGAAATATTCACACTAAACTACCTTTTTATATTACATATAAATCTTTGTACAATTCTTATTAAAACGGTTTGCAGTTCGTTATTTCTGACAATAACCTTCAATAGTTTTTTTGTTATATTCTAACTTTCTTTTCCTGAAAAAATTGTCTCATTTAGCTGATTTAAGTGTGTACATTTATTAGTGCGTACATTTTGCCGATTTAAGTGCGTACGTTTTGTACATGTACCATCGAAATATTTACTGTGGTGTTTTTTTAATACAGATGCTGAAACTGTGCAAAAATTTTAAAATAAACAAACTTTAAATAGGTTTCGAGGGCAAAGGTTTTGAAAAAAGTGTCACCAAAAAAAAGTGCACATCACAAAATGCTTTAGAGATAGATGTTTTCTTACACTTAAAACTATTTCAAACACACAGAAATAATACACTCAAAGTCTTCAATTTTGTACATGGCTACAAGAATTTTCCTGTTCCAATAAATTCATCTAACCTTCCCATCGGGTATGAGAATTTCAAGAAAGATGCTAAAAACAAGGAATATCACTTTGCACAAAAATGAACTTTGCAAAAAAAATCACCAGAGTAACAAGTTTACAACCAAAATGTGTAATTTTTAGCCAATGTCTTGGTTCTCGAGTGATGTTTGTCGAGAGCGTAAATTTTCTTTAAAAGTACATCTACCCGTGCTCTTCTCATATTATTAAACAAAATTTCATGTATGTTTTACTTAATATGGAACTTTTTCCCCCAATTTTTGACTTTTTCAACACTCTGAAAATGTTTTGGTTTTTTTGTGGGTGCTTTTGCACGCATAAACCCGCCAAAAATACACCAGAATTACTGTCGGCCGCAATCAATTTGAAATGTATAAAGTAAATCTACTAAACGTGCGTGGATTTATTCTTGTTCGATGTCTCATTCCAAAAGTTTCTTGTGCATAATTGCTAGAAAAACTGCAATTTAAAAGCAAAATCTATTTTTCAGGGTGAAAGAAATATATAACTGTCTTTTACATTTTTTGTTCCAGCACAGAAACTCGCTAACCACAGAAAATCGCGTTTAGAGAATTTATTATAAAGTCTGGGACTGAATCTTGGCTCACTAATGTCGCTTACACCAACTTGCATTTATTAGCAATATTTTTGCTCTTTAAAAATGGCTCCGTGAAACCAAGCATGTGTGATGCGATCAAGCTAAATGAGTCATTTGTCGGGAACTATCATTTGGAGATTCAGACCAAAATAGGGCCACTTCATCACATCACTTCATCACATCTCTTGGTGTTCCGACTTCCATAATATTTAAACTAAAGATGGTATCAGCATGCAGTTTTCACAGCAGTAATGCTGAGATTGTGCTCTTTTCAAAACTGTAAAAAAAAAAAATTACCAGGGTCGAGAAATGACTCATTTAGCTTGATCGCATCACATTTTTTTTTTAATCAAACGCCTGATCGTCAGACTTTTCCATCAGCCAAGGCTGGGTGCAGAAACTCAAAGCTTGAGCGATCGCGGCCGGCAAGATCGCAGCACCTTCCTGGCCTGTTCCGTCATGAAGATCTGATCGTCCGATTTACCGCATGCCACCTTCTCCCATGCTCTATCCAGCTGAAGTCGCACAAAAAAGAAATAACCGATGGTTACAAAAGTCAATTTTTTTCGCATTAATTTAATCTCAAAATTACATTCTCGCCATTATTGAGCAAAATGGGTTGAAAATGGCGGCTATTTTGGAATCAAAGATGGCCGCCACATGGTACAATTAAAAAAGTTACCATTGGAATTCTGTCTGTAGGGTAAAAAAATATCTGCAAAATCACTCAAAACAACAAGAAATCACTCTAGCAAAAAAAAAAAGCAAATTCACATTTCTTCCCGTAGGCCATCTATTAGAACATTGTTTAAAAACAATTCTTTCAAATTGCACCATGTTGGTTACAAATGGTTACAATTTTCTGGCAATTCAAAATGATTACTCCACCAAAAGCTGAACATCACGCTTTTATGGGAAACATTTTATACAAAATGTAATCAATTTTCACTGTGTTTGTACCTTCTTTTAATTTGTCTTGGTACACACGCACCACAGGAGTCATCTTAAAAAACCGAAGTTTGAAATCAGTCAAATCCTTTTTTGTGAATAAAAAAACTATCCACCGTGTTTTGTTGGCATTTTTTGAAATGCTTCACGGTCAAAATGCTAGCCCGAAGACCAGACTTTTCCAACTCACCATGGTGGGCGGTTTGAACGGTGTCTCATGGGTGCCGTGCCTGGACTCTCTGTTGGCCAGGCTATCCGCGGTCTGGACCGGCGACATGGGCATCAAGAACGCGCTGTTGAAGGATCCCGTTGCCCCGGCAACTGAGCGCATGGGCGGGGACATCAGCAGCGAATCCGAGAGAAGACTGTGACTTTGCTGTGAAAAAAAATGTCAAAATTTTTTCGATTTTAATACTTTCGACCAGACTTGCGACTGGACTTTTGATTTACTTGAGACTGGTCTCTTGTTTTATTTAAGTTGCCCTCCAAAGGGGCATTTATTTTTTTTACATAGAATAGAATAGAATAGAATAGAATTTTATTGTCATTTGTATATAAAAAAACATACATTGAAATACATTATACATTGAAATTCATTATTTCGTAATAAACGAAATATAAATAAAATTGTACCATAAATTAATAAATCTGCACAATATTTTCCAGAATTTGCCACTTGGATAAAAACTTATGCACGGTATTATTTGCAACGTAAAGCTTATCTTTTTTTTACCAACAGTGTAATGAAATCCGACTAAGTCCCCAAACTGAGCGAGTGTTACTGGCCTGCAATTGACTTGTGATTTACTTGTGATGGCCTTGTGATTTACTTGTGATGGCCTTGTGATTGACTCGTGATGGCCTTGTGATTTACTTATGATGGCCTCGTGATTGACTTGGGATTTACTCATGATGGCCTCGTGATTGACTTGTGATTTACTCGTGTTGGCCTCGTGATTAACTTGTGATTTACTTGTGATTTACTTGCGATGGCCTCATGATTTACTTGTGATGGCCTCGTTATTGACTTGTGATTTACTTGTGATGGCCTTGCGATTTACTTGTGATGGCCTCATGATTTACTTGTGTTGGCCTCGTGATTGACTTGTGATTCACTAGTGATCGACTTGTGATTTATTCGTGATGGCCTTGTGATTTACTTGTGATGGCCTCATGATTTACTTGTGATGGCCTTGTTATTGACCTGTGATTCACTCGTGATGGCTTTGTGATTTACTTATGATGGCCTCATGATTGACTAGTGATTTACTTGTGATGGCCTTGTGATTTACTTGTGATGGCCTCGTTATTGACTTGTGATTTACTTGTGATGGCCTTGCGATTTACTTGTGATGGCCTCATGATTTACTTGTGTTGGCCTCGTGATTAACTTGTGATTTACTCGTGATTGACTTGTGTTGGCCTCGTGATTGACCTGTGATTTACTCGTGATTGACCTGTGATTTACTCGTGATGGCCTCATGATTTACTTGTGATGGCCTCATGATTTACTTGTGATGGCCTCGTGATTGAGTTGTGATTCACTCGTGATCGACTTGTGATTTATTCGTGATGGCCTTGTGATTTACTTGTAATGGCCTCGTGATTTACTTGTGTTGGCCTCGTGATTAACTTGTGATTTACTCGTGATTGACTTGTGTTGGCCTCGTGATTGACCTGTGATTTACTCGTGATTGACCTGTGATTTACTCGTGATGGCCTCATGATTTACTTGTGATGGCCTCATGATTTACTTGTGATGGCCTCATGATTTACTTGTGATGGCCTCGTGATTGAGTTGTGATTCACTCGTGATCGACTTGTGATTTATTCGTGATGGCCTTGCGATTTACTTGTGATGGCCTCATGATTTACTTGTGATGGTCTTGTGATGTACTTGTGATTAATGGACTCTCACTTTTGGCTTGGCATTTGTTCCTCGTTTATGGGGGGGGGTAGACATCATTTAATCTCTCAGAGAGTGAACCTTCGTTCCCAAAAAATGATTCATGATTTTCTAACTGAAAATTTGACCAAATAACTAACACAGTCTTAGCTGCAAAAGACAGGAAAGAGAAGCCCAGCAAGATTTGTACAGGTACCAGTCAAAGCCGGTAACCTGATTGGTCGGAGAGATTACTTTACCTCATCGTCGGCAAAGTGGCTGGAGCTCAGTTCGGTCTCAAAGGCCAGCTGGCTGGTGAGGGACTTGCGGACTCGCTTGGCTGGCGACTCGCTCTGTAAAAAAAAATAAGATAACGGCATTTTAAAGTTTTTCCCCACAACCTAAAATGTTTCACTTATCCTGGTCCCAGATATAAACCGGCCTTAAATTCTTTTTGTACCTGACTCACTGAATAACTGTTACTTGTGAAGTAGACTCGCCTAAGCCTTAAAGGCAGGCCACAAAAAATCGGCTGATTTCCTTGTGTTTTTACTTCTCATGAATGCCACTACAAATTGAAAAAACAATGTTCAAAGTCTTGTGTGGTTTGGAATTTCCTCGTTTTTTTCCTAAATATCAGTTGCATGCCTGGCCTTGCCTTGGCCCCAAAAAGATATGATTGTTATTAGCTTCTCCCTGCCTGTTACTCTCTGTTTTTACTTCTCATGAATGCCATTACAAATTGAAAAAACACTGTTCAAAGTCTTGTGTGGTTTGGAATTTTGTCGTTTTTTTTCTAAATTCCCAGTTGCATGCCTGGCCTTGCCTTGGCCCCAAAAAGATATGATCGTTATTAGCTTCTCCCTGCCTGTTACTCCCTGTACCGCCCAAAACAGCCCCAATATAGTTTTGATTCATCAGGATGTAATACAACATAGCACAGCATCCCTACATTTGTTCGATAGTACAAGTGTTGAGCGCAGAACATGAGCGTACACGAGCGCAGAGCTGATCGCGAGTGACAACAAACACGAGTCAACACCCACCAAAGAGACACGCACGGAGACTCGCTTTAGGGTGGATTCCGAACCGAAATCCTGCTTGATGATTTCCGTGATGTCTTGCAGTTGGCCCGGAGTGCACGGCTTTGAAAAGAAAGAAGAAAGAAAAAATTACAAAGTTTGTTCTTGATTTCTTTATCAGAAACAAAATGTTGTCCATTATAAGATGGAGTTTTGCGTCGGGCTGATATAAATCAAATCAGGTTTTGCCCTACACCGACGTTTTTTAACATCGTATACTCAGTGTGTTACCTCCCGAGTGAAAGTTGGAAAAAATCACTTGGGTGGGACTCGAACCCACAACCTCCTGCTTTCTAGTGCAGATGTCTTACCACTCGACCACCGAGCTAACGGGATCGGTTGGCCGGTTCGAATCTGATGTACATAGCAGCGGGTACGGAAAAACTATTATAAGATGGAATTTTGCGTCGGGGTGATATAAATCAAAATGTTGTCCACTTGACATCTTTATAAACCAACTCAAACGAAGGATAGAAAATGTAAAAAGGACACCTTCGATTATTTTGGACACTCGTAAAATTAAACTCTTGAAAAGAAACCAAACTTTGCCACAGGATTCCACACTTACGATTGCCATACCGTGCTAACCGCGCTAGAAGAAAAAACCTGCTTACCCTGTAAGCACGGCATCCTTAGTAACAGGGTGTATGCATACGCATGAGCCAAAGTTCCTCGCTAGCTACGTTAAGCGGGAATTTTTTTTGCAGAGCTGTTAAATATGGCCCTGATCTTGACAGAACCCAAACGCCGCTCGAATTACGTACGTACCATAAATCTGTTTGTTCCACTTCTTTTCTCCAGTGCCTCCAGGGCGTCTTTGAGGGGGGTCGGCGTTCTCGGGGTAGACTCCAGCAGGGAACCCTTGGCGTTGTTTGGGGTCCGGAAATATCTGAAAAACGAAATGGTAAAACCGATAAAACACATTATTGTTCTGATTGAAGTCAACTTTCTTTGTAGCCGCTATGCTTGTCCGTTCAGTAAATAAGCCACACAGACAAAAGCCAAAAGACCATTATCATGTTGCGGCCATCTTGATTTTCTTCCATTCAAATCAACGTAACCAAAGCTGAAAGGAAAAATAGTCTGCTTCCTTTTTACACAAAAACATTAGCATTCAAGTAGTGTTATTGGATAAAGGGAACATGACTGAAATGGTGGCAGTATGATAAATGTCTATTAGAAAGGGGAAAAAAGGCCACATCTTAGTCAAAAGTCTACAACAGGGTAGCTCAAAAAATATATATGACTAGACTAGAAAAAATTATTTTAATAAGTGGTTTTTGCCAAAACAAATAAATAAAACAATTGTAGTTCTGAGGCGATTCATTTGTGAAAAGGGTAAAGTTTTATCGTTGTACAACATAAAAGTTCACTAGTGTGAACAAATGGGTGCAAAACGGTAAATGGGGAAAAATTACAGAAAAGATGAAAATTAGTTTGAGATGATCATTTTACTTGATGAAGTATATCATTGATTATAAATTTTCTGGAAAACCAGTTGACCACCCTTTTGAGGCATGTTGCGGCTATGACTTTGGGTCACTGCAATCAACCCACTGCTGTGACAATCCATATCCATGAAAAATAATCATGTTCTTTACGGCTATACCTGTTGACGGGCGTTCCCATGGTGAACATCTTGGGTGTTGCATGATGGGATTTGATGACAGGCGTGGAGGTCATGACCTGTTGACTGACATTGCTCTGATTTGGCTTATCTAAATTCAAAAACTAAATACAAAAAAAAAATTTAAAAAAGATCTAAATTTGAAAAAAAGTTAGCAAAGGCCAAAACACACACATACTGAAAGACATTTCTTTGTTCTCGTGTAGTAAAGTTTTCAAGTTTGAAAGTAAAGTTTCAAAATGCTCTTATTTTAACCAGAACTAATTTCCTTGGCTGAAATTCAGACTTAATATCCCTTTTCTAAACCTCTTCCATTTGCGACAGATCAACCCACCTTGGAAATTCCTAGTTTTTGAGTAAAATCCATATATCTATTTCGTGAAAATCTTGTGGAGACGTATTCATCTATAGAAATTGCCCTGTGGAGACGTATACAATCTTTTGTTCCCTATTGTGTGCACGTCTCCAGAGGGCACGGTGTATCAGATCACACACACAGACAAACGTGTTCACACCGTCGATCGTGGACGTCCTGTTGTCCCTCTTTTGTTTGTACTCTTTAACTTTTTAGGAAGGCTCCCATAGGTTTGTACACGACCCCAATCGCGGACGTACGCTGGGAATCTGGACGATATTGTTCTCTTGTGTTCTCTGGAATTTTTCGTCCATGGTTTAAATAGATGAATACGCCCACTATGGGCAATTTCAAAATAAAATTAGCTGTGCGTACTTCGCACCGTCACGGTAGGTGCACGAACCAGTACATGCGCACGTGGTGGTCCCCCCCCCCCCCAAAAAAAAGGGGTAAAAAGCAAGAAGTGGTAAAAAAGCATGAATGAAATGGTCAGTTACGTTCTCAACAAATAATATTGGATTAAACGTAACAATTTTAAGTAGAGACCGAATATGGTAAAAATGGTGCCTTTACCACAATTTTTTTTTCCTTTATAGAATACCACGCTGACAATTTCTTGAACTTTTAGAAAAGTCAAAACAGACACTACCAGTATAGTCACTCTGAGTGATAGACGTGTCATCTACAAATATGACATAAAATGTTCCCCAACTTCATGAATGAACTGATATGGACCGACCTGCGAGGGCGAGAACGGGAGGCTCTTGATGGGCGTGCCCTTGGGCGTGGTGGCGATGCTGCCATCTAGAATTCTCCTGGAGCGCTGTGGCAGATACGTCAAGGAAACTCAACAAAGTTGTTTCCGTTTTTGTTAGAAAGTACCTAACATTTTTTTTTAGTTTCTCCACTAACTTAGAATGTACTCTCTGAACAAAATTTGATGAAGCATGTGCACAATGCCTTAACGATTTCGAAAAATTAAAATGGAAAATGGTCATGATTATTTCTTCTGTTAACGAGAAACGCACTAATCGAATGCATTGCTGACAACGCCCGACTCTCGCGCATATACGCTGCCCATGGCTTTGTACACATTTAGAATAAAATAAGTTGTGAGTAAAAAGTAAAGTCTGTATCGAGCCCATGTAGCATGAACCGACTGAGAACATTAAATTCCCCCTGGATGGGATGCTAGTCGCTGGTTCCTCCCCAGCTAATGCCGGTACTCATTTGTACTCCTGGGTGGAGAGAGGCAAGTGGGGTGGAGTGGCTTGCCCAAGGACGCAAGATATGACCAGCGGCTGGATTCGAACCCCTGACCCTCTGATCATGAGTCACGAACCCTAACCACTTCGCCACATTCCCCCTAGTTGCGAGTACGTCGCGCTATACATTCGGATCCAGTATGCACACACAATGTGTCCTGTCCACCGACTCTCGAATGTGGTAAGAAAAGTTCACATGTGCAAGTGTCCTTTCTACAAGATGTTGTTGCTATGTGGCACAGCGCCCTCTCTTGTTAACGCACAGAGCCCACTGAGCACACTGCGACGTATATTGTTAAAAAGGATACCAGTCGCGGTCGGCTCTTGCGGAGTATGGTCGGGGGCGTGCTGAACTTGGACGTGATGGGCGACGTGATGGGGATGAGGCCGCCGTAGCTGCCCTTGGAGAGCTCGCTGATAGCTTGACTGTCAAAATGATAACCTGGGGGTAGGAACAGAAGACAGTGGTTATGCGCTCCGCGCACAAATACCCCCTCAACGGTAAGAAACGGAGAGTTGGGGGAGACCACTGGGAGAGACACTCAAACGCATTGCCGACGATGCCTGACGCTCGCGCAAAAACGCTTGGCTTTGTGCTCTTCATAATAAAATTAGCTGTGCGTACTTCCCGCTATAGGCACGGAGAACCAGTACGTGTAGGGAACCAGTACGCGCACGCCGTGTGTCCCGTCTACTGGGCTCACGAACGTGGTCGAAAAGCGCCCTCTGTTGTTTACACACAGGGCCTATAACTTAACAGAACTTTTGGTGAAACCTAAGAAGAACCGTGTATAGAAATATTTCCATCTGTGAATTTTTTCCATTTTCAGATCTACAAATATGTATATATTGCTTTATTATATACAATATTCAATTCAAATTTGCTTATCTCTACGAATTTGATATTTTTGTTGTTGACAAAATAGACAACAATTTCTTAAATTTCAGATTTGTAAAGTACATGTAAGTGTTACTGAAATGAAGACAAACAAAATTGAACTGAAAATCTGGCCGGCATCAGATACTTGAAATGCGTTTCACTTTTCAAAATGTCACTAAATATGTGCCAGAAACATTGCTAGACTTGGACTTCTGAAAAGAAACCGACAAAACAATCCACGACATCGGCCGTTCGCAAAATGCAGTCTTATTTCAAAGCAATACCTGTCGTTCCTTTGTGAGCCATCCCTCGTCCCCCGACTGCCGGAGACTCGTTCTCCTGGTTGCTCAGCATCATCTCGAAATCGTTGAAGTCGTGCACCGACATGTCCAAGTCAAGCAGTTGCGCCGGGTCCGTGAAATCAGACATGCCCCTAGAGACGAATGTGATTGGAAGATGATGTCAACAAAAATATATTAGCTGCGAAATTCACTGGCGTTGAAATGTGTTTGATTTCTGGGAATTTGCAGAGCGAAAACTTGACAGGGAATCACATGTTTGTGTTTATGCTGAGTGCGAACTGGCCTTGATGTTTGTAGCAACTCAAGTTGTTATTTCAGAATGTTCAGAGCACACCAATATCACTGTGTAACTTTTAAAATTTGAGTAGTTCAGTTGTGTGGAATCATAAAATGTCACGAGTGCCCTATACTAGTCAGGTCTATGTGTCCTTTGCAGTTTTAGGCAAATTTTTTTTCTGAATAATGGTGCACTACATTGATACAGCCAGATCTATCTATGCTTAGAAAGCATTTTATACAGTGTCGCACTCACGCAGTCTTCTTTTCAGTGGTGTTTTATCCATTTTTTTTTACAGAGCAAACTTGTTTGATGCGTCGTCCATTCAAACGATCATTTCATAATTCCAACTGTATTAATAAACATGTATGTTATATCGTGTGCTTGGATACTGTAATTTCATTGGTCTAGAACGGCCACGTGTCTGGACGATAAAAATGCACGTCGCACACTGATGTCCATTTTAACGTGGAGATCAGCGTTTTTTTTACAGAGCGAATTTCTTTGATGCGTCGTCCATTCAAACGATCATTTCATAATCTCCAACTGTATGATTATAAACATGTTGGTTATATCGTGTGCTTGGATACAGACATGCAACCGGGAAGTCACAAAAAAAAGAGGAAATTCAAATCTTTCCAAGATTTTGTACAGTGTTTTTCTATTTTCAATGGCACACATTGGAAGTAAAAAAAGAGGAAATCAGCTGATCCAAGGAAAAGTTGCATGCCTGTGGATACTGTAATTTCATTGGTCTAGAATGGCCACGTGTCTGGACAACAAATATGCGTGTCACACACCGATATCCATTTTAACGTGGAGATCAGTGATATCGCAATGCGTTCAATGCGCACGTTCATGCGTGTGGAACCTGCCTGCGCGCTAGCTTCGTGCAATGAGAACTGCAACATCACCCGCTTATGTCCGGCAGGACGCCAAAACCTTCAGTTATCAAAAGTTGCATCGCAGTGATTTCATTTATCAATTTTAATTAAATGTTTGTCCCTTGAAATTAGATGATTGAAACTATACCTCATTGGACTAAGAACTTCGTCGTCCCGGACGATCCAAAGCATGGGAGTGGCGTCTGCGCCGTAATCGGCCGAGTGGTGGTCCGGCGACGCCCACTGCTTGACCGACGGTTGCTGCTGATTGGCTAAACCGTTGCCGTGGGTCTGGTGCAGCGTGCGGACCAATCCCTGCCCAGGGGCCCGAGCCTTTGGTACATCTAGCAATCACCATGGTAACAGAATATCAAATTTTTGGCAGTTAGTAAAAAATGCAATGAATTTGTAATTCAATTTAGAAATAGTAAGTGGTAAAAATGTAGAGCCAAAAAGCATTGACAGCCAACTTCTTAACATTGTATTCTAACACTATTGCATTAAAGCGGCACATCGCCCTCACATGGTCAAAAAAAATTTGTTCAGTATTATTTGCTTATCCTATTTCAAAGGTGCAATTGAAACAAAATTTAACTAAGACAAAAAAACTCAGACAAAAGCAAAACTAAGTCAAAAAGAACCTGGTTGCTTGCTTCTGACGCGACGAGTTTAGTCAGTAAAGATGTAGTGAACAAGAAATCAATGTTGTTCAACTTGAGCAAAGTAATCAAAGAAGTAATTCGGAGAAAAAAAACTTACTTTGCAAAGAGCGCTGCTCCTCCATTGCCGTGGACACCGAGTCTGGATAGATGTAGGTGATCTATAAACCACAGTGGAGAAGATGACAAAAAAAATTAACAAAGTTGTCGACAAATTACAAAGTGCTTTTGACAGAATTGAAGTTCAAGGCAAAATGAGACTAACCGCTGACCACTTATTAAAACAAGCTCCATCAGATATCGGAAACTGCAGGCCAATAAAGTCATGTCCACGCGTGAGTCACGTGATTGTAAGATTTCATTTCTGGAAGTAGTGTTTTGAGGAAGATAATCAGGCTTGGCTATACTGATACTGTTTACAAACTTTGGTTGCAATCGGTCAAAAGACGAAGGAGTAATAGACAGTGTCCACCTTTGTTACTAACTAACAAACTAAGAGAGACATTATGATTTGTTGTGCTGTGATACTCGCCGCTAAAAAGCTTCATTTTGAACCAAAAATGACCTCTGAAATACTCTAGCAACAGCCAGTGAAACAGCTTTGTTAAATGATGAAACAATTTACAACTACAAAATACTTTACAAGTAATTCTTACACAAAGTTAAAGGGAAAATACAACATTTGCAAACATCAAAAAATAAAACTACCAAATCATTTTGAAATACCTTGCTGGACTGTTAGTGAATGACAGTGTAAAGCATCCTGTAAAATCATGGCACCTGGTATACTATCATTTTCAAGAAAAGTGGTATTTTTGTATCAATTTCCAACGCTTGTTGGCCGACCAGCGTTGGAAAAAACTGGCTTTTTTTTCAAATATTGATCCCAATTGACCATCGCACTTGTTTGCAATCGATTACACACCTATGAACGAGTACAAGCCAGCTAGACTGGTTCCCTGACCTTACAATTCCCCAATATATGTAAACTGCTCTGTTTCTTCTTATATGGAGTCAGGGAACCAGACTACAGGAAAATGATTGTTTTTCTCGGTTTCTATAGCATTTTCGAACCCAAAACCTCAAAAACGTCAGTGTAACTATATTTGCTATATATTTCCAAACCCCCAATTCCATCCATTTCTGAAAATTACAGCAAAAGCAAATGATGTATATTCCCTTTAACCCTAAAGGGGCCGGGTTATTTTTACCATCTCTCAGCCGGGGGGGGGCGGATTCCGCCCCCCCCTAAGATCTCGGCCATCGAGTGACGAAAAATTTTGAAACTTGACACATGCATAGAGCAACTCTTCCTTAACATACCCAAGAAATTTCATGACTATAGGTCAAAGGGTTTTGGAATTATGGCTAATTAAGTATTCATATGACAAACGGCAATTCTGCTCTGTGTACTCGACGTATATGCGAAAATTAAGTTTTCACGGCGCGTAGCGCCGGAAAATTTTTCGCTACGCGGCAACCCGTGGTCCGATTTTTATGTTTTTGGTATCAAAAGATGCGCAAAGCTCGAGGCTAAAAAGTCATAACAGCTCAGGTCGCGAAAAAATTTTTTTTAGAAGCTATCACGGAAAATGTTGAGGGGGGGGCGGATTCCGCCCCCCCCCGGCCCCTTTAGGGTTAATATTTGGGATCAGTTTCAAGAGATTCCAAACCAAGTCATGTGTGAAGTTTTAGGGTCATGACTGAGTCAAATTTCGGTCGACAGGGAGGAATCAAATCATCACGGTATTTTACCTGGTTGTTAAGAGGAATCTGTTTGATTGGAGTGTAAGGATTCTGCGTCTCCACTTTGCGTTTCATCGTCGAGTTCCAGTGGTTCTTGATGGCATTGTCCGTTCTAGAAATGAGGGAAACAATGCAATAACAATAATGAGTTCAAATCTTTGATGAAGATAAACCCCAACTCCCTAGCATGATTTACTAGGAACCATACCCATCCTGGCAAATCCCAACACCATATGGGAAACTGCACACACATATTTCTGACTTTGATTCTGGAGGCGTGCCAACCCAATTTTAAAGACTGTCAGTTTAGGGGTACTGTACCCATCCTGACAGACTCCAACAAAACCATGCCGTTGGGGTGTGATGGGTTGAGTTCTGTTGGGGTTAATTAAGGATTTCTCAGGCAGAGTTATGTACACTTCATTGTTATATCACATCTCGGATTATTAGTGTAATTATAAAGGGGAGTCAGGTTGGCGTAGCGGTACTTTCCTCGCCTTCCACCGCTGTGACCCGGGTTCGAATCTCGCCTGGGCCAATATGTGGATTGGGTTTTCAGTCCCTGCCTGATTCCGTGGGTTTTTCCCTGAATATTCTTCTGGGCTTTTCCTCCCACCTTTAAAAACTGTAACTTCTTCTCATTGTCTTCTCTCCACAGGTTTCTTCAGGCTTGCGAGCTACAGTGCCTAGGGCGCTTTTGAGGAATCCTTGGTTTCATTACCAGAAATGATTAATAATAATAATAATAATAATTTCATCGTTCTGAAACAGTCGTGTCACGCTTACAAAAACATAAATGTGATAGCATTTATGTCACTCAAATGCGTGAGGGTATGTGCAATGTAGGGGTGGGTCAGATGTGTAGGGCGCGCTTTGCAAGTCCGCAACATCGTATTTCATGTCTGGCGGGAAATCTCACAGGTAACACATGGACAATGCATAATCGCGTTCCGATTGCTTGAATCGTCAACTTTTACCTTCCGGGCAGCTGTTTGGCAATCTCGGCCCAGCGGTTGCCGAGGCGTTTGTGGGCGTCGTAGATGATGCGGTCCTCATCCTGCGTCCAGGCGCTCTTCTTGATGTCCGGGTTCAGATGGTTGTGCCATCTGCGGAAAAAAAAGGACAGACAAAAACAATCGAGTCGGACCAACAAACAGGAGTCATTGGAGCAAAGTTTGCAAAGAAGTGCTGTGCTTTTTCGAATAATTTAATATCCGGTAATTGGAACTTGGATCTGGTCGAATATTTGAATATTCAAACACTGAGGTAAAAACTTTGTATGAATATTGTGTGTGCATCAATTTATTTGTTTGAAAAAGCTAACTAGCTGACATTTGACGGAAAAATGGGCTAGATGCAAATTTTGGCTTAAAAAAAAACAAATTTCATCTGATGAATAAAAAAACAAGTCATCCTTGGCGGAGAAATTTACATCACAAATCTTTTTTTGGTCATCTTTTTGAGACAGCTCACATTTTCGCATTCACATTTTGTTTTTGGTTAAATGCTATTTGGATATTAAGTGGATGATCACATATTCAGATATTCTGTATTTTTGGCCCAGCCCTACGGTCAAGTCTCGTTTCTTTTGCGATAAAATACAAAAACCAAAAGAAAACAGAGAATCCAGTCTAGTAACCCACCTCTCTCGGCACTGTTTACCAGTTCTGCCAGTCAGAAACTTGGAGATGAGAGACCAGCGTTTTGGACCGTACTGTCTGACCAGCTGAGTAACTCGATCATCCTCCTGTATAAAAAAAAGAATATTTAAAAAATTATCATCGTTCTCCAAGTTAAATGGAGTCATTGTGTTTGTCAAATAAATAAACCTGTAATTGGGCTCTTAAAATTGTCTCCCCAAGCTATGTTTGAGTTTCAACATGAACGATTCTTTATTTTTTAATCTCTATCTTCCTAGCGGCATAAAAGTAACTCACTTCGGATGGGACGTCAAATGAACATAAACCATCCCGTTTAACAGGCATGCAACTGAAAATTTAGAGAAAAAAAAAGGAAATTCCAAACCCCACAAGACTTTGTACAGTGTTTTCCAATTAGTAATGGCATTCATGAGAAGTAAAAACTACGAAATCAGCGGATCTGAGGAAAAGTTGCATGCCTGGTTTAATTATGGAGTTGTTACTTAACACATTTCAATTTATTTACAGCTTGACAATAGTTCTGGTGATCTTTTTTGTATGTAAAGACGCAAACGAAGCCTTTAGCAATCTCTCATATATAGAAAAACGGAATGTTCTATTATACTGTCTGTGCCACTTTTCAGTTGTCCTATTTTTGTAGCAATATAAAAGCAAAAGAACCTGCGCCCACAGAATTGGGCTATACTCACACGAGAAACGTTGCCGACGTCATACTCATAATGAGTGACAGCCGATGATGATGATGACGATAAAAGCAATTCACTTTTTGGGAAAAAATTCGAACAAAACTAAGAAAAGGGCAGGGTCCATTCACAAGTAGTCACAAGACTTTACAAGTCAGTCACAAGCATCACAAGTCCAGTCACAAGTCATCACAAGTCATCACAAGTCCAGTCACAAGTAACAATGGATGAACAATAACAAAGGAATGCCTTTGTCAAAGCTCATTTGAATAGCCTGTGAGTTGAATCTAGACTGGAGGACTTGTGATGGACTTGTGATGGACTTGCAGGGACTTGTGATGTTCTCGACCGGGGTAGGCTTTACCTCTTTAGTCCAGGGTCCTTTCACGAGGTCGGGGTTCAGGGCCTTCTGCCAGCGATGGTAGCACTGCATCTCCGACCGGTCGGGGAAGAAGCTCGCGATGTGCTTCCAGTCCTCCGAACCGTAGTTCTCTACGAGCCGACGGAGTGTTTCATCCTAAAACCACACAAATCAACACTTACTGGTTTGGGTTTTAACATTTTATACCTTATTTAAAAAAAAAAAATAATGCTGATAATTACCCTTGCCTTCGACTTGACTCCAATCCGTCTTATGTATAGTGTTTGAAACTGGCCAAGCATTCATGTGCGAGCACTGTTCCGTTATGCTTTGACTATAAAGTTACAAATTGCAGTACCCTTCAACACTTTTGTTAGAATATGTACTAAGATATGTAAAGTCTGGAAGGTAAGAATTCCATACCTGGACATCACTTGATTCCCTGCCACAAACCCAATGAGACTGGTCTGAAAAATGGTGTTTTCTCAGTAAATGCTTGATTATTGTCCCTGCTAAATTTGACTTTTTAAGGACTTGCTTCTAATGGCTGATAGGTCATTGCAGGGAAAAATTAGTGATGTCCATTTATAGCATTCTCTCCAATTGGAAATTCAAGTTCTTAAAATTGCAATGAGTAACTATCACTCAGATCTCATCACACAGGGGAGTCAGGTTGGCTTGGCGGTACTTTCCTCGCCTTCCACCGCTGTGACCCGGGTTCGAATCCCGCCTGGGCCAATATGTGGATTGGGTTTTCAGTCCCTGCCTGATTCCGTGGCTTTTCCCCAGAATATTCTTCTGGGCTTTTCCTCCCACCTCTAAAACTGTAACTTCTCCTCATTGTCTTCTCTCCACAGGTTTCTTCAGGCTTGCGAGCTACAGTGCCTAGGGCGCTTTTGAGGAATCCTTGGCTTCATTACCAGAAATGATTAATAATAATATTAATAATAACATGTAACATGGTGCAAAACTGGCATCGGGGTAAAGCATTTTTCCAAATGCCTAAAATTATTATTTTTTATGATTATTTTTTTCTTCTCTCGTTGGATCAACCGACCTCATCTTTGGTCCAGCGCGCTCTGTTGATGTATTTCTTGTTGGGGTCGCTCGCCGAGCTGCTGTCGTAATCCTGATCGGTAGTGACATCATTGTCGCTAGAGTCACTATCGTAACTGCTAATGTAATGAATGGGGAAGAATAAATACCTCACATCAAAATCTAAAGTCGGAAAGTGTTTACATTAGAATGAAGTTTCTAGATTTGCATCCCCTGCCCGCATCCCCTTGAAGCTAACTCCCTATTTATGAAAAAACTACTAGGCCCAATTTCACAAAAAGATTTCTTATCACGCAATTTTAAAACCAGTAAAACATTTCAATGTTTATGGAATACATTAAAATTAACCAATTGAGGACTATTTTCGTCAATCCAAACTGAGTTGAAGTGTAGGACAAACGACATCTGACATGTCTGAAACCTTACTTGATCATGAAGAAAGAATCAAAACATAACAAAACATTTACATAATCACGATTAATGAACAGTGCCTCATGTCAGTAGGCCTATGAAAATTTACCTAAGCTATGTAATGAAAAAAGCTTCATTATGTTCATGCCTTTGCCAAAATTGTTCATGTTTTATGCAAATAAATCTTAAGTTAGGCCTACACAATCATTCAATTCAATTCAATCAATGCCATAGAAAAAAAAATACAATGTTCAAAATTGTTCAAAATACAAGAAAAAGTGGGAGGTCACAAAGAAATGAAGGGTCAACAAGGATTTGCAGTATTGAATGATTTGATCGATCATGATGCAGTTTGTGGTTTGATGACGTGTAGACCTTGATTTAGCAACGCCATTGTCGCCAACGCGATGTGCACGAACAAAAGCACGGCCTACTGAAAGGGCGGCCCAAGAAAAACACTCAGAAATTATCACAAACCTGTAACATTTGCCAGAATACATGACTCGATCTCTTCCTGGTAATCCTGGGCATCAAATCCGACAATCTGGAATCCCCGATCCCAAATATTTCGGAAGAATTTCGCCCCTCAGATATGCGATGACCTGTACTCTACGCGGAAGTCTTTATTGAAATCGCGCGCGCCGAATAATGAGATGCATGGCCCTGGAATGTGATTGGACAATCCCTCGTTGGGATGACGTAAGGCACAGGGGCGTGTGTTCTAAAAATAGAGTGGAATTCGGCTGTCAGTGATAGCGCCACCACACGGCTCTGTGCGCTCACTCTCTCTGCAAAGCCCCATTGAAAACAGTGTAAAATCAACCGAGTTCATGTTTCAAATAACATGCGAGCCGACATCACTGGGTTTCTCAAACAAAAATATAATTATTGTCTTGTCCTTCATCTTTCCATTTCTTTTCAATTAGCCAATTACATTTTTAAATATTCACATCAAAACAAATTCGCCCGAGCTCCTGAAAAGTGTACTTCCCGGGCCCAAGCCTCAGTCATGTTGCAGCCTGAGCCTAGCCCCGGCCATTTTACAAATGGCACCCCTCCACTTTCTCAAGCCAATATGATCCATTTCCAACCCTAATTTTGTCAAGTCTGCCTTCAGATAGAAGCCACAAAACCAGGGAGTTGATCCTCCGCTATGTATTTACACAATCCCATCCTTTTTTAAGCCAAACGGTCTCATCTCCTTATTTTGTAAAAAAAATGTTGTTGTTGTTGTTGTTGGGGGGGGGGGGGCACTTTTCATGCTAATGAGCTTGCGTAGAAGTTCTCACTTCAATTAGTATTGTGCACCCCTGTGTTTAGTAGGAAGGGGCGTAATCATACATGTCGCCACTACATTTTAAATTAAATGGAATGGAGTTTGGCCGCCACCATGCATTGAAGTTTTTATCAGTCTTGTGTTTTCTTAAAAAGAAGTGGTTTTCTGGCTAGGAAAATAGCAAGGAAGAACCGGTTTTGTGCAAGCAAAATTCAGGGAATAATCTGTTGATATTAATACCTTGTTGGAAAGTTCCAAAGTCATTCCAAGAAAGTTGTATAAATCAAATCATTAAGTGAACTAGAAACAAAAACCACATGTACACAAACCAGTCCCTGCGTCGCCTAAACACCGGATGAGTTTTTTTTTAAACTCCCGCTCTCCGGTTTTCACCAATCTAATGGGCCCGCTGGCGAGGTATGTGTTGACAAGTTATAACCCACCCATCACCGCAACCCAGCAGTGGAACTGATTTTACTCCCTATATGCGTATTGAATTTCCAAAAAAGGGGAAAAAAAACCTTAACAAATACGCTCTAGGCAGTTTAGTCATATAATTACACAGGTATCCATACCAGTGCTTGTAAGTCTTAAATAAACGGAAATCTTCCCTAGCTGGTTGCAAATACAATGTTTTCAAAAAGATTCATCAGCTCGCAGAGCCCCTCGTACTCCAATGTTACCATACATCCCATAAAAAGAAAAGAATGAGGAACGGCCCTGCTGATGCTGATAGCAATTCCCACCCCCTCCCATGTTTTAAACCCTAATTCACGGCGGCAACTTTCTTGGAATGACTTTGGAACTTTCCAACAAGTTATTAATATCAACAGATTATTCCCTGAATTTTGCTTGCACAAAACCGGTTCTTCCTTGCTATTTTCCTAGCCAGAAAACCACTTCTTTTTAAGAAAACACAAGTCTGATAAAAAATTAAATGCATGGTGGCGGCCAAACTCCATTCCATTTAACTTAAAATGTAGTGGCGACATGTATGATTACGCCCCTTCATACTAAACACATAAAACAATTCCGCACTGAGTGGAAAATATGATATTTTTTTGTGAAAAAGAGGGAAACTTGAGAAATGACATATATTACCAAAAATTTTTTTTTTTTGGGGGGGCTGGGTGGTCCAAAGTGAACATTGTATCAAGTACATCACAATTTATTAAAAAATACCTCGCAGTGTTTCAAATTGATTTTTGAAAGCCGCAATTTGTGTTTTAAATGGTCCCAATTATCATTAACCCCCTCCTGTTTTTTTGCAGACCCCGCCCCCTCTCAAACAAAAAAGTACCCTCGTAAAGGTATGTGACAGCGCCACCAAGCGGTAGAACTCCTTTCAACTATGACCGCCTGGCTTGTTTTGGATTTTTTCTAAAGTTAAAACAAAATATTTATTTGCATCCAAAGTTGCCGTGATTTGTATAAGAGATTTGATTTTTCCATTCTCTTCCTCTAAACACCAATAGGATGTTCCAAGTCCATGTATAAAAGCGGCCATAAGCATCATTAATTAATCGTCGGACCATAAAAGGGGGAGGCACCTGTTAATGAGCCAAGCCCAATCAGGCGTTTGTACGCGCCCAATTTACCTGCCCGTTTGTACACAGTGACATTGTGTCTTGCGGTTGATTTGGGCTACTAATTTTTCGTGTGCGCTGTTGACTGCTTACTCATATTTTTCGAACAAGCCACACGATTTTGGAGCGATTAGTCACGTCAAAAGTATGCAAGATTTTGAGAGAAGAGGTCTCCTTTTATAACTGAAGCGTGGTCTGCAACGTTGTGCCCAAAACAAAAGGTGAGAAAATCTTTCTTTGCTAATTTTATTTGGAGAAGAAGGGTAGTGACCATTTCAGAATTTCCCGCGTTGTGTTGTGTCCACGGTGTTTTACCATTTACTGTCCTCGATGTTCACCATGCATGAACGTGTTCACTGTTTTCGATTGTCAGGATTGTATACAATTGGGATGCTGGGCATAACTGAATGCATTGTTTTTTTTTTTTTTTCACGTGGTTATATTTAAACTTTTAAACTAACTGTAATTTACAACCTGACAACGGAATATTGATTTTCAAGGAACAATTTCTGTTACCTTCTTTGAAAGAAGGCAACCCCAACGAAAATTGTTCCGAAGTTTAAAATCAATAGGAAAAAAACCACAAAAATTTGAAGAAAGAATCTTTCTTCAATCGCGATTCTTTTTTGTACCATTTTGTGGTAAGCATAACGACGCCACTTTTTTGTTTTTTCTTGCAGCCAATAATTCAAATTTTATAACTTAATGTCGGTGGTTTATTTTGTTCAATCAATGTCTCGTTCAAAATTGAATTTGTTAATTGCTAGGAAAATATCAATTTCCCCCCCCCCCCATTTTTTTTTCAATTTCTCGGGGTGGAAGTGGAAACTATACATTTACATACCGGTAGCACAGGGATTGCATTTTAATTTATTCAATTTTATTTTATTTTTTTTATAATGTCAGAAAGAACCCGAATCTACCATTAATGAAAACTCCAACAAATAAACAAATTTGCTTTTAGTGATTGGCATCAATTGCAAAAAAAAAAAATGCTGTTCATTTTTATGCCTCAATCCATCAGATACAGGTACACAGCTCTATGTAAACTGAAAAAAAAACCTGCCATGAGATTTTCATTGAATACTAGTAGTACATGTAGGCCAAGTACAGTAGGCCTACATAAAGTATACATGTCACGTGTACAGTTTGTCAGTGTGATACAAATGTATACGTACATGTACCGGTATAGTACAATGGTTTCTAACGGCACTCCCCAAATCAGTGTGTAAAATGAAACACAAAAAGCTAAATCCAAATTGTAATAGTTAGCATTGTGAAACCACATTGTAAGCTCATACTTTGGCTGCGCACGTCCCTTTTGATGGTGTACCATTACCGTGAAATGCCAGAGGAAAGAGCATTTCCGACGTGGGCGTACCGGTACGTCCTGTTGTTTCCTCTTTCATTTGCCCATCATATAGTCTCCCTCCCTCTGTCTGGCAAATTCAGCTATAGATGTACATTCATCACAGCAGTCAAACCAATACAGTTGAAGAATTCCCTTGTCAATTTTATGTGGACATGCTTTGACTGGAGATGATTGTTACATGTATGCCAGCTGTAGGTCTACCGGAACTTTACCTGATTTGTCTGTTGATGGAATTTGACAAAATTCACAGTGTTTACACGAATGTGATCCGACTGTTTTTCACTAGTCTTGAAAGGACCATCAGTGCTTTGAGGCTTGTTAAAAATTGGTCCTGAATATTATCTAAATGTAACACTGTACACGCATACAGTGAGTTAAAGGGAATGTACAATGTACATGTACATCATTGGCTTTTGCTGTAATTTTCAGTAATGAACAATATGAGGGGTTAGTATAATAGATCAAATATTGTTACACTGACATGTTTGAAGTTTTGTGTTCGAAAATACTGGAAAAACCAAGAAAAACAAACATTTTCAAGTAGTCTGGTTCCCTGACTCCACTAAAGATGAAATGGATCAATTTATAGATGCCGGAAAACTGTAAGGTAAGGGAACCAGTCGAGCTGGCCTGCACCAGTTCATGAACATGTACTCAATAGCAAACAAAATTTGGACTGAAAAAAAAATCGGTAAATTTGGAGCAGTAGTTGAAAAATAGTTAGGTTTTTCCAACGGTGGTCGGCCGACCACAGTTGGAAATTTATACAAATACCACTTTTCTTGAGAATGATTTCACACATGGTGCCATAATTTTACAGGATGCTTAGACGTCATTTACCAACATCCTAGTAAGCTATTTCGTAAAAATTTGGTAGTTTTGTTTTCCAATGTTTGCAAATGTTGTATATTCCCTTTAAGAGAAAGACAGGTCACTTCACAGTGTGTTTAACAAGTCCTTGGATGGTGCATGGAGAAATGTCTTTGTGTATGGCAAACAACCTTGCATGACTCACGCTAATGTAATACACATAAGGTGTCATTCATGTTGGCTGGCCTTGTCTGGCAACTTGGAAATCTGTTTGTTATTTATTTATGAATGAAGGACTACACTGCTGCATACGTCTGTGTTGAAGAGGTTATTGAAATCTGTGATAAGTACGCCCTCAGTGGTGGGAATGCAAAGCGTAACTGCTGTTGAAGGACGCTTGAGTACCGGTACCTTGCACCTTCCTGGTATACATGTACATCCATACACGTACTTGTCAGTGGCAGGAGAATGTTTCTGAAAGTGAATGGGTGCATGAAGTCCATACGTCTTTGTAGTGGGGTATCCAAAGGGGGCGGGGGAGGGGGGTTGGAGACGGAGAGAGGGGAGTAGGGGAAGATTTTCAGAACGTTTCTGAAAGTGAATCCATGTACCGGTATCCCTGTTGTGGGTTTTCAAAAAGTGGGCGAGCATTGGGTAATGGAAAAAGTTTCAGATTTTTTGGGGGGGGGGGGGAGGGGGGGGGTTGGCAAGTGGCACCCTTCTCCCTTTCTCCAGCCACCTATGTCTCTGGTATATTTTTCTTTTCAGGGACACTACTGAATGACACATGATACTTTTGGCCAAAGCTTGCCTTTAGTGAGAAAACAAAGATTTTGAGACCGCAAATAATGCACACAGGCACTAGAAGATACAAGCTGCGATACCATGTTAGAATGCATAGTATACAAATATTGATTGGATCAGCGTGGAATGGGAGGAATATTATCGCAAGGTAAAATCTGGACTTTTCCATTATACAAGGCGAAGCCGAGTGAACTGGAAAAGTCCAGATTTTACCGAGCGATAATATTCCTCCCAATTCACAATTGAAAGCCACTCAATATTTGTTTTATAAAATTGACATATGATCCTTTTCACTTGATATACATGTATTTGAACTTTTATTTCAATACAAATTGGTGAAAAATGTATTTCTTTCTTCCAAACTACCCCTTCACGAAAATTTTGAACCCAACGCTGTAGCGCTGGCTCTTTGGAACAATACGCGCTATACGCGCAACGCTGAACGTGCACACAAATACCGCGTCATGGAACAAGAATGATCCTAACTGTTCAATAGTATTTCCCATTTCCCCATGGGCGGATAGTACTTTTGGAGCCCCGGCGTGAATGGCAGTAATAACGAATGACACGTGATGTGAGTTCCTGTATGTCGGTTACGTGTATATAATGGAATCTACGTGTATCTAGTATCTACATGTACCCATTTTGTTAAAATTAATTCTTGCAGTTTAAGGCTTCCTAGAAGTTCTTAATTCTAAGCAGTTTATGAACTCGCCCTACTGATCATGCCTAAGGGTGTAGTACATTCGGCCAAGCAGTTACATGTATTCAGAGAGCAGTTATTTAGAACTGTGAAACGGCAACTGGTGCTACAATGTACCCCATGCTTGTACACATACATTTGAAATGGCCCTTAATTGAATTATTCTACACTTTTTCATTGTCGGCAAAAAATGGGAAAATATGAAATCTTTTGTTAGCTTGAATATTCCTGTTTGATGACTCAACATCCACAGATGAACGTGTCCCTGAAAAACGATTAAATGTTTTATTGGATACAAATATGACAGACACCGTGAGACATGGTGCCTGTGCGTTGGGTTTAATCATAGCCAGTTGTTTAGCATGACAACGACGAAGAAGTTAATGAACTTCATGTACCGTAGCCGGTGAGTCATTCTATTACAAGCTGTCTTATCACTCGGACACTGATTGCCTTTGAAAGTCCAGAGGAAATGGAGGTCGTTGATAATTAATTAATTAATGAAAGGAGACGGGCATTGTCTTCATGACAGATTGATTGTTCCTGTGATCACAGAGCCCCCTGTATTTTGACAGGTCTATTGCATTGTGTCTTCTTTGCACCAAACACTGTTCCGTGATTATGTACAGCATATATGGTATTTCAAAACATTGGCTATATTGTACGGAAGAAGTAACACATTTTTTCAAAGGCTGTAGTTAGGCAAACAAATTTCGATTACATGGCATTTGAAAATACGGAAAGATTTCCATATATACATACGAAGTTCACTTCCCTCTGTATTGACTAACAAGCCCCCAGATAGCAATTTCATGTCATCAAAGTCAATTTCAGCAGTGAGAAAATACAAGCATTTTCTTAGAAAACGCTTACAATTTTTCAGTCCAATCTCATCATAGGGTTTGTACACAGGGTGTTGAGTGAACTTCGTATGGAAATCTTTCCGAAAATAGAGTAGATAGGTAAGGATTTTTTTTTTTGGGGGGGGGATAATTTTTGTGTGTGTATGATCATATGGAGGTGTCCTACATGTGTATGCAGGGTAGGGGCTGTCAAAATAGGGTGGGGTAAACGGAAGCAGTATTAGTATTTTTTTTTTTGGCCTTCTAGGATTGCAAATCTACAAGTGGTTTTTAAAATTACCAAAGCCACAAAAAGTGCTTAGAAGTTAGAGCTCAGTGGGATATTTAGACCAAGTGCAAAAGGGGCAGGTTTTAAAATTTGGTGAAAATTTTGTTTAAGTTCCCAAAATATATTGTCTTAATTTTGTACTGTTTTAAATCGATTCCTACATTGTACATTTTTAGATTTCATTTTCGTGCTGATTCCTGGCTTTGGAGGATTGTTTTTTTTTTTTTAAGGGAAGTAAAGTCCAAGAACCATTCACTTGACAAGTTACATTATCAACTCAATTTCCATAAAATCACCAATAAAGTTCAGCTTTTTCGGAACAATAACTGGCACAATTTTTCAACTTGCCCTGTGAGTTTGCAGCTGTACAAGTACATTTGTTGTAAGCCCCCAAGTTTTGAAAATGAAAAAAAAAAGTTCTTCTCACCTTATTTGAGCGTTTGATCCGAGGGAGTCATGCTTAATTGATAACTTCCCCCTTCACAGGATAATATCTAGCGCCAATTGTTTCCTGTTGTCAAAATGTCAGTTGTACCATCTGTCATTACCGTACCTTTAATTTGCTTCTTCAGTCAAAACCTAATTTAATTTACATGTAGTTGACGTCAGCTGAACAATTGAAGAACAAACTGTCTTGTCCCAACACACTGCTTTTTTTTCCCCAACAGTTTGTGCGACAAAGCTAGCCATATAATTGTGAATGTGAGCTTTACTGAAATTAACAAGTCTTGTTTTAAAGGGAATATACATCATTTGCTTTTGCTATAATTTTCAGAAATGGATGCAATGGGGGGTTGGAAATGTATAGCAAATATAGTTACACTGACTTTTTTGAGGTTTTGGGTTCGAAAATGCTATAAAAACCAAGAAAAACAATCATTTTCCTGTAGTCTGGTTCCCTGACTCCATAATAAGAAGAAACAGAGCAGTTTACACACATTGGGGAATTGTAAGGTCAGGGAAGCAGTCTAGCTGGCTCGTACCCGCTCATAGGTTTGTAATCGATTGCTTGCAAGTGCGATGGTCAATTGGGGCCAGTATTTGAAAAAAAGCCAGTTTTTTCCAACGCTGATCGGCCAATTAGCGTTGGAAATTGATACCACTTTTCTTGAAAATGACAGTATACCAGGTGACATGATTTTACAGGATGCTTTACACTGTCATTCACTAACAGTCCAGCAAGGTATTTCAAAATGATTTGGTAGTTTTATTTTTTGATGTTTGCAAATGTTGTATTTTCCCTTTAAAGAGTGTTTGGCTTGCTTCTAACAAAGTTGAGTTTTTGGGCAAAATCTCTCCATAGATTTTCTGTTATTTGAAAGATACATGTACACGTGTAGCGCTACATTGTAGACCTGTGCCTAGTTTTCCATTGCTTTTTGTTTTGGGTCTGAGCAGTAGACAGGGGTGTAAAAACTCAGCTTTAAAGCTGATTTCAGCTTCTTCTTTTTTTTTGGATTTCAGCTTTTTTCGGACCTCACTTGCTGTGTACAAAAGTATAGGAGATTTCCAAAGTTCAGCTTTTTTACACCTTTTTTCCAGCTGTTTTCAGCTAGTTTTATCAGTGGTCACTCACACCCCTGAGTAGACCAGCACTGAAGATTCAAGTTTGTTCGAAGATAAAACACACACATGTCACAAAGCAATATTACTGTACATGTATATGTACACGTACCTTGGAGGGTTTATGTGCTTTTAGGGCAATTCCACGGTAACGGAAGGACGTTTTCACTCATTAAACAAAATTTCAAATGTGTGTATCACAGACACTGTTCATAGTTACAGCAAACAAATGTCACAATTGTATTGCTATAATGCTTCTTTCATTTTCCACACTTTCGGGGGGCATGAATGCCTCCTGTTTATGAATTATGAATATTAATGAGGTCGGTAACGGAAGGACGGTAAAACGGACAAGGGTTTTCCAACTTACTCACGTTTTGCAAAAACTCTGTGAATTTTATGGGGCAATTATATTTTAAAGGTAGGAAATGGAATCCCTGAAGCTTTATCTATACTATACCACCGTTCATTTGACTTTAAGTGTTTCAGTTATATAATTACAACGTTTTAAGCAGATTATAATTTGGTAACGGAAGGACGGTAACGGAAGGACAAAAGGTTTACTCAATTATAGCATGAACAAAATGTGAATTTACACTAATTATACAAGTGAAACAAATTGCTTAAATGTGTAACTGAATGTGAAATCAACAATACGCAGACCTGGCATAAATAATTATACCCAAGAAACTATTGAGATAAAGATAGAAGCCTGCTAATTAATGATAACAAAAGAAAAACGAAAACAACCCAAAACACATAATTCACGAACACAAGACTACTACAGAAATAGACTTCAAACCCATCACCTCAATCCTTAAAAGTTTAAATACACAGTATTTGAACTCTTGAGTATATTGGTTACATGTTCACCAACAACTTTTAATAATAATACCGGTAGGTTCAAAGGTTTACCTACATGTAAAGGGGGGGGGGGGCGACCAGCCTACATGTACATTTAAGGTCAAAACATCTACCGGTAGAACTGATGGCTTCAGTTAGGTGTTGCTTTTAATTGAACTCTAAAATCAATGTTTGAAATCAAATTACAATGATTTAGAGTAGTAACAATTAATTTATAAACATCCGAACTGAAGTTGTTAACTTGGGCATAATTTGTCAAAGACTGCACCTCACATGTCTTACACATGTAAATTGAATGAAAGTGCCCCAAAGTACCGGTACTTTCTGCCATCTCATTTTCTACTTAATTTGCTTCTGGAATGGCTTCACAGAATTCGTATCTTTCTCTATTGTCCATGCATGCTGATGGCAGCAACTTTATGATTTGATTTTCTGCAACAACTCCATACATGTACAAGTACTGTACATGTACATGTACATCGGCATATATGCACATGTACATTGTACATGTTGTACATGGCTATGCCTTCAAATTGTAATAAACACCTTGCCCTGCTTATCCCGCTTTTGTGAAGGTGGGTCACATGAATGTCCTTTCAATGCTCATTATACATGCATGTATTTGCAGTGATTTTCATTTTTCAAACATGAGCGCAAATGTCGTATCATTTGATAAAAATACGGTTTGTCCTTGTATCATCCTTCCGTTACCAATTTGTACGGGAAGGACGGATTTAATTAATTGTAATTAAAAATGAGAAGTACAGCAGTTTCAGTTATAATGTCATATTGAAGGCCTACCTAAACTTGCTTTGCACAATAAGTTTCAATGCATTCATACTGCAAGTTTTAAAAATAAATTAAAAATATGTATTTTTTCGGTAACGGAAGGACATTTTCGAAGGCTGAAATATTAGAAGTCACTAAAGCGAAACAAATTATGCAAAATGTTAAAAACAAGTTTTTGTCAGTTTTTCAAGACCAATACTTTCTCATGACAGAAACTGATGGCATTAGTACATATTTTTGTGTGTCTATTGGTAGAATACTTTCATATCACTATTAATCACATTTTTAGGATTAAAACAGGATTATTACATAATCCTAGTTTTTGGTACCGAAATGTATAAAAAATTAAATTCCGACTTCAAATCTTGAAAATATAGACTTTTAGCTTTCATTTGATGCCAAATTTGTTTAAGTCACATGTATTTGAATTTTTTGGTGTCATGTCCACTTTGGTGTGGAATTGCCCTTTATACAATGTAGTTTTTATACTTGTAATATGAGTAAGATTTGAGGCTTTGCATGGTGGAGATACTAAATAATGAAAGGTTTGTGGAAACACCATGTGCGAATAATTTCTCAACTAAGAGAATGGTTCTGAAAAGAACCAGAGGTATAAACTCCAGTTTTAGTGAACCAGAGTTTATACCTCTGGTTCTTTTCAGAACCATTCTCTTAGTTGAGAAATTATTCGCACATGGTGTTTCCGCAAACCTTTCATTATTTAGTATACAATATGGCTGCTTACAATGTGTGTCTACACGTGTACATGTTGGTGTACCCTCAAAGTTCACATTGTATCATGGGTACAAAGTATACTGTACTTTGTATTTGTATGCAAATTTATATCTTTGCCATTCCTGTAGGCCTATTATGTTACCGAATTTTATTTTCATGTGGTTGAGTTGGTTTTTTAAGTGGTTATCTACCGTACAGTGCGTGTAGGTTGCACCCCCAAGTTCACACTGCACTAATACATGTGTGCATGGTTGTACACACGTGTATACAGTGCAATGATACTGTACAATTTACTGAAATTATACTGGTCATAATGCAAATGGGCAATCCCAAGGTCAGCCCCCCCCCCCCCACCCCCCAAATTTGGTCTCTGGTCAGACCAAAGTTCCGGAATTGACGAAGCGACGCAGCTTTTTTGGTGGTTTTTTTTTGCAATTTTTTTTCTTCAAGCTTGGATTGTACAGACAAGGTGGGGAACTATTTTGCTTTTTTGGTGTCCTCATGTACATGTACATTGGTGTCCTCCATAATTTGCCTTGGTGCTCTCGGTCATTTGCCTTGGTGCAATTTCCCATTCCTTGGTGCTCTTTGGTAGAAAAAATTGAGGAGGTGCAGCAATAGAGGGCGCTGTTGGAGCTACCGCGGAACATTTTGGGCAAAAAAAAAGATTGACGCGCATGATTAAAATCGACGCGCGCGCTGACCAGAGACCGACTTATTTTTTTTTTTTTGCCTTACTCATTGAATGTTGCATCTTGGATGTACTTTTGAGTTTCCTTGGGCTGTAATTACCTTACTGAAAAGGTTTAACAACTGTTATCCCCATGGTAGATAGAGTAGACCTAGACCTACACCTACACCTAAGCACCAAAGATGACATCCAGAAAAATGTGTTATGTATGAAAAACAAGACGCACAAAATCAGTTACTCACATTACATTTTCGTAACGTGAGTAACAGGCATGCAACTTTTCCTCGGATCAGCTGATTTCCTCTTTTTTTCACTTCCAATGTGTGCCATTGAAAATAGAAAAACACTGTATGAAGTCTTGGAAAGATTTGAATTTCCTCTTTTTTTGTGACTTCTCAGTTGCATGCCTGGAGTAACTGAGTTTTTGCATCTTGTTCATCATACCGTGTACATAATACATTTTTCTGGATGTCATCTTTGGTGCTTAGGTCTGGGGATAACAGTTATTAAACCTTTTCAGTAAGGGAATTACAGCCCAAGGAAACTCAAAAGTACATCAAAAATGTAACGTGAGTAACCGTGGAATTGCCCAAATTATTTTTTATTCAGCACGCCTGTATTACGATACCCCATTCCTTTCTGTCTCATTTGGTTGGGGTTTTTTTGGTAACAGTGGCAAATTACCAAAGATGACTCATCAAGTTTAATGACACCAGCTTACTGCGGCCTTCACCCGAGATGAAATATCCTGATGAGAATGTAAATCAAGCTAGACTAGACTGCCATAAATGTACGTGTTCCGACCAGCGCTTTTTATGTGTACGGTACTGAGAAACTGATCTACCAGTACCGTACATAAACCAGTAGTGTGTTTGAATTTCATTATAAGGGCTCATGCATTCATGCAATGTAATTTTTTTATGCAAGTTTTACTAAATACTGTTTACATTTTATTTCTGCACAGTGTACGACTTAAGTTAAAGGGAATGTACAACATTTGCTTTTGCCGCAATTTTCAGAAATAAATGGATTTGGAGGATTAGTATGTAATATAGCAAATATTGTTGAACTGACTTAATTCACGTTTTGGGCTTGTACACGTACAAATGTATGTATGTAGATGCTGGAAAAA
Source organism: Patiria pectinifera (assembly GCA_029964075.1). Classification (NCBI taxonomy): domain Eukaryota; kingdom Metazoa; phylum Echinodermata; class Asteroidea; order Valvatida; family Asterinidae; genus Patiria; species Patiria pectinifera. The sequence goes on from CM057145.1 coordinate 11,459,491, forward strand.
CCAAGAAAACCTATCATATTCTTGAAGTCTGGTTCCCTGATCCCACTTCAGATGAAACCGAGCAATTAATACACTTTGGGGAATTGTAAGGTCAGAGAATAAGTCTAGCAAGCTTGAACCCCTTCACAGGTGTGTAATCAATTGCAAAGAAAAGTCAGAATAAATCTACATTGTAAATATGAAAAAGTAGGAACAGTTTTTGAAAAAAGCCAGTTTTCTCCAACGCTGGTCGGCTGACCAGTGTTGGAAAAATAAAGTTTTTCTCCAAAATGACAGCACACTAGGAGCCATGGTTTTAAAGGATGCTTTAGACTGTCATTCCCTAACAATCCAGTAAGGTATTACGTGATAATTTGATCATTCCGTTCTTTGATGTATGCAAATGTTGTATCTTCTCTTTAAATTATAGGCGGATTGGTCGACTCCCAACATGTTTTTTTTAACCCTAACGTACCTGAATCCATCAAAATCCACCGTACCCCTGTTTCGGGGGCTTTCGGCGGATTCAGGATACCTCCATATTGCACAAACTGGGGGATTTTGATGGATTCAGGATTGTAAGGCTAGGATTTTGATGGATTCAGGATACCTTTAGAGCTGTTGGGGGACTTTGGCGGATACAGGATCTCAACAGATTTACCCCCGCCTAACTGGTGGATTCTGATAGACACACTGGCCACCAACATTTTTTTGCATGGCATAATTGATGGATTTTGGCAGATTCATCATACTTTCTGGTAAAAGAGCCCAAGGGGTTAGGGTTAATCAGTTTTGATTCCATCTGGGAGCCATGATTCTGTTCTGAATAAACTCCAAAATGTCCTTGTCATAAAATGTCTGATCTTTAATTAAAACCCTAAGGTATTTGTTCCCCTGGAACTACCCCGCTAAGTCAGACAGCGCCTGACAGTTACATGAATGAGTTTCCTGCTCAATCCCACACAGTCCCACACAAACCAACTTGCCAAGTTGCTGGGTGCCTGAAACTATAAAATGACCGGTATATGCTCAATCCAACAGAATCCAACATTTTTCTGTTTGCCGCTGGATTTAACCGAGTCCAACTTGGCGTTTATTAACAAGCGCCCAACGGAAACTGACCCTGAGTGTTTTCAGTTGCCTGCTGAATCCAGCAGTTTTCAACAGGAACTTTACCTGTACTATGGGGTTTACTGCTCAATCCAACAGCATTTGTTCTTTTGGTAAAAAGAAAAATGTAAAATAACAGTCGGCCAAATTTGTACAAATTTTTTGTTGTGGTCGCTACAGCTGAGCTTTTTTTTTTACACATTATAGAAATCACCATGGACCATGAGTCATGCAGCCAGCCCATCACCAATGCTTGTCACATGTCTGTATATCGCCTGTACATGTCTTAGTGTGGGAAGCCAAGCACGTGTCAATTCCATAGGGATGTGTGACAAACAATGACTATTTACATATGTACATGGTCATGATGTGCTTTCTACATTATGTTAATTCAGTCTGGAAACACAACACATGCTTTGTACACCAACTGAGTTGACATCGAATATTCCCAACAAATTTGCCAAGGATGTGACGGTTACATGTTTAAAGGGAAAATACAACATTTGCAAACATCAAAAAATAAAACTACCAAATCATTTTGAAATACCTTGCTGGACTGTTAGTGAATGACAGTGTAAAGCATCCTGTAAAATCATGGCACCTGGTATACTGTCATTTTCAAGAAAAGTGGTATTTTTGTATCAATTTGCAACGCTGATCGGCCGACCAGCGTTGGAAAAAACTGGCTTTTTTTTTCAAATACTGGCCCCAATTGACCATCGCACTTGTTTGCAATCGATTACACACCTATGAACGGGTACAAGCCAGCTAGACTGGTTCCCTGACCTTACAATTCCCCAATGTATGTAAACTGCTCTGTTTCTTCTTAAATGGAGTCAGGGAACCAGCCTACAGGAAAATGATTGTTTTTCTTGGTTTTTATAGCATTTTTGAACCCAAAACCTCAAAAAAGTCAGTGTAACTATATTTGCTATATATTTCCAACCCCCCAATTCCATCCATTTCTGAAAATTACAGCAAAAGCAAATGATGTATATTCCCTTTAAAGGTAGCGTCTATCATTTGTAATTTGTGCATAATGTTCATTTGAAGCAACAAAAGTGCTCAAAATCTAAAGAAGGGTGCTGAACATCTAACCTGACTTTAACTCACATTAGACACAATACATTACATATTGCTTTGAAGACTGGACAGCCAGACCTTAAATTATGCATAATTCATGAGTGGATGATGACATCATCATGTTCCCCTAGTTCCTTTGTCTCCTTAGACGGCAATCATGCCCCCTCCCCTGTCACCAAGGTGATGCTCCCGCCTGGCTGTAACTTCTCACCATCCCCCCCCCCCCCACTTCAATTAGACAGATGTACCGGTACCAGAGCTCGTTTTTAAATCCCCTTCTTTCAACTCCTCGGAGAATGTACCACTCTAATGTGGCCCAATTTTGCGGTTCCACTTCGTTGAGTGTAGATTTCAGTGTACCGCTGACATTGTGCCACTTGTGCTGAACATGTGACAAATATTACAAGCTCTCTCAAACTTGTTTGTGCCGAGATGCACAGTGAATGTACAAATTTGAGCGAGCTCTTTTTCCCTAGGCTACAACGATCCCTTTTTGGTTGGTTGACAAATTGAACAAAAGGAAATTTCACACTATTGTCTTCCCTATACCCGTGTTGAAATAAACATATGGGTCCACCCTAAGCATAACTGGGTCCCATTGAACACGGTTAAATAGAAAAGGTATACCATTCACACTATTAAATAATACTGGATTGTAAACCCCAGATTTTGGATTTTCTAAGTGCATATAGAGCCTCACAACCCTGGTCCCAACCAGGGTTGGATTTAGCGCCAGACTCACAAAGAAGCTGTGTTGGATTCCCAAAAGGTTCAAGGGAGTCAGGTTGGCGTAGCGGTACTTTCCTCGTCTTCCACCGCTGTGACCCGGGTTCGAATCCCGCCTGGGCCAATATGTGGATTGGGTTTTCAGTCCCTGCCTGATTCCGTGGGTTTTCCCCAGAATATATTCTTCTGGGCTTTTCCTCCCACCTCTAAAACTGTAATTTCTTCTCATTGTCGTCTCTCCATTTATCCATCCTGGTGCTTGCGCTGTTGGATGTGGCTGAAATAAAATTAAAAAAAAAAAAATGAGTTCCTCGCATGTCCAACAAGGAATTTTTAGATGTGTCATATTTCCGATAAAGTAGCCCTAGTTTTATTTGGGGGGGGGGGGGGAAGTGCCCAAAAAAATGGCAAAATGTTGTCTGCCCCCACCACTTTATGCCACTGCTGCACTTAAAGCGAAAATACAACATTTGTAAACATCGAAAAATAAAACTACCAAGTTGTTACGAAATACCTCACTAGGATGTTGGTAAATGACATGCTAAAGCATCCTGTCAAACTATGGCACCTGGTGTGAAGCCATTTTCAAGAAAATGGTATATTTGTATACATTTCCAGCGCTGGTCGGCCGACCACCGTTGGAAAAACCTAACTATTTTTCAATTCCTGCTTCAAATTTACCATTTTTTTTACTCTAAATTTTGTTTTGCTAGCTATTGGTTCTATGTTCATGAACGGGTGCAGGCCAGCTAGACTGGTTCCCTTACCTTACAATTTTCCGGTATTTTTGATCCATTTCATCTTTAGTGGAGTCAGGGAACCAGACTACTTGAATATTTTTGTTTTTCTTGGTTTTTCCAGCATTTTTGAACACAAAACGTCTAACATGTCAGTGCAACAATATTTGATCTATTATACTAACCCCCCAAATACATGTAGTTCATTTCTGAAAATTACAGCAAAAGCCAATGATGTGTACATTCCCTTTAATAAACCGTGTTTTAAGTACTAGAGTCCTACTGAATAGAACTCTGCCTTAGTTTCTTCGGGTTGTTTTGGTTTGTTTTGTTTTTCCTACTTGAGGAAAGCCAGGTATCCCATTAGGATTTCCGGTGTTTTACCTCCCGAGACTTTGACACATCGCCCGGCCAGGAAATGAGAAGATGAACGGCGGCAATCCCACGGGGTGTCCAAGAGAATTTCCGCCTCTTTAACGGTTTAAGCTGTCGTGTAAATTACAAAAGCCTGGGTGGCATAAGTGAAGTACCTCTTACTTGTTTTTATTGCCGTAAAATAAAAGTTGTACCGTTTAAACTTCACTATATGTGAGGCGTTCTGGTCTGGCTGTTGGGCACCGGCTGTTGGAAAAATTACAAAAAAACAGAATGGGTGTGATTTTTAAATTTTTTTTTATATTTTTAGATTTATCAATATTTGTAATCTTTGATGTGTTTACTATATATACAAGTTTTTAAAAAGAAATTTTATAAAAATTGTGGAATAAAAACTTGTGCTTTTAAGGAAAAACAGGATAGGCGTGATTTTTTATTTTTTTTTATTTTCAGATTTATTGATGTGTTTACTACACATTTTTTTAAAGAAATTTTATAAAAATCGTAGAACAAAAGTGCACTTTTAATGAAAAACAAGTGGCATCCTTCATTTTCATGATTACATGTACAAAACGGTCAAGACTTAAAAAGGCCTTTTTCTCAGTGTTTTACCTTTTTGACATGTCAATAAATGGCGATCTTAAACAGCCATAACGAGTCGACAAAATGTCCTATGATGTGCAACAAACAGTATTGTAAGGAGCATTTTATTCTCTTTCCTTATCCGCATACCCTCATTTCGATGCCTAGTTCTGTTTCGTTTTGCCAGAATGGCTCACTTAAAATAACAAAACACAACTACCTTGTGTGGACATTCACTTTGTTCTCCTGCAGTTAAGAAAAACATTTTTCAAAACGTTGCCAAAACCCCACCCCTCCACCACCCTACGATACCCCACCCCTCTTTAAATTGTAGCGTTACAAAGATTCTCGTAGTACTGGTGTACACCTATCATGCAGTTATCACCAAAAAGATCACAGTTCACTCGCACGATTTCCTTAAATGGTCACGGCCCGCAAGTTTGATTTGCTGAATGTTGATAAAAACTTTTAATTGCGCCCCATCTTGTGCAGGCACATTTTACTCTGTGTACACAAAATAGTCGTCAGTGCAAACAGACTAAAATCACTCCGTGGTGGGACACGGTGTGTGTGTGTCATGTGCATAAATATAGGCCTAAAATTCTACTTTAACAGAGACGCATAATAGGTCACACTTTACTTTATACTCCTACCAGAACAAACAATGTAAAACCCCGAAACCCAATAAAAACTTGTTTGTATTTGAGTGACAAGATCAAAAGTCCATGATATGTTTGTGGTGACTTTGCCCTTTATTACCGTTTGGCGTACTTTGACGTAGGGGGCTCGGTAATGGCGATCCTGTGGTGTAAGTTTCTAAAGTGTCAGTTGTTTTATAGTTTTGTCAAAACTATTTGTGTATTTTGGTATTAAAGTACATTTGCCTTATAATAGAAGGCCTATATTTTCCAAAGAACTATAAAAAAAAAAGTACAAACTGTGTGTACAAAGAAGATCCTGGATTTTTCTAAAGCCTTGCAAAGGATATCAAACGTTCACATGTGCAGAGCCACAAACCGCTGATATATCCGTGAATCAATATTGTTATGAGACTCAGCGCGCCAGCCAATCAGAGCCGCGTTTAGAAGTTGTGACGTCATTTAGAGTAGAATGACCAAAGCTGTTGATTGGTCAATACCTTTAGCTGGCATGTTCTTCTCATACAACATCGGGTTACCGAAGACCTGATAGAAGGCGCCCACTGATTGGTCAGAATCTGGAGGGCAAGACACAGTGTTGTCTTGCAAAATCGGCAAGCATACACTGTATCATAGACGCTTGCCATCTAGCCAAGATAGACGAACCATGATGCTGAAGTCCAGAGCAGGTCTGGGGGGAGAGTGGGGCTGTCTGAGAGTGGAAGTCAACGCTTGTCAGGGAACTTAATTCTAAGTCATTTTTTCTTCTGTGCTTTTTCCTATAGATCATTAAAGCGTCTCTCAACAGAAGTGTGATTGGATGTTATAACGGTAGGCTGCATCATTGATTTGTGAACATCGCTGCGTACTGAGAGCTTCGTGGCCCCAGCAGCTTCCAATTTTAATCCTAACTACCAGTGGTAAGTTGAGCCTCCCGGTACATTTTTTCCTGTACCAACCCAAACCACCCTGCCTGTTACTCCCTGTACTGCCCCAAACCACCCTGCCTGTTACTCCCTGTACTGCCCCAAACCACCCTGCCTGTTACTCCCTGTACTGCCCCAAACCACCCTGCCTGTTACTCCCTGTACTGCCCCAAACCACCCTGCCTGTTACTCCCTGTACTGCCCCCAAACCAGCCAGCCTGTTACTCCTTGTACTGCCCCAAACTGCCCTGCCTGTTACTCCCTGTACTGCCCCCAAACCACCCAGCCTGTTACTCCCTGTACCGCCCCAAACCACCCTGCCTGTTACTGCCTGAACTGCCCCAAACCACCCTGCCTGTTACTCCCTGTACTGCCCCAAACCACCCTGCCTGTCACTCCCTGTACTGCCCCAAACCACCCTGCCTATCACTCCCTGTACTGTCCCAAACCACCCTGCCTGTTACTCCCTGTACTGCCCCAAACCACCCTGCCTGTTACTCCCAGTACCACCCCAAACAGCCCTGCCTGTTACTCCCTGTACCGCGCCAAACCACCCTGCCTGTTACTCCCTGTACTGTCCGAACCTCAGAACTATGTTTTATGAATTACATGTAGGGCCTAATTGGTGAAAAAATATAATTTAATACAATGTATTTCCGGTGACAATACATGTAGGCCTATATGTAATAATATATTGAAATCCGATCCTCCAAACATGCCAAACCATTTCATTATTTAATGGACTGTTCCTGTTCCATGGCTTAAAATCCAACATAAACAATATGAACATATTTCAGTAAACATTGTGTAGCTCTCGGATAAAGGAAAATAAATACGGTCCCTAGTTTCAGTTTGGTTATGAATACTATTCACACATCGGTACTCAAATTATTTATTTATAATTTACCCCCTGAATATATATTGACACCATTGCACCTGTTCGCTACAGTTAGGTTTACATAAATTTAAAAGCCCCTCAGGTATCTGTGACCACATTGGTACATTATCATGGGTCGGATGTACTTTTTATTCAATTTTTTTTCTCATCAAAATGTGTTACGTGTCACACACACAAAAGCTAAAAATAGACTACATGGGATGTCTTTAATGCTAGACAAAAAAAATGTGAAATGAAGGTAAATTTAGTTTCATAATGTGTGTTGGTTTAACCCTAACCGCCCTGAATCCTCCAAAATCCTTTTTGCAAATTGGAGGAATTTGCAGGATTGAGGTTACATGGTAAAAGTGCGTTGCTGATTTCGGAGTATGCACTGTGTCAAGGTCTTGGGCCCGACCTTGTGTTGTTTATGCTCAGCCGTGCATAAATTTAGTCCTTGATTATACTTGACATCCTCCGCACTGCTCCAGGATGTCACTGCCTCTGCCTCAGCCTATTGACAGTCATAGCCAGAGGATTTTGCAGGATTCAGGCAATGGTCACCCCTCCATGGACCATATTCAAGAAATAGCGGAAGAATTTGCAGGATTGAGGTTATATGCTATTTTTCCATGAGGCCAATTGGAGGATTTTGCAGAATTGAGGCTACTTCCTAGCAAAAAGGCTTAGGGAGTTAGGGTTAATACAATATGACATACATTTGTAAATTAGCGGTTGTTGAGATATTTTAACAAAATATGTAATACGGTAGGCATGTACCGGTACATAGATCTTAATTGAATTTGCAGAAAATTAAATAATATGATGCCAATGTCGAGAATTGTTTCTGTAGGCAGGTAGGGTCTTTCATACTATCCCAAATCTCCAGGTCCAATATAGATATTTTGGGAACCGTTTTCAAATTAGCAAGAATCCAACACAGTTACAGGCCTGTGCTCTACGGAATCTGACCTTACACGTGACCGCGGTTGAGAGGTTCTACCTACAGTGGTGGGAAAAATCAGAGACTTCAAAATCCAGTTTTCCTAAAAAAAAAAATCAAACCAAATAACAGTAAATCCGATTTCACCGGAAGTTCCCGTTCAGCTCACAGTCATTCCAACAAAAAGTGAGGAGTGAGGTGCCGCATGCAATGCCCTCCAGAGCTGTAATGCTGGGAAAAAAAGCGGTGGGAACTCAATCAGTCGATGCAGGCTGTTCATGAACTGAAAAGACCATGGCTACAGTCAGAGACCATATGGAGCAAAGTGGGGGGTGTTCCAGTTGATCACTTAAAAAAAAAATTGCCTGTGCCACACGAGAAATGGAAGGATTATTTTTTGTAAGGTTGGTTTTGAATACCCGGTTTCAATAATCAAAACCGAGGAGTGGAATTTAAACCTAATTATTAAAAAAATCTGGATTTAAATCCCACCACCAGTGGGCGAGGCACAAGGCTTTTTGGGTTGAAACTCACGGTAAAGTGCCTTGCCCATGGCTTGTGCACAAGCACCATGCTTCCCTTTCGAATCCTGACGGGGAACATGGTGCGTGTGTTCTTGGGCAAGGCACTTGACTTCGATTGCCTCTCTCCACCCAGGTGTAGTAAATGGGTATCTGGTAGGAAGAAATTCCTTCAATGCTTGAGCGCCATATTAGCAGCCGTGCTAAAGCCAGGGTAAAACATATGTATTGGAGCGCCAGGAGCGTCACTTCGTGATGGAACATGACCGCTATACAAGACGCCATTATTATTATTAACCCTCATAGTTCCCCAGCACCGTAATGTACCGTACCAATGACTGGAATGCTCAATCCAACAGAATCAATTGTGCCTTTTTTTCTTGGCGTTATTTGATCCCCAACAATACCATTATTTACCAAAACTCAATAGAATCCGACTCTGATTGTTTCAGTTGCCTGCTGAATCCAACAGATTTTAACAGGAATAGGCCGATTGTTTACTGCTCAATCCCACAGATTCCAACAGAATAATGTAAACTAGTTGGATTCTGTTGGTTTGAGCAGGGTTGGGGGTTAAAAAAAAAAGCTAAAATGAGTTTACCGTAGAACTAGAAGTAAATAAAGGCAAATCTCGAGGCGAAGCCAAGCTTTGAAACATGGCGAACTTGTTTAAAAGCAGTGGTTTTTTTTATTTTGTGTATTTTTTTGGGGGGGTGTACCCCGGTACCGTACACGTACATGTATGTACACTTGTATGTCGAAATCTTTGACACGGATTCATATGATAATGAAGTGTCCACAGTTTTTTTGGTCTGCCCTTAAAAGAGCCTAGCTACCAAACTATGCCGGGAGTCGTCGTCGGCGATTGCTCTTCACAATCACAAAAGGCGGCTGTGTGATATTCGGGGCAAGCGTCCCGGCCCACAATCAATGCACCGGCACTCGATCTGACTCCAAGTGTTATTTTTGGGATTTGTGAAGTTGTAGTTGATGGTATTGCTGGTACTTGGACAGTTGCTGCGATGCTGATTATTTATACCAGTACATGTACTGGTATGTTACTAAACCTGTTGTCATGTCCGTATGCTATGTTGCTGGTTATAGTGCTGTAGATACCACTACAAGTCTTCATGGATTTTCTTCAGACTGTAAGTACTTGTAGGGAGACATTGGCTAAGTTTTGTTCTCAGGTGAATTGTGTTGCTTAGCAGGGTTACAGACTTTACGTTTACATACTGTGCACTGTACATGACCAAAAGGAAAGTGGGGCAGACTTTTTTTCCCCTCTACACGGTAAGTAAAAAACAAAACGAAACCAAAATGTCGGGACTATTGTTTTAGTGAAGTTCTGCGTGTAGCACTTTCAAAATCTGGGATATGAAAGCCTAATTCATTAGCTTTCTTTTAGTAGGCCTATATTAACCCTACGGTAACTCCCTAGGCCTTTTTTGCTAGGATGTAGCCTCAATCCTGCAAAATCCTCCAATTGGCCTCATGGAAAAATGGCATATAGCTTGCAAATTCCTCCATTATTTCTTGAATATGGTCCATGGAGGGGTGACTACTGCCTGAATCCTGCAAAATCCTCCGGCTATGACTGTCAATAGGTTGAGGCAGAGGCAGTGACATCCTGGAGCAGTGCGGAGGATGTCAAGTATAATCAAGGACTAAATTTATGCACGGCTGAGCATAAACAACACAAGGTCTGGCCCAAGACCTTGACACAGTGCATCCTCCAAAATCAGCAACGCACTTTTGCCATGTAACCTCAATCCTGCAAATTCCTCCAATTTGCAAAAAGGATTTAGGAGGATTCAGGGCAGTTAGGGTTAATTAAAGAATCATTCAAATCACTCACTTTTCAAGATACGGAATTTTAAACACAACCACCGTTTTAAAGTTCTGTCCACGGATCACAAAAGAAGTGTGCATTCATTCAGCATAACGAAAGCAATTCACACACATCCGTATGTGATTTGTTTTCGTTTTGTTGAAAGAACACTTACCTTTTTGTGATCCGTGGACAGAACTTTAAAACGGTGGTTGTGTTTAAAGTTCCATAACTTGAAAAGTATGTGAGTGATTTGGATGATTCTTATACATGTACTAAAAGAAAGCTTATGAATTGGACTTTCATATCCTAGATTTTGAAAGTGCTACATGGAGAACTTCCCTAAAACAATGGTCCCGACATTTGGGTTTTGTTTTATTTGACTCACCCTGTGTAGGAAGTATGAAATTCGCAGCTATACCAGACTCACCGGTTGCAAAGAGAGAGTACTTGGGAGGGACAACTGACATCACAATTTCAGAGACACTTTGTAAGCAATGGCGTACGGTGCCTTGTGCTTGCGCAAATGCGAGGGATTTGTGCTCAATTACAAAAATGTAAGAAATTATATTCCTGCGTACGGGTACTTACATACATACATACATACATACATGTATACATACATACATACATAAAGGCATTTTTATAGCACCCCACAAAGATCGGAGCGCTTTACAAAAACTGACAAAAATAATTAAAGATACAAACAAAAGATGCATTGATACAGATACCAAAAAAAAAAAAAAAAAAAAAATTCCAGCAAAATAACATATGGCATGATTAAACAAATAAATGGGTTTTGAGTCTATTTTTGAAGAGCTGAAGTGTGTTGGCTTCCCGGATGTTACGGGGAAGGGAATTCCACAGCCGGGGAGCAGCGGCTTGAAAGGCACGATCTCCAGTACGCGACTTAGTTTGGGGGTTATGGAGACGGGTTTTGTCAAATGATGAGCGGGTGGCATAGACAGATGTGTTGAAAGAGATGAGTTCTCGGAGATATGAAGGTGCCATAGAGTTGATACATTTGTATACAATGACAAGAAGTTTGAAATTTATGCGTGCTGGAATTGGTAGCCAATGAAGGCGACGTAACAACGGTGCGCTCGGATGCTCGGATGGTCACAAGCAACATGTTACTTCATGCTTATGTGCGCACTTGAACCAGTGGTCTAGTGTTTGCGCTCACAATGTGTCTCCAAAAAAACTCTCATACATATGTACAGTAAGTGGTAAAAAAAATGTCATCTAGTCCGGTACCATTGTGCACGGAGGTCTTCAAGTGTCTTTATGGACATCTTTTATTGTTACAGTGTACATACATGTATGCAAATGAATGCAGAACTTAGGAAACCCCCCCCCCCCCTTACGTATTATAAATACATGTAAAAGGCAAAGTTGGACATACATACATACATGTACAAATGTACAATGTATGTACCGGTACTGTACATTGGATGTACCGGTACGTATTGTAGACCTATGCACTATGCATGTACACTACATATGTAATTTAAAACTTTGCAACTGTACAATGTGTATACACCATGCTATTAAATTTGCACCTTCATTTGCATACTCGGTATCATTTGAAGTGCTGTGTCCAACCTTTGCACCAGGATGTGTTTACACACACACAAATAAACAGGCTGGGTTTTTTTGACACCCCGCCCCTTGCACCAAGGTGTAAATCAACAAGGTTTAGATAAACTTGTGTGAGTTTGAATACACTTGTTACCTGTGCTGAAATTTTCTATTTAGGCAAAAACTGCACACACCGTATGTTTTGTATATGTTCATTGTAGACACGATGGATCGCTGTGGTCCAATTGTTACGGTGTTCGGCTCACTTGCCGCGGTACGTGGGTTCGAACCCGGACGGGGAACATGGTGCTTGTGTTCTTGGGCAAGACACTTTACTACAATTGCCTCTCTCCACCCAGGAGTATAAAGGGTACTTGTAAGGGTAGAGACCAGATTACGCTGATATTGAGCTGCTGCAGAAACTGGTCACATGGCCTGATGAACAGGGGTAATAATTGTGAAGCGCTTTGAGACTTTTGGTATAAAGCGCTATATAAGCACTATTATTATTATTTTTATTAATGTACACATATACATGTATGTGACCCGTCACTACAAAATGAGCATCAAAAATGATCAAGTCTGAAATTGCCGTACAGTGGTCGATTTTTGTTTTCAGGTGAACCTTAATATGTAAGTCATATTTCCAATTATAACAGATTTCTTTTGAAATGCAATCGTTCGATCAAAAGTTAATTTTAACCTTCATATCACTATTGTCAAGGGCGTTTTGATGCCTTTTTTTTTATTTGACATATAATGTAACAAGGGCGTGTTTGTGTTGGGGTTTAAAATGTGGGGATTTAGTTGAGAAGACATGCAGTTATAGAAAAGCAATTTCTGTGGCGCGATCTGAGGCAATTTCTGACCACGATAGTAAAACCAATTGTTTCGAGCAAAAGATCATCTTTTAAACATCACTATTATAGTTTGGAGTCATTTAATCAGCTATTCTGAGCAATAGAAGATGCCAATTTCCATATTCATTAACAAAACAGTGATTTTCATTCTTTCTTTTTTCATCAATTGAGCAAATTTTGGGGCTCATGATTTGAACAGAAAACCCTTCACAAAGAGTTTATGTCTTACGTGACATCACAGCAACAGCGCCCTCAGTTGTCAGGAAGGGCATTGAACAATTTAAAACGTTTCCAAAGTGCCTAACGAAAATTTTAAACCCACCCTCCCAAAGAAAAAGATGTCTCAGAGTTTTTATTCATTTAAGATGAATGAACATTTTGACAAAATATGTTCCAATGAAAAATGTATGTCAATAGCCCTCTTTATTCTGTCAGCTTGATGCCCTTGAAAAGTTGACTGACAAAGAGTGTGTGATTGGATTGCCACGAAAATTAGAGAATTTGGAGGATAAAGGAAGGGTCACTGACTACTAAAGCAGCAATGCTACTTGTCTGTGTAATATTTGAGCAGATTCGCCGATTAATTATGCGAGACAACTGCATCTTGACCTCTAAATTTTGACCAATCAGTGGAGGCTTAGACACAGCAACAAAGGCTGTGGTCAAGCGCTGTGTATTATGTTAAATTTTAAACACCCTTACGTTGTTGTATAACAAAACACTGCATTCGAATTGACCAATCAAACATTTAGTCCTGATTTGGGAATGAAATGACGTCACGATTTAGTAAAGTCGACTCCGATTGGCTGAGGCACGAGATCGCATAAATCTGCATGCTTTGATGTATCAGATGTTAGACAGGAGATTTGGCTCCGTGGATAACGGGTGATACTCAGACTACAATGCTACAGCGAGTCATACAAAATCCCTCAAACAAAAAACCTACCAGCATGACCAGTAGTTTTTAAAAGATCTGTATGGCAAGGTCAAAGTTTAGGCCGAGAGAAAAAAAAATGTGACAATGTCTTAAAAATAATCCAGGTACATGCAGGTACCGGGTAGGAAGGGAAATAATTTTTATTTTGTAATTTTTTTTTGTGGTTTTCAGTTTTTATAATTACTTTGTTTACTTTAGGTACATTTTTGTACCTTTGACATTTTTTTTCTGTTTAATTAACCTGTTTAATTGTGTAATTAACCAGTAACACACTGAAAACTTCCATGGAGAAGATTTTACAGCATACATTATACCTTATTTTTTTGCCAATTGTGGCAAAAAAAGTTTGAGGTCAACAAAAATTGGCCTAAAATTTTTTCGATACCGGTAGGTCAGGGTACCATAAACAATTTTTTAAGGCCCTATCCCCCACCTTACTCTAGGTTGAGTGCCAAGTTTATGACATTTTCCTGAGAATTTGCCTGAAAAAATATTCATGTGACAAGTTGTAGCTTACTTACATGTAGCTTTTCTTTTGTAAACTATCCTCTGTAAGCCTCAATGCAAGTTTTGAGCTTAAAACAGGTGAATGATTTTTGTCCAAGGTTCCGTTAATCCTTTCAAAATGTGGCCCCTGGTTGCATGGGTTTGTGTTTCGCCATTTAACAGTAACTATATTATAAGTTGGGTAATAAATGCATTGTACCAGTAGGCCTGGCCTTGTTGGTTTTTTTTTTTAAAGGCAGTAGATAAAAATATCCTTGTTTCTCATCAGTGGTTGTAAAAAAAAGATCCTGGCACTTTTCAATGTATTTTTTGCATACATTCACAGACATGAGCTTGCATACAGGTAACAAGACTCAAAAGTGATCTTATTTTTGATGTGTTGCCACTGACAGGACCTGTAAATATGTCGGTAATTCACAATTAAAAAAACCCAGTTCTTCACTTGCATTGAGAGTTCTTGCGAATACAAGAATGTTTGCATTATAAAGAACAATTACATGATTGCATTATAAAGAACAATTACATGACGCCAAAATGACTTCCCCTGTGACATTAAAAGAATTGTGCTTCTGAGAATTAATGTCTTTATTTTGAACAGCATTCTTCAAGGTGCTTTATGGCCCAAGGGGAAACTGTTAAATTAGCTAATCTATTGACAAAAAGGAGTGCACCATTCAAAACTCCATGGCCTCAGCTTTTGGAAGAATATAGAATTATACAACCGAAAGGCTAGATGTTATTGTAGTGAGCTTACAATAAAAAAAAGCTGTCCCCTTGAGTTCTATTGTACCATGCAGACAGATCAGACAGCCTTTGGTTTGAGTAATGTGCAGGCGGTAAATTGTTGTCCCACCCAGCTCAGGCTAGGTACATTGTCTGAGAACAAAAACTCCACTAGGGCGGAACGCTGGAGCTTTGAATGGCAGTCTTGCCTGTAACAAATAGTGGCCAAGCCCCCATGGCAGTGGGTGTGTGATTTCTGTGAATACGTTTTTGTAAGTGCACGTACCGGTACATATCTACGAGCCCTGTGCGGGAAACCGGTTTAGTCCTGGTGTACGAGCCTGATACAATACTGTTTGCGCGGTGTTTCTGCATGGTCTAAAAAGTCCATTTTGCGGAGACGAGGATTCAGTGGCTTAGGATCTTCGAAAGCTGAAACTCAGACAATTTTGGAAAAAATTTTTTTTCACATAGTTTACCGGTGAGAGTTTGTGAGTTTGTGGTTTTTTTTTTAATGAAGACGACATCAAGAACCAGGAAAGTTGAGATTCAGTACATTGATATGGTGAAGCATGATTCGGGATCGCGATTTACCAAGCGCAGGAGCCAAGATGGCTCCGACGACGAGGGCGTACTGTCGGGATTGAAACAGGTAAATATTGATGGGTGTGTCGCCGTGGTAAATAAGGAAATAAACGAAAATAACTTTTGTGTAGTACTGCTTATTGTACAAAATGTTCAGATGTCTGCACAACATGTGTGTACACAAACTTGTGTTAACAAACAATGATAAACAAACATGTACAGTACTGGTACAGTACATCAATCAGGCTTCAACCATGTATCTAACTTTCGAACATTTTTTAAGGCGGTTTGTGGCAGCATATTGTATATTTAAATAATAAGAATTCTTGTTTTCCCAAAACTCCATACACTGTACACCTTAATTAATAAATAATTCGGAATGTTAGGCCTATTACCTCAGAGAAAAGTTATGTTTTCATCAGATTTTGTTGGTTGATTGGTTTGTTAACAAGATGTATCTCAAAAACTTATGGACGGATTTGCATGAACATTTTTTAGGGGTGGTCCTTGGTAGAAGTACAAATCCATTAGATTTTGGAAGTGATCCGGATCAGGGTCTGGATCCAGGATTTTTTTTAAGGATTCTTCACCATTTATGCGAGCCTTTCTTTTGGGTGTACTGACAATATGGCGGGGAATTGTTTAGCCTTGGCGGAGGTTAGCGCTGTCTGAGTGCCTTTCTAGTCTGGTACATGTATGTTGTACAAATGTATGTACGGTACCGTATTTCAGCCCACCTTATAAAACCGAAAAATTTAAGAAACACTTCCCCTACCCCTATGTCGTAATGGTACATCCCATGTAGTAATTTGTAGTATTTGGCAATGACATATTATTATTGTCTTACAAAATGTAGTTTTCACAATTAAAGAACTTTTATTAATTGGTTTTAGGCTTCTTTTTTTCTTGTCCAAGTTAACCGTTGCAAATTTTCTCAAAGTTAAGAAACATCCAAAGTTTAAAAACCTTCCAAAATATAACAACAAAGTGTTGATGCTAGGTTGATGACCATCGACACCTTGCTGATGCTTGTTTTGTAGTGATGTGTAGGACACGACCACATCCACAGGACGTTTACAAGAAAGAGAACCAAATGTCTGTGGGCCACGTCCCCATTAACACAGGACGTCCTTCCACATTCTATCCTGTTTCCTAAAAAAAAAACCACCAAGATAAGTAAGTCATTTCCTTTGTTATTTCACGTCGTTATTTCACGTCCACCTGATAATCGAAAACCTTGTTTTGGTACCGACTGCCGGATAAGTTCCGTTACCACTTATCACATCACCGGTTTAGGAAATCCACTGAGGAAAGATTTGGCTTTGTAAATTCGGTACGTGTTCGCATTTCAAAGTGTGTCGTTAGGCAGCCATTTTAGTCTTGTACCCAAAAGCATCCCGTTCTGTTGTTGAGGTTTCAACTGTTAGTGTCTTTGGCGCCAGACCGCTGTCGTCGCTAACCTGGCTTTGAACCTGAAAAACGTGCATGCTGTAAGACTTTGTAATGTAACGGCGGCCATTATTGCCTTGTACCCTGACACCACCCTGTGTAATTTGTAGAGGCTTTCTTTATTGTATTCATAGCACCAGACTGCTTGTGGATCTACAGCATTTCACTGAGGCCTATTACATGTAAATTGACTGTTTAAACTTGGTTGCCATGCGCAGTGGTTGTCTAGCAACCAACCAGGCCAAATTCCTTCACAGCTGTGAACCCCTGGACTTTAATCTGTCAATGAGCGAAAGCAATTACGACACCATCAGAAATGGCCCAGCCCGGTTTGAAAATTGTGATATGCTACATGTAGAACCCATGAAGCAGCGGGTGGTGCTTTCTCCCTGCAGTGCATGTGATTAAGCCCAGGTGACTGAGAGAATTGGAACTCCTCTGTGGTGTAACAACTTATCTATTAGTGAAGATATAAGGTTGTTAACATCGTGTAAAATGATCTCAGATTTTTTTTTATCTGCCTTCAGTGCGTATATGGGTACGTGTCATATCACCCTGAGGTACATGTAGCAATACTCATTTTGCTCAAATCACGGATGTTCAGTGCTTAGGTGTGTTGTTTTGGTCAATGTCATCTGGAAACTGACTTTGGACTTCTTTTGCGATGTCGCATTTGGAACTTTAATCGTTTCTTCCAAATAGGCTCGTCTCAAGACAAGGGCAGCTCGGATTTGACCTTCAGATGAACCTCTGACTCAATGTCTTAAACGGAACCTTCTTGCGATTTTATCGTTTTCTTTCTCGTGCGTCTAATGTCATCAGTTACTTTTCGTGAAATGGTGCTGGAAATTTGGAAACTTACGGTATTCTTACCTGTTGATCTTCCAGTCTGCAAGGTCGATGCCATACATGTTGAAACCAACGATTGTCAGCAGTTTGACTTTCCTCAGTCTGTGTCTGTTGCAACATCCCGCAGCAGTGACTGTCAATATCTTGAGGCTTGGCCAGTGACATATCCTGGAGCAGTGCGGAGGATTTCAAGCATTAGCTGGAGGCATGCTGCAAAATTGTAAAATGGCTCAGCCCCAAGACCTGTTGAGGTCTTGGTCAGAGCGACAGCTCAGTGTCTGTTGGACAGCTCGTTGACTGTTTAGAAAACTTGTTAAACTGCAATGCAATTAATCTACATAAAAGTGAAACCGTTCTAAACTCTGACTTCTTTGACTCCAGGCGAATGTGGACGACCATGTTTTTAAATACAGACTAAAGCCCTGGTCAAACATAAACATGTTCATGTACAGATGCAAATCTTAATCGAAGAAAAAAATGTGGTGGAGGAATAGTTACAATATGCATGCAGTGTGCATTAATTAGGGTAGTTATCCCGGTACCCTCCTTCTCTGGCTGGCAATTTCAACGAGGCCAGCCCAGCAGTCCAAATAAATCAGGTGACTGTTTTTAACAGTTGAGTGCTCCCTGCCTTCATAAAGCAGGATTGACTGGCTGTGATTTTTTATGAAACCTGATGTAGTATGCTTTGACTGTAGGAGATTGATAAGCCAGCTGTGCCTACCAGTCACCTGCTTTTGCCTGTTGATGGAATTTGACTGTCAGTGCCTACAAGAAATTATATGATTTGACTGTTGGTGACTAGCCTGTGTAAAAGACATGGCAGGGGAACAGGATTGAATTTTTGACTGTCTGTGACAGATCAAACAAAAGGAGGGTAAAAATGCCATGTGAACAAAAAATTCAGCAATCCGCTTTGATAGGACACCGACAAGATTTTTTTGAGAGTATGGGATGAGACTCAAGATCATCTAAGTGCGTCTTAATGGCCGGCAATCTTCTCCTTGCCTCCTCTCTCCTGTCGCAGTTGTTCCGCGACTACATGATGAGTGAACCGGACGTGGCCCGCGTGTCCAACGAGAGTGAAGCCTACGTCCTGATTGAGGAGAAGACGGCCGAGGGGGAAGAAGAAGGGGAGCGCATGCAGACGGAGGAGCCCATGGTGGAAGAAGAGATCGCCGCAACAAAGGTGAGAGCCCAAAAGTGAATAAACCAGGTTCTTTTCCTCGCCTGCCTCCTTCATTCCCGGCCACCTCCTTCATTCCCGGCCACCTCCTTATTTTCTTATCATCAAAAGAGTCTAGAAAATGAAAAAATCGATCATGGAAACTCTGCCATCTTGGGGGGGGGGGGGAAGGGGCCCGTCTCTTCCTTTTTGAAAAAAAAAAAAGCCCAAACTTTTTTTTTTATACTTAATTTTTTTTTTTTACTTTGCCTTATTGGCTGTGTGCAATAACAATAGAGGGCAGTATTCATAAGATCTAAGACATTTATTTATTTATTTTGGCACAAACATACAATGATATTATAAACGAACGTATTTCATGTAAATACAGAGCCAAGGATAACCCGAAAAGTTGTTTATAAGACGGCTTAATTCCATCGGGGTCCTTAAAAACACACATACAAGTACAAGACATGTTTATTGTCTTAGATCTAAGACATGTTTATTATTTCTCCGTGGTCTTTGACAAATTCTCTTTTTTCTGTTAATAAATTAGTATTTTAATTCCAACCAAAAAACCTCCTTGTTTCCTTTTTGGGACGTCTGCAAACCTCTGAAAAAAAGCTTTCATTTTGGGCACAAACAGATCCACTTTGCGAGCAGACTGGCTCCCGGTCCGTACATTATTGATGCTGATTGTGGGGCGGGAACCAGCCTACCCTGTGAGAATGGGAATTATTGTCTGGCAGCCAATAATTCGAAATTGTGAAGTAATAATTCAATAATTAAGCATGGGCTGATTTATTTTATTTTTTTCGGTTGATGTCTCATTCAAATATGAATAACGTTTGTATTGCTACGGTAGATAAATAATAAATAACATATATGAACCTAGCCCCATAAATGTGGCCAATTTACTGGACTACCTCCGTAAATAAAGGCCATGTACAAAAAACATGTCGAACTTTGTCAAATTTTGGTTTTCACATTTAGGCTTAGTTTGTAGTTTACTTTTGCTTTAGAAGCATACTAACCCTCTTTATAGGCTAATCAGAAAGTGCTGCCTTTTTCAGATGTCTAATTTTCGTGAAATTTCATGTTGAAGTTTGATATGCAAACGTGTGCAAACGAATCTAGACATTTCACGGAAAATAGACATCTGAAATAGGCAGCACTTTCCGATTAGCTTATAAAGAGGGTTAGTATGCTTCTAAATCAAAAATAATCTACAAACTAAGCCTAAATGTGAAAACCGAAATTTGACAAAGTTCGACATGTTTTTGCACATGGTGGAAGTGTGGCCTTTATTTACGGAGGTACGGTAGTCCAGTAAATTGGTCACATTTATGGGGTTACTGTGAACCATACACATGCTTTTATGTTCCTCAGGTAAAAGTATCAGAGCCTACTTGCTTCCCTGATTACAATCACTTGCCACTGAGCCACGTTTTTGTCTTGCACATCTCACATGAGCGCACTCCCCACCCCCCATCTTATATCCCCTCCCCCCTTCCCTATCCTATCCCCCGTTGCTCGGGGCAATCATCGGTTACATACTTACAGTTTCGTCATATCCTCAACCTTTCTTCATTTTTCCCCTACGGTGAATTAACCTATCCCCAAACGGAGCCAGGCCAATGAATTAGCTAGTCGCTGAGTCACATGTCTGCTCATGTACATCGTCAGACGTGCGGCAGCGGCATTCACTGCGCACCGTGATGATTGGCAAAAGAGACGTACATGTACACGTACAGTAGAACACCAACACCTGTCTGTACTACATAAATTTTCGCCAGCCACCTTGCATTTACATGTACCGTACCTAGAGGAGTGCTGTGGCGTTTTGAAAAATTGATTCAGGGGTCTGTAGACCCTTTGTTTATAGCCTGTGGCCATCTTTGACTGGTTCCCGGAAGGACAGTACAATGATTACAGCGTTGAACCGGAGCATGTGAAAGGTGCCGGACTATTTGCCTTTTCAAGTTTTTGTCTGTGTAAATAGGAGCAAAATCTAACCTTCGCACACATTGTCAGATTTTGGAGCCTGCAGCCGTGAATCGTGTTGAAACTATTACTTTACATCTGGATGGACGGAGAAATGTAGTAAGGTTCCTCCATATGTACATGTACATGTAGGCCCGTTCACTATCGTCTTGCCTAGCCGTGTCGAATTTCCACCATGGAACCGGGTCCCATAGAACATGGGTAGGCAAAGCATACATCATTCCCACTTACCGGTACATGTTCACCGTTGTGTGCAATGGGTCAGCTGTAAATTTTCTGGTTTTTCTACTGCGGTAGAGCCTCTCAACCTTGGTCCGGGTCAGGGTTAGATTTTTACCCGTGTAGAAGCCGCGTCGGATTCTTGCCAGCGTGCAAGGGGTTCACGAAATCTCTGTGTTGGACCCATGTCCAACATAGAGATTTGAGATAGTGTGAGAGGCCCTAGAAATGGGGCAAACAAAAAAGGGCGCGTTTTTACGTCTATTGAGAGCTCCGTGGACGGGACACACAGCGTTCGCGTTCCATACTGTACTGGTTCGAGCGAAGTACTTACGGAATGTGCAAAAGTTATAGCCACCGCATCTTCACGTGAGCGTCAGGCGTCGTCGGCGCACGAATACGTTCAAATTCAACTTGCGATGGTATCCCCGAGACTAATCCCCGCCTCCACTATCTTTGGATACATTCCAAATACGCAGTGGATGGATCGGGAACCAGTCTAGTAGGTCACCCCAACTCTCCTTTTCTGGCCGTTGTTGGGATACTTGGTGCACGGAGCCCATTGTTAAGAGATCTGCAATGTGCTTGATTCCTTCTTGTCTCGTTTTCGTCAGGTAACATCGGAGGAATTTAGCTTGCCGCCGACAGAGACGGACTCCACAGTGAACGGTGAGGTGGCGGAGGAGAAGCCCGAACGCAAGCGGATCACCAAGAGCATCAGTCTGACGCAAGAAGACATGGACAGCAACAAAGGTAAGACTGTCAATTTTCATGGTCAGCGCAGAAATCGGTTAAGCACGGAAAATATTTAAGCCCAAAAAAAAAGAAAAAAAAAGAAAGTTGCTTGGAAAATAAATCATTTGTAAAGTGTCTTGCAGATGGTATTTTGAGCGAGCAAAAAACAACAACTTGAAGTAGATTTTTATGAGCATAAATCAGAATTTTTACGAAATGAGATATTTCATTTCTGGATTCTGCAGAACAAGAGCTTTCTAAAGGTGTAAAATATTTGGGGGTGCTGAGTTCAGTATCAGTGGAAATATATAGACTGCCTACTAAATTTGAAGTTCAATAAGTAATTTGTGAGGCTTTCTGGCATAGTGGAGAGAAGTAAAAAAAAAATCAGATGATTTTTTTTTCGATTTTCAGATTTATTGATATTTGTAATCTTTGATACAAGTATGTCTACGACACATATTTTAAAGAAATATAAAAATCGTGGAATTGAAAGTGCTTTCTTAAGGAAAAACAATTGGCATCTTTCATTTTCACGAATAAAAAACTGGAAACTTTAAAGCCCTTTTTCTCAGTATATTTTACTCTTTTGACATGTCAATAGATGCGAACTTTAAACAGCCATTACTTGTCAACGGAATGCCCGATCGAAGTGCAACAAACACCCGCAAACCTCATTTCGACCTCTGCCCAGTTCGGTCTCATTTTGCCAGAGCGCCTCACATTTTTGAAAAAAAAAAATTACATTAAAAAAAAATCCCACTGTTGTATCACAGTCGACTAATAATACGGGATAAAAGTAGGTTTTTAAAATTGCGATAGAACAACAACAAAAAATTAGAAAGAGAGGACAGGACGTTAAGATTGATGTTCACCTGAAGAAAAAAAAAATGTACTCTGTATGTTTTCTATTTGAACACGTACATGTATTTTATGTACTTGTCTGTTACTCTGTTGTTTGTTGGGTGGTTTGTTAAGTGTTTGACTTACATGTACAGGATTTTTTAACGTCGCCAGGATGCGGTTTTCATTCAAAATCGGTGGTTTTGCCAGTGGTTGTGGCTTGATATAAAAATGTTCAATAGCACCTTGTGGCCAATGCCCTAGCCTTAGCCGACAAGTCAAAAATACCGTTAGGCCTACCGGTACCTACACATGGTTCATGTTTTCATTGTTATGTGCGGATGACTAACTGTTCACTTCTAGCAATGCAACATCGTCAATTATTATATTGCCGGCGAGCATTTCAGCAGTTCTTGGATGCATTCCGGTGGTTGTTGATTGATTCAGTTAAACGCGTCGTTCCTTTGGGAGTCGCATGACAGAAACAAATGTCAAGGCATTCATGACGCACTGTGATGTACATTCGACTGTTGTAAGAATGAAGTGCGAGCACATGGATTAAATTAAAGGGACAAATTACAAGTCTTTTGTAGTGTACATGTACTTCTTAGGGGTGTGTATCGGAACCGGGTACGCAAGTACTCAACCACAGATGTCCGGATCCGATTCCAGATTATGGAAATCGAGTATCCGTAACCAACTTTACAAATTACAATGTACTTGGTAAGTTCTCAGACAATGAAAAAGAAGGTTTCGAATGTCATTTGAGGAGAATTTTCCAAATGAATTCCAGGCTACCGTACATGTATACAAAACAGATTCACACATTGTACTGAAATTTGTATCCTTGTGGAGACATTTCTTTGTTCTTGTGTACTGAAGTTTTCAAGTTTGAAAATACAGTTTCAAATTTTTTTTTTTTTAACCAGCATTAATTTCCTTGGCTGAAATTCGGACTTACATGTAATATCCTTTTTCTAAAACTTCACCATTTGCGACAAATCAACATACCTTGGAAATTCCTAGTTTTTGAGTAAAATCCATATATTTCGTGAAAACCTTGTGGAGACGTACAGTTGTACATACATGTACATGTATTCATCTATAGAAATTGCCCTATGGAGACGTATACAATCTTTTGTTCCCTATTGTGTGCATGTCTCCAGAGGGCATGGTGTACGTATCAGATCACATTTATGGATGCACAGATGTGGTAGTATTATCATGCAAACCTTTATCGACAATTTGAACAGCAACTTCCGAGATTTAAATTTGGGGTTAGTTTCTTAAACGAGTACCTGAGTACCCATGTGTTTTTTCAATCGGGTACCCGATTCCCAGCTACCCATAAATTATGCACACCCCTGGACAAAAGTACAAACTAATTTTACTGAGGTTTGGAGTTGAACAAACGTTGAGAATTTCTTTATAAAGTGTAATGGAGAGACGGTTTACTTTTTTTTCGAGTAAAGAAAAACAGAATCAACCAGTTGAATTCATGTAATTTCAGCCATTGGTTAATCAATTCGAGGTTTGATTAAAAGATGGACTCATGGCATTTGGGTTGACTAATTAATTTATGTGAGAATGACTCATTGTTCCACATGGCCGATTGCTTGATTAACGAATCAGTATTTTGCCTCGGATTCATTCCGTTAGGCCATCAGCCTGGGGGTTTGGTCAGTATCAAATCAGGGCATAAATGATTATAGTGCGCATGCGCAAGGTATACCGCCCCTAGAGTGGTAACAAGGAGTTTCATGGACATTTTGAAAAAAAAGGGTGATAACA
The DNA here is from genome assembly GCA_029964075.1 of Patiria pectinifera. NCBI lineage: Eukaryota > Metazoa > Echinodermata > Asteroidea > Valvatida > Asterinidae > Patiria > Patiria pectinifera. The sequence goes on from CM057145.1 coordinate 11,484,067, forward strand.
CCCAAAAAGCTGCCACGGCTGCAATGCTGTCACATATTTTCCCAATTCTGGAGGAACCTTGCCAAAAGTCGCTATGACGATTATTCCCCTCGTTTGATTGGTGGCCAAAATGTTGGACCGAGGCTGATGGCCTAATTCATAGAATTGGTGTTTGAATAACAAATTTTGAATCCATTAACCATAACTTACACGTATAAACAAATACAGTTTTAACAGTAAGGTTGATTAACGAGCATTACTGGTTTGTCATGCCGCTGTGTGTAAAAATTTATTAAAAACAAAAAAAGTGGCTTGCTGCCATTATGATACCCACAAGTTTACCTATAAAAAATACTAACACGGTTGTTGCTCCAAATTTGGTTGCGAGAATTGAGGGTTGCGGGAATTTACGTCCAACGACTGCACAAGTCAACACAAGTGAACGTTTTTTACAAGTGGTCTTGCTTCAAATGGCAATAACTCGGCCATGACATTCAGAGCACATTGTAGTTATATTTTTTCCACATTCCTCATTGATGCTTTGGAAGTTTTAGGAAGTCCTTTAGTCCATTTTCTAAACAGCACTTTTTGACACCTGAGTGTGATGCATTATCATCTTGACTTCGTCATCTCAATTCTCATCGGTATTCTCAGTCATTTCCTCTTTCCCTCCCCCTCTTCCCTGATCTCCCACAACTCCCTGTCGCCATGGTTACAGTATAGTAAAAAAATCATAACCAGTGTTGAGGGTCTCTTGAGGGGAAAACAGGAAGGTGTTCGGAAAATGGGCAACGTGAAAGAATGCACAGGCAGTACGACTTCCGAGCTAAAAACCCTCAAGTAAAATTCAGCATTTACGTCTTTCTTGGTTTACAAATGTGTACGTCACATTGTTCTCTTGAGCATTGGACTGTACTGGTCCATCTGAAATAATAAAGCAGTGGTGGTGGTTGTTTGCTGCCCTCTGTTGAGCTTAAATGCAGACAGTGCAAGAACAAACTGCATGAACAGGGTTTTTTGGGACAGATTAGAAGCAATTAATACATGAATATGGGAGTTTTGTCCATGTGTATTGCTTGAGTCTCTTAGCTTTATACTGAGGGTTTGGCAACATTTTTTATGGAATTACAGAGACAACATTATGAGAATGTAACCGTAGCCATTGAGTTGTCTTTTCCTTCCCATCCCCCCACCCCGAACCCCACCCGACAAACCCCCACCCACATACCGTACCGGTACCCTCCCCACACACACATCTTTGTAAACACCGGCAATCATGGGCCCCCTATTGTTCCTAATCCTCATTCCGTTGTTTGGACTCTCAACAGCTCTCATTGGTTTTGTACACAAATTTCAATCGTGGACTTTCGGTTAATCGTGGACGTATTGTTTGTGCCCCAACCCTTTTGTCCTGGGTCCACGATTGCCTGTGTTTACATACTTACCCTCCCCATCCCCACCCCGATCCCACTGCGACCACCCCCACGTCCACCCCACTCCACTCCGAACCACCCCAACGCCCACCCCACTCCACTCCGAACCACCCCCACGTCCACCCCACTCCACTCCGAACCACCCCCTCATGCCCATCTCCAACCCACCCCACGCCCACACCACGCCCAGCCCACGCCCAGCCCACCCCAACTCACTCCGACCACCACCTCCCCATGCCCACGCAGACCACCCCACCCCCAGCCACCCCCCCCCCACCCAGCCCCCCCCCCCTCACCCCCTGCCACCCCACCCTACCCCCTGACACCCCACCCTACCCCCTGACACCCCACCCCACCCACCATACACATGTCCACATGTTTTCGGTCGTTTAGGCCTACCGTAGTAGTTTCTAACCCCTCTTCTTTCCTTTGTCCTGGAATAATCAGCCAAAAGAGCGATCTCAGGTCGACTGACGCAGTTTCAGAAAGCTTGTCAAAAAGGTAGCGTGTGAACTAATTAACTAATCCTGACATTCCATGACCTTTTTTTTGTTTTTAAATTATTAACAACTGCACAGAAGGTTACTTGATGCTTGCTTAAATATGTCATCATCACCTGCAACTGTCATTTTAACTCAAGTTCGACCAGGGACTGTGGTTATAACCATTGGTTTGAATCACTTTCATCAAAAGGCGCTTTAAGCCAACAAAAAAAAGTCTCCGGTTTCTTGTAAGGAGCTTGCCCAAAAAGTGGTGTGGCGACGCGGTTTTTTTTTTTTACCTGTTTTTTTTGCTTCAAATGTCAGCTGATGACTGCAAATGGTGCCCGACTAAACTTAGTGCAAATATATGGGAGTCCAGAGAGGCCACATAAAGCTTATTCTCAACCATAACCCAATCTAAAAACACGTTAAAATTGTGCAGCAGCAGGATTCCAGTCAAACCAGTGAGTTTGGTGGTTTTGAGACATCATCTTTCATTGAAAAAAAAACTTTTTCATTTTGCCAACGCGCATGGCTACGGCGACGCGCGCGCATACCAGAAACCAGAGACTTTTTTTTTGTGGCCTAATTCACACTTTTCAAAATCTCTGTGTTGGACCCGCGTACAACAAAGTGATTTTAAGAGCCCCTTTCGCACTGGCAAGAATGCAGAACGGCTTCTGCACGGGTCGGCACTCTGTACACAGGTAAAATCCAACCCATGTGGGGACCAGCAGCCGATTGTTTTTAGTCATGTGCAACAGTTGGCGTAACTCCGCTTGTGCCTTAATTGATTGCATAAGCTGCGCAACATTTCACACGAGGCAACATCTCATGACAGTTCCCCTCATTTTCTTGGCGAATGTGTAGTGAAGGGCTCGGTTCCTATATAGGGAACAAAATCCTCTTTAAAATGATTAGACCGACCAAACTAGTTGGCGACATTCTCAACATTCTCAATGACACTGTGCATAACAGGTGTCATTAGAATTGAGAAAAGTCTGCTTTTGATTGTAAAGGTGATTTTTGAGCAATAAAAAAAAATGTTTTTGACTCTATTTTGATCAAAACAAAACAGGGGCCCTACACTACACAATCACCATTTTCTTACCATAGCGGAAGCTATACTTGTGCACGGCTCCATAAGAGATCATCCAACCATTAGCCACACGTTGTCTCCTAGGTTTTAACATTTTCACCAGCATTTTACATGTAGATAGAAATGTGCATTAATGCTGCATGTCAAAAACTCACGTAAATGCCCATGTGTTTAGTGACGGCTACATTGCACCGGTATATTGGCAGAATGGTATTAAAGAAGAAACAATATCGAAAATACTCAAGATGTTTTGGTATCAATTGATTTAACTTCACAAAAATGCATGCGCACTCAATGAACACTGAAGCGGGAAGAACATGCAATTTGTCGGATACCAGAGAAAAATCATTTGCAGCTAAATTTCTGTAAATTTCTGTAGATAAGAGTGGACCGCAGCAGAGGAATGGCGCCCTCTTGTGGTCCATGCATGTATAGTGGTACAGTGGACTGACTGGTCTGGCACAATTACATGTAATGCCACGAACCAGAAATCCACCATGAGATTTTGGACTTGAATTGATCACAATTGTGTTACCGGTAAAATGAAGGTTTCATAAAGTGATAACCGGTATATTGACTTGAGGAATACACAAACTTGTATCTAATTGCTTATCACTGTGTTAAGGACAGAATTTAGACAGTTTTTTTTTTTAGTGAGGTTGCTTAAAGGGTGGCTATAGTGGCTATGTATGTGTGATCCTGTAACTTAACCCTAACAGAACTCAACCCAGGTTGGAGTAGCGGTACTGTACTCGCCTTCCACCGCTGTGACCCGGGTTCGAATCCCGCCTGGGTCAATATGTGGATTGGGTTTTCAGTCCCTTCCTGATTCCGTGGGGTTGCCTCAGAATACTCTTCTGGGCTTTTCCTCCCACCTCTAAAACTGTCATTTCTTCACATTGTCTTCTCTTTACTGGGACCCATGGGAGATCAGTGGATTCCACTGAATGGGCTGCCCAGTGAAAATAAGAAATAAATAAATAAAACCCTGATGGCATGTTTTGTTGGAATCTGTCAGGATACATGTAGGTACAGTACCCCTAAACTGACAGTCTCTTACACTAGGTTGGCACACCTCCAGAATCAAAGTCATCCTTTGCCAGGATGGGTATGGTTCCTAGTCAAAATCATGCTAGGGAGTTAGGGTTAAAGATGGATCCAAATTGTAATGAGCCTGCTGATGATCAGGGGTGATAATGATATCTGAGTGTAGGCCTATTTGTGCTTCATCCTCATGTAACAGAGGGCTCTACATACGTACAAGTACGAAAACATACATCAAAACTACCCGATACTACATGTATACATCAGTGAAAGTCGTTATTACCCCTAAATTTAGTGCTACGTGAAATTTTCGTTTGAAGCCATTTAAAATTAATATCATTTTTACGTGTTACAGTAAGTGCACTGCCTTGTATCTTTGAAAACTGGCCTGTTTCTTGCCAAAATGGCCTTGCCCCTTAAAGACAAAATTGCAATCTTGCAAAGGATTATCAAGTGTTATGGAATAGACAGAGCTTCGAAAATTTAAAAAGAAAAATGCGGAACCGTTGCGGAAAATGTTTTAACGAGAATTTGTCACGATGGACTTGGAGGATGGTGTGGTATCACGGCTAAAAAGAAAGAACAAAACCTAAAAACCAGTTTGTGGTAAGTCCATTTTTAATGGTTTTTCTGTTTCCCCGTGACGTTGTGACAAGTCTGTGTAAATGTTTCCTGGCTGAAATACTCAACTTTCCTCTTTTATGCTTCGACAATTACCCACAACTCCCCACCTCCTATTCAGCATGAGCATATTTCCTTTCCAAAATATGAAAACCTCAATTTTTTTGCATTTATTTTCTTTTATTATCAAAAATATAAAAAAAAAATTGTCATTGTGGAATTTAGTTTGAAGCTTCGTTTCCTTTGAGTAATGTAAACAAAAACTGCTACTGAATATCAAAACAAAAAGTGTATCAACTTTGCAAAAAAATGTACATGGTTCCTCTGATGTTTGTGCAAGTATTTTTACACAGCCAAATAAACTGATCGGATTTCACTACGAGTTTATCGAAAAGCCACACCCATCGATGAGAACCAGGGGCCTATTTCATAGAGCTGCTTAAGCACAATATTTGCTTAAGCACAAACAAAACTTTGCTTAATATAATCAGGCTACCGGCCCAAACTCCATGCGATCGTTATGCTACGGTAAGTAAACGACAGCTAAATACCGGTCACAAGCAATGTACATCGCATGGCGTTTAGGCCGGTAACCTGATTATAATAAGCAAGGTTTTTTGTGCTTAAGCAAAATTTATGCTTAAGCAACTCTGTGAAATTGGCCCCAGATGGAATTTACCGGTAATCACTGTTTAGACAATGGATAGCGCTGTTTGCAAAGCCTGAAAAAAAATTGAATTATGATCCCCATCTGAAATGTCAACACATATTCTAAGTGCTTCTGGATATGATGATTGCAACATTCAGAGAATGTTTGCTAATATTTAGACTTCAACATAGTTTCATATTTTAGACTTTACTGGGTCCTTTGAGTGTATTTAAATACATTCATCATTTAAAAACAAGGAACTACTGCATCATGGAAAAAGCAGTGCATCATGGGAAGGCAGTGGACTCATGGGAAGGCAATGCATCATGGGAAGGCCATGTCTCCTGGGAGGCAACGGATTCGTGGGAAGGCACTGAATGAAAAGGAAGGATGCATCATGGGAAGGCAATGCATCATGGGAAGGCCATGTCTCCTGGGAGGCAACGGATTCATGAGAAGACACTGAATGAATAGGAAGGATGCATCATGGGAAGGCAATGCATCATGGGAAGGCCATGTCTCCTGGGAGGCAACGGATTCATGGGAAGACACTGAATGAATAGGAAGGATGCATCATGGGAAGGCAATGCATCATGGGAAGGCCATGTCTCCTGGGAGGCAACGGATTCATGGGAAGACACTGAATGAATAGGAAGGATGCATCATGGGAAAGCAATGCATCATGGGAAGGCCATGTCTCCTGGGAGGCAACGGATTCATGGGAAGACATTGAATGAATAGGAAGGATGCATCATGGGAAGGCAATGCATCATGGGAAGGCAATGCATCATGGGAAGGCCATATGCTTCAATGGAAGGGAGTGGATTCATGAAAACCCCATGCGTTAGTGGGAAGGCAATGAATGCATCATGGGAAGGCAATGCATCATGGGAAGGCAATGCATCATGGGAAGGCCATATGCTTCACGGGAAAGGAGTGGATTCATGGGAACCCCGTGCGTTAATGGGAAGGCAAAGAATACATCATGGAAAGGCAATGCATCATGGGAAAGAAGTGGAAAAGTAGGCAGTCAACCAATTAAGAATTTACAAGTGTCATTTTTTTTTTGAAATTTCAAATTGAATTCTATATTTGTTTCAAAAAGATAATGCTCTACTAACTTGCAACCAAAGAGGGTCGGGTGTCCAGAAATCGTTCTCTGGTGTAGTCTTTTGTGGCAATATAAATTCTTGCCTATAAAAAAAAGGAATTTTATGTAGAACTTGCAGTTTTGGAAAGTGAGACCAGCAATGAAATGCCTCGGCAAATTCGACAAAGGACTGGGCCAAATCTATGCAGCTATATCCACACACAGACCATACCATAATGTTTCTCCAGAGATTACCGGGCAGGATTCCTAAGCGGTGACATTTGAGCGGAAATCTGAGAAGGGAAGAAAAGGAGAGAGTAACCAAATAACTCGGCCAGGAATGGTTTTACCACAGAGCGCATACCGAGCCATTTCCGCTCGCTTACAGATCCTCCAGCCCCGTTTATCTTGACCACGATGACACCAAATCCCCTAACACAGGCAAAACTCTGTCCTTCCGTTTCAAGACATTCTTTTTGTCTGATTCACAAGTTAATTGCTTTTTTAGTGATGACAATTACATGTGTGAGGTTTGTTTTTTTGTCTGATGCTTGTTAGAATCAATGATATGGGAAATCCCATCGGATGTTGCTGAAGATGTTTGTTTCCCCCCCCCCCCCAAGAATTATCTCAAGACCAATTTGTCTGGTCAATTTCTACTTTTGGTGGCATATTAAAGTTGCTTTCAGTGTGCTCATCAATAAATATAAAAAAAATCATGATTTTGTTTCCTTCTTATTCCAATTTAATTAACTTTCACATTTTTTACCGGTCCAAACATTATTGACACTGATTGTGGGGCGATATGAGGCTCATGTCAGTTTCACAAAATGCAGCAATTTATATCTTGCACACGTGTATGTACACTGTAGATATTCTGACTGGCCACATAGACTCTAATGCCAAAACAGCATAGGCATTGTCATTGAAAACCCTTATTTTGTCCTGGAAAAGTCATGGGAAAAGTCGGGGAATTTCATTTCACGATTTCTGTGGGAACCGTGTTAATTGATTAGGAACCATGGAATTACATTCATTTGGAATGCAGACCAATACATTTGTCGTTGAACCAATTCAAAAATTCCTCATCAGTTAAAAAAATGTTCGAGCACACAAACGTTTCGATATCTGTTGCATTTCAGAAGTACAGCTTTCAAACATTAACACTCAGCCACAGCATGTTTGTATTTCTAACCACACTTATGTCCCATTTTCTATTAGGCTTTTTTTAATAAGATCCAAGGTAATGCGATCCATTCTTTCTGGTGTCGTTGACATTCCTAGAAGTACTTGTCTGATTACACAGTGTAAGGTCACTATGCTAAGGTCAGCTATGCAGACAGATATGCGCCCAGTCCACCTGAGACCGAGAAACCCTCACATTTAAAGATGTGATCATCAAGAAACACAAGTTTTCTCACAATAAATGTTCAATTTGTATATTTTTGGAGAGAGTGAAGTATCCAGATGACATTTCTGTGGTTGTGTACAAAGTTTATGGAGAGTCGAGTGCATTTTCAAAGTGTTTTCTAACAAAATTGGAAATGTTTCTCAGTCCCAGATTCATGTCTGTTTAACATTTTTGCAATGACTGACCTTCATTGAGATAATATATGATAAATAAAGTGACGTCAGGAGGCAACGTTTTTTCCATATTTTGTGTTAACGATAAAGTAGTCTGCAACCCACCCTCTGAAAAAGGGCTTTCATATTGCGCACAAAATTACCCCCCCCCCCCCCACTTGTGAAAGCTGAATGTATTGTCAAGCTGCAAATAATTCAAAATATTGTCAAATTCAATAACTAAACGTTGGTGGATTTTTTTCCGTTTGATGTCTCATTCAAAAGTGAATAACTTTTATATTGCTAAGAAAATAGCAATTGATAAACTAAATCTTGTTTTCAGGATGAAATTCAAAGTAGCACGGGGGAATGCATCTGTACATACATTGTAGCAGTCAAATTTCTTAAAGAACCCAAGAGATGCTCCTTGAAAGACGACCCATTTCATCTTCAAAATTCTCAATCAATTGCTTGCAGGATGAAATTGGGAAATAGCACGGGGAGTGCATCTTTCACATAGCAATCAAGTTTCTATTTATAGAACCCAAGAGATTCCTTTCTGCAGATGACCCATTTCATCTTCAAAATTCCCAATGGAGCAGAAATATTTGTGGCATGGTTCACCTACATGTAATTGATTATTGAGTCGGTAAATTCTTAAAGGATCCATGCAATGATTTTTTTCTTAAGAAAATATTCTGTGCAACTTTCTACTCTTACTGTATAAAAACTATGATGAAATCCCTTTTTGGTAAATTTTATCGAAAAGTGCACCAAAATACCCTCCAAATTGCAAAACGAAAATTGAAAAATAAGGTTTTGTTACATTTAAGAAAAAAAAGAAGATTGCATGGCCCTTTAATGTCATAGTGTTCCCTTGTCTGTGCAATGTTTACAACAACAACAAAATAGGGGGCAAAATCAAGAATGACTTTAAAATATTGAAATGCTACTGTAAAAAATTATCTGCTGAAAAACATTGAAATTAAAATTACTGTAATAACGGGTACAACTTAATTTACACAATTTAATGTGCTCTGCATAAATTTTATACTGATTTTTTTCCCCCTTCGATCAATAGGCAAAGATTCCAAGAATTTCTCTGTCAATGTCACAATAAAAGATCCGTGAATGTAACAGTCAGTCATACAATGAACTTTTTTTTTTACATGTTGGGCAAGTTTGAACCTATTTTTATAAGTGAAGTTGGAATCTGAATTAGTTCACTTCTGTTTTGGGAAAAAAACACGGATCTGTTTCTATGGTAACCAAATCCTGCCATTGTGCTGAGTGTTTCCATGGAATTTTGAGGTCACTGTTTGGGGTCACATAGCAGTCAGCGGCAGGCAGACTGTGTATAAACAGACCTGAACAGGGAAAGAAAGCAGTGAAAAGTGAAGCGTGGTCGAAAGTTATTGCGTATAGGAATAGCGTGATTCATCAATTCACATTGCTCGCAGTGAATACGCCATTGTCATTTTAAGTTGCCTTCCTGTGTAATATTGCAAGGTTTCGTTCCAAAACTTAAAAAAAAAATTCAATGGCTATTTTCCATGCAGTTAAACAGTTATTCACTATTGAATAAGACAGCCAACCAATAAATCCGCCGACATTTAGTCATTGAATTAATTCTTTACAAAGTTCAACTTGTTCGTGTCACAGCGAATTGTTCGCCTCTTGCTGGGCGGTTGATTTGTGCACAAAATGAAAGCCCTTATTCAGAGGGCTGCAGACGCCCAAAATCGGCATAGATTTTTTTTTCCTTTAAACAAAAAATACCAATTGAAAAGTCGATACAAGAAAGAAAAAAAAGTAATTCTTTTTTTTTCAGCAAACGTACCGTACATGTTCAGTTTTCCCCCTGCATTTTAAATTTGTTAACTTCATAAAACTGAATTATACTCTTTTCATCATTTTTTTTTCTTCAAATTTAGACAATTTGTTTTGCTGTGTTTTACACTGTAGAATTATATTGTTATCTTTTGAGGATATAAAGTACACAACCGATCAGACAAAGTGGGATGTGAATGATGTTTTTTAAATCAAAAATTAATCGAAGATGTAAAGAAAATTAAGTCGCTTTTGACTCCTTATACTACATTGTACATGGTGGAAGTTTTCCAATGCATCATGTGAAATCACCAACTCTTATACAGATTTAAGTGCGGTTCTGAAGAAGACTAATTTAATTTCATTAATTTTTCACTTCAATATTCATGCAGATTTGCAGATTTGCATATTCATGCTGCACCATGAAGCATAATGCATGTGTGTGTGTCCTTGTTTGCATTACGTGTTGCATTTTGTCCCCACATTTGAAAGCTTCATTTGCATAATTAATATTCATATTTTAACCAAGTGTGAGTGCCAGTTTCATTTCAAACACCACCCTTTTTCCGTTACTTCATGGAAAAAGCTTCTCCATCGAGAACGGTGTGAATTTGATGTTCAGAAATTTTGCCTTGGTTGTAAATTTGTATTTTCACACATTGTATACATGAAAAAATGCTAAAAAGCATCTTAGAGTACAAGCTGCCACAAGAGGGCGCTCTTGTTGCCGTCTTCTTTTTTCACTTTAATTTGCATTGTTTGTTACTTTGAATTACAAAATTTGTAAAATTTGTTAAATTTGTTAAATGTACAAGTACTACAGTGTGGATTGGATTATTAAACAAAAACGATTTTACGAATTACATTTAATTAAAATTTGGTAAAACGAATGACAGAATGAGTTGAAACGAGATTGTAAACTCGAGAGAAATCTTTGCTTGCGTCGCAGAGAACGACCCCGGCCAGGCCACGCAGCGGGGCGGCAGCAAGCGCCTAGATCTCTCCAAGTACCAGCCCATGGGCGGTGATCAGGCCAACAAGCGTGCCTCCATGACCAAACGGCTGGACACGTCGCGCTTCTCCAAGTTTGAAGGCGACAGCACAGACGGCGGCGCCGCCACGCCCGTCAAGGTCACCCGCAACTTCACCATCAGCCCCGCCACGAGAAAGTTCAACGCAGAGGTGAGATTTTCATTTTATTTTTCAAATCTGGAAATAACAGTTTGTGTATTTTTGTAAAGCGCACAGGTGCTCAAGGTGCTATAGAATTATTACCCTCGCTCATTGGGCCAATGAAACATTCCAAAGACAATCGCAGCTCCCTGGGGAGTATAAAGCTCGATGCTGCCATTTTGGTGCAAAACAGCTAGAGTCAATCACAATACCATCTCTGCCAACACATGTACCCAATGGTAAGCAATAGTGACAAAGTGCCTTGCCCAAGGGCACTCGCACCACAACCCCAGGCTGGACTCGAACCCGCAACCTGCAGAATTACCCACAGATCATGAGTTCAGAAGGCACTTTCACGTAATCCAAAATCTTCATGTCCAAAGATTTCAAGAACGCATTTTAAACTAGCTAGACTCCGTCACTGCTTCTACACAGGTCTATTGCCCTGCGTGGGTAAACTTCAACCCTGGTTGGGTAACGGACCAAAACGAAAATGTGAAAGGATTAAATATTCAGGTTTCACAGAATGTGTGGGCTCGATTCTAGCCTGTTGGTTAACAGTTCATGTGTTCATGGGCTAGACACCTTGCAAGAAGTTGACATCACTGAAAACTTGCAGTGATGTCGCGCATTTGAGTTCGGGTTGGCTTTTGTAATGAGTACGAACCGGCCTTTAATGGTAAAAAGAAAAGTAAAAAGCAAAATCTGTCTTGAGCCAATGTGGCCCATCAGGCCGGCGTTTATCTCCGGTTTCATTAGCATGAAACGACTGAGAATATTTCTACTCCCCCTGGATGGGATGCCAGTCCATCGCAGGTTACTCCCCAGCTAATGCCGGTACCCATTTACACTCCTGGGTGAAGAGAGGCAAGTGGGGGTGAAGTGGCTTGCCCAAGGACACAACGTACATGTATGGCAAGCAGCTGGATATGAACCCCTGACCCTCTGATCATGAGTCACAAACCCAAACCACTTGGCCACACTGCCCCCTGCCTTAGTGGTAAAAGGTTAACACAAATACCACCATACAGGACAGAAACCTGTCAGTGCCTTTACATGTACGTCGATCTTCCCTGTGTACATGTACTGTTTATTTTTACACGTACGTACATGTGTAAATAATGTTTCCTGGACACCTTCAAAGCAGGAAAGCTTACAGACTGTGTGAATTTGATGTCAGTGGTTAAAATAACTTCCTCAACCCATTGGTCCCCGCACTGCACCAAAGTGTCCTGCCTGTTACTCCTTATACCGCCCCAAACTGGTAGTTGTTAAGCACCCTTCTTTAGATTTTGAGCACTTTTGTTACTTCAAACGAAACAAATGTGATGCGATCAAGCTAAATGAGTCGTATGTCAGGAACTTTCATTTGGAGATTCAGGCCAAAATAGGGCCACTTCATCACATCTCTTGGTGTTTCAAACTCCATAATTTTTAACTGAAGATGGTAGCAGCATGCGGTTTTTACAGCAGTAATGCTGAGATTGTGCTCTTTTCAAATGTTTTTAAAAAAAATCGACCAGGGTCGACATACGACTCATTTAGCTTGATCGCTTCACAAATGTTTAAATGACAAGTGATATATTCTTCTTTCAAAGTTGTACACATTTAAATGCAAAGTACACATCAAGTATAATCCCTGCCTCAGAGAAAGTCTGGAGCAAAGTCTTTCAACTCATATTATTGAAGCCAGAACCTGCAAGGCTGTCAAAGAGCAAACTAAGGCCACACCACACCACATACAAGCAATAACAATACATGTCTAGATTATGAATAGTTTGTTGTTGATTGTTTATGAGTTGTTATTCAGCCCAGGGCAAGGCCAATGCCCGTCTGGGCATCTTTTGAACACGTTGTACAGTAGGCTGCTTTTGAAATGTAAACGAATGTCACTTAGAAACCATAAAAACAAAATTCAATTTGAAAACCCTGCTTTGATGGTCTACTGAGAGGTTGTCTTTTTTGTACAGTATACTGTATAATATGTTCAGGTCAGTGACAGACTGTACATGTCGGCCTATCACAGTTTGCCCCTCGCCCTCAGAGTTGTAACGAGTCACTGAATTTTGTGACTTGAGTCAAGTTGACTCATTTCAAGGAAGTGCGTAGAGTCGAGTCATTAGGTGAAGAAGGTCGAATCGAGTCTCACTGTGTGTTTTCTAGTCGAGTCGGGTCGAATTGATGCTCAAGTCAGTTTGAGTCACTGGCATTTTAACACCATCGAACAAATTTTCAACAAGAAGAAAGAAAATCGTCCGAAGCCGATGATTTAATTAACAAAAATATTATGTGTTTAAAGTCTGGTTCCAGGATAGTAGTTTGTGCGCTACAATATTAGACCATGAGGTGGAACTCAAGAGTCTGTGATACGGCTTTAATGCGATATAAAGATGGTAACGCAAAGTACGTGTGCTAATTGATTAATAACTTTGTACCGTAAAATCACTGCAAATATAGATTGTTACAGTTTGGGACTCGAGTCGAGTCTTTTGATGAGGGACTCGACTCGAGTCATTTGCTCTCGCTGACTCAAGTCGAGTCAGTTAGTTGGGACTCAAGTCGAGTCGATTCACATGAGTCAGACTCGAGTTGAGTCATTATGACTCGAGTCATTACAAATCTGCTCCCCCTTTGTCCAATGGCCCTGGACAAAAAAATACATGTTTTGAAACATGGCTGAAGCATGGAGCTAAATCATTTGCCCATGCCTCAACTACATGTACAGTGTACATGTATCTGTGTTCTTGTAACAAAACCAAAGATGGACAAGTACAAACAAGTATGTACAAGATTTTAACATACTACTACCAGCATGTCAGTATGATCAACCGCTATAGTTGTCAATGTTGCCCTTTAAACATCAGATCATTTTCCCTCAGAGCAGGAACTTCCCTGTTCCTCCACAGATCAGTTTTCCCACTCATTATTTCCTGACAGTGATATCAGCAAAACACTGTTCTCCCCCTCCCCCCTTTTATTTTGACAGTCCACCCCCTCCATGTTTTGATGGGCTCAGCCTGTGCACTCATTTTACTGCGCCTCATCCATAGTGCCTTAAACATGTGCCCCTCATTAAATGATTCATTGCACACCCCTTTAAGATAATGTGGTGGATGCAGTTGAATGAAGGCATTGTGTGCAAGCCTTATTTGGTAGTGGGCAGTATCATTATCCAAGAGGGGTGGTTTATTTATTTGCTACATTGTAAGTGCTGATGTGCATTACTCAGGCAGGCATTAGATGGAAGGTGCATTAGTCAATGTTATTGGTTTTCAATTACTGTAGAATAAACTGAATAGTAAATGTAACTGATGGGTTTTTTAAATACAAGTATCAACTTAAGTGGTCTTTGATATTTTTGTTAATATTTTACAAATAATAATGAAGTACATGTAACTTGTGCTTAAGTACATACATACAATGTATACATGTACATTGACATACTTGACAACAATTGTTGACCACTCTCTGACATCATTGAACCACACCCAAAATACAAAGGTCACTTTCGATCAATTGTCACTGCGCACAGATGTACAGTAATGAAATAGAAATTCTGAAAATTGTGACACTATAAATAGTTCAAGTACATGGCTATATTTACTTAAATTTGCCTGTACACATACATGCCAGTACGTGTACACATTTTGAATTTTCACAGTAATGAAGATAGCTTTAATACATACATGTATGTACATGTACACGCATGTGTGTACACGCATACTGGTACGTATTCACAAACAATGAAACTGGGTTTATTTCAGGATTTTATTCTATTTGTTTGTTTAGGCCTATTATTTTTTTTTATTTACATGTATTTTAGGGAGTTTTGTTACATAGTGTTATGAACACGAGCGTGGTTAAGTTCTATTTACACATACCGTACACGCAATGTGTGTTCACCCATGGAGGAATAAGAACACACTTATTCCTCCATGGTTCACCATCAATCGTGGGCATCCTACTGTCCCTCTTTTGTTTGTACTCTAATTTTTTAGCAAGACTCCCATATGTTTTGGACACGACCCCAATCGTGGACGTATGCTGGGAATCTTGGACGATATTGTTCTCTTTTGTTCTCTGGTATTTTTCGTCTACGGTTTCAAAAGATGAACACGTACATCATGGAGGAAGGATTAGAAACAGCAACAAATATTTCAATATTCAAGTGCCCATTTTGTTTTTAACATTTAAATCAGTCATTGTAACTTGCATTGAGCAAACCAGATTGTCCAAGCAGGGTTTGAACCTGGGTCCTCTGGATCGCTGTACCGGTGGACTACCCACCGAGTGCTAGCAAGTAAATGAACATATATCCTACTAGGTGCTTTGTTCGTTTGTTTTCATAAGGGCAGATAAGCAATCCATAACTGCTGTTTTCAAATTAAAGGGAATATACAACATTTGCAAACATCGAAAAACAAAACTACCAAGTTTGTATGAAATACCTTACTAGGATGTTGGTAAACGACAGTCTAAAGCATCCTGTAAAATTATGGCACCTGGTGTGAAGTCATTTTCAAGAAAAGTGGTATTTTTGTGTAAATTTCCAGCAGTGGTCGGCCGACCACCGTTGGAAAAACCCAACTATTTTTCAACTACTGCGCCAAATGTACCTTTTTTCAGTCCAAATTTTGTTTGCTATTGGTTACATGTTCATGAATGGGTGCAGGCAGGCCAGCTAGACTGGTTTCCTTACCTTACAATTTTCCGGCATCTGTAAATTGATCCATTTCATATTTAGTGGAGTCAGGGAACCAGACTATTTGAACATTTTTGTGTTTCTTGGTTTTTCCAGCATTTTCGAACACAAAACTTCAAACATGTCAGTTTAACAATATTTCATCTAAAATGCTAACACCTCAAATAGTTCATTTCTGAAAATTACAGCAAAAGCCAATGATATACATTCCCTTAAAGCCGTCTTAGCAATGGACTTTTAGGGAGGATAAAACTAACGGAGACTATTGTCATTTTGTCAACCTAACCAAATTAAGTCCAGTGCGGGCAGCTGTTGAACTTCCCAAATTGTCAAGTGTCGAGTTTTACTGTCCGCAGTGGTATGTTTTACAGAACCAACTGGGTCGCACGGAAGAATTACATTGCTAGATTTACTTAATTAATGAACGACTTTCCGTGGTCGGCGCATGATAGAATAACCACAATTGAATGTTGACAATCACTCGCAGTTAACTTTTTGCAAAATTAATTCCAACGGCGGCTTTTGGCAGCTTGAAATGTCTGCATATAATGCTTTGTTGGAAGTTACATGTACACTGTAGCCTGTGTATGTAGTTATTCCACGTGCGCAGATGAAACACTGAATAATGTAGTGTGTCTGTGTAGCGGAAGATATCACACTGTTGTTGCCGTGGATCAGCCAATCAGGATGGAGGATTCAATTTTGCTTGAAGACAAAGATGTACATGTACATGTCAATATTTTGTGGTTTCGGAAAATGATTTGAATGCTCATGTACTGTGGGCAGATTCCGCTATGTTGACAGTTGCAAGCTAGAGCTAGTACCCCGTGTCATCAGCTTTGGTCGCAGATGGCATTTCGACGAGAATCTTTAATTGGAACCATACCGTGGATACATTTTTGCAGACAGTCCGGACCGCGGCCCCTTCTGAAGACGACGTCAGCATTCCTGCATCGCTTACTCACCCATTCACAGAAACTTCAACTTAATTTTTTTTTTTATTCATGGATGCCAGCCACAGTTACTCATGATTATTCACGCGCCGTCCGGCAAACGTAGCCTCGTGTTTGATGGTGTCTTTATACCCGACAGAAGTGATTCCAACCCAACAAAGGTTTTTCTGGTGAAAAAGCCTTGACTGTTTTTCCTTAAAGCTTTCAAAGCAGATTGTGTTTATTCTCCAACTTCAGTCTCCATCAAACTTGAACAGAATGTTCAACAAAAAACCCTCACCCACGGTCGTGGCCACATCCCCCCTGTGGTTAGAATGGACTGGTCTCAAGGTTCCCCCCCTGTGTGTGGTGTGGCAGGTTATGCATGTGGTGGGGCCATCCCCAACAGTGGTAAGCATTGTGTGGCCCAAGGAAAAGTCATGTACATGTACATGTACAGGGACAGTACTACAGATGGTATGTGAATTTGGTAGGAAGTGGCCAGTGGACTGCTAGTAGTGGTATCAATTGACATAATGGTTTGCAAGTCCTGCTGAACGACAAAGCTTCATTTCTGTGAGTACTGTCTTCCAATTGCTACACCTCCAGAGTTCGGGATTTATTAGTTCATTTCTTTTCATCGGTTTGTTTCGCTTGGGTCGCACCGACAACTTGATTTCCGCGGAGGCTTTGGCTGTGGTCATCATTCTATAGTTTTTATGCGTAAGGTATCTACCGGTATCTACACATGTAATACTACCTGCATATATCTTTTTTTTTAAAGTGTTTTCATGCGAGCCGTTTAATTGGATTTGTGTCACGTTTTTGATTGATGTGATTGGCACTGACTTTCGGTTTTGTTACTCGTACATGGGACTGACTCGACTCACAGATGTGAGTTATGAGTGTCGGCAAGTAATTCTCATTCCTGGTTGAAATTTTGTCATGTTTGTGATCTTATCAAAATGTAAAATCGACTTTCAAGTTAAGCACTCTTTAAAAACTCTCTCTATTATCGGTCTCTCGATAAACCAAATTCGTGTTGGCTTCTACCGTACGAACGGTATTTATCCACTTGTTTATAACACTGACTTACCGTAACTCAAAATGTGAATCATTGAATGATACAGACATGACAGACAATTACCTTATGATTGAGTATTCACTTATCAAAATGTTAAATGGTCATTATGGTGAAAGCAACAAGCGCTCTTAACAAATGTTGTCCAATTTCCTGGTAATTTTTAGACCAAATTGGAATCAAGAAATTTACGAAATTGGGCTGCTGCATAGTGCACAAGAGAGCGCGAAGTTTCCCGTACCGTAGTGTGCACAATGTAAACAGACCAATCCAGCACGCTGTCATTTCTATCACGGAGGCCCCCATCAATGGCGAAAAGCATTGTGCTAGCTATTGTACAGACAATCCATCACGGGGCTGTTGCTTCGTACAATAGCATGCACAATGGTTTGTCCATTGAACGGGGCTTGTGAGTGCATGTGTGTATGTATGTGCCAAGATTAGTGCATAAAGACATATTGTACATGTGTACCTACAGTGTAAAAACTGATTGCGCACACCATTAATACTTTTTGAGTTGAATGAAAGTACATTAGTTCAAGTATAAAATTACGGTATTTACACAATGAATGGGACTGATGTTCCTCTTAATACAAAATTCATATAACAAACAATTTGGCTAGGTCCGAACGAGTTTGAATTAACGAGACTCGACTGTACATGTACATGCATTTGTGACATGATGTACCGGGTACATTTACTAAAAAAAACAGCATTCAGTTTGTGCATTTCCTTATCCTGAGTTACACTGCACCTTTAGAAATTCTTTTTCATAGTTTGTACAATTCCGTGCGCCAGCGACATGCGATAACAAAAAAGCACTGTAACCTACTGATCTGTCCTTTTGAAAATAAAACTGTTCAGGAAAAGATCGGAATACATTTGTGCGTACTAGTACGAGGAAGTCGAGAGAGCAGTTGGATTTTCACTGACCTTTCAAACAAATTGAGTGTGGAATGCGATACCCGAGTTTCAACATGCATAATGTAAGGTCGAAAGGCAATGACTTTGGGAAAGGACAATTTAATTTTTTGATTGTTTCACCACGTGGAGAAGATTTTCAACCAGGAATTGACGAGAGAAACTTACCGGTGTTTTTTTTGCTGATTTGCAGTTGTAATGTCTGTGACAGCTTTTAAGAACTCAGTGAATAAACCCGAAAATGCTGCTTTTTGTTTTCTTCAAATCTTTACATACACATCTGTCATCGGTTAATCGTCAAGGAGATTACAGACTAGGAGTTTTGGATCATTGCTTTGAATCATTAATTAGATATCTTGGTTAATTGGCTCTGTCACTGACATTACACTTCCTTTAACAGCGTTGGAATTGCCTTTAGAGAAAGCCACTTTGTCATGTCCAATCAGAGAGAGAGCTTTTTTATTTCAAGTTTTTTTTTAATAATGCTACAAATACTGGTACACTTTTCTTCCTGCGATTTCAGTGGGCAAGATTTGTGTTCCCACGGCAACCGGATTTTGATTAAAATCTCATCCCCACTTCACCACCAAGGCGTCTTATCTGTGGAGATTACTCTTATGAATTACAGTTTGTTCCCTGGCAACAGAGCTCAAGCTGTAGCGCCCAGCAGTAAATCGTCCATTGATATCATCAATAGGAGGGAGCGACATACCTGTAACTCGACTCCCTGAACTTTGACCTCTGATCTTTTGCCAACATTCTACGCTTCCGTCTTTGACATTCCGCGCCATCACTGGGGTTATAGTTACATCCTTCGCTTCAATTTCACCAACGCGGCCAGCTTCATCTTCGGAATACCACTCATACTTTCGACAATTGATCACCTTTATATAACGTTTTTGAGACTTTCAAACTGGGAATCAGTCAAGCCGCGGACGTCTCCTTCAACTTGATCATTTCTGACTGGAGTAGCAGCTTTTAAATTTCCGAGAAGTTTTGTTCTTTGAGCAACTCGTCAAGAGGATTGAACATATTTGGCTCTTCCCGTTCCCGTGGGATTTCGAATCAGCTTTTTTAAACTTGTACAGCAAATTCCCTGGTGTCCGCACTCAAATAAAACATGTCGGAGAATAACGAAGTACCAGCTGGGGATGTAATGGTGGAGACGACTGGCGAGACAGCCGAGACGCTGTCTGAGAAGCCAGCTCAAGAATCTCCAGCTCAGGAGGTTCCAACACAGGAAAATTCAGCACAGGAAACTCCAGCACAGGAAACTCCAGCTCAAGAGACTCCAGCTCCAGAAACTCCAGCTAAGGAAACTCCAGCCCAGGAAACTCCAGCACAGAAAACTCCAGCACAGGAAACTCCAGCACAGGAGACTCCAGAGAAAGTTCAGAACGGTCGGCCGAAATGGGTGAGTAACACGAGAAAGAAGCCATGCCTCGCCTTCAACCGTTCCCATTCCCTTTCTCAAATCTGCTCTTTCCTCAAAATCTCATAAGTTATTTTTGAATGGAAAAACTCCAACGCTCCCCTTTAGTTTTCTCTCAAAAAAACAAACCATACACCGGTATGCATGTACATACGTAGAATTACATGTAATTTGACACTCAAAATTTGAATTTGAAACATTTAATCTGTATAACTTGGACTGAATTTAGTTGTACATGTAGGCCCCGCCTTCAACCTTTCCCATCCCCTTTCTCAAATTTAGTCTCTCCTCAAAATCTCTAAAGTTATTTTTGAATGGAAAAACTCCAACGCTCCCCTTTAGTTTACTCTCCAAAAAACACATGTACATGTTTACATGTACATGTACATGTACATAGAATTACCGGTACATGTAGTTGGACACTCAACATTTGAAACATTTAATTTGATAGTATCATCTTGGACTGAATTTAGTTTTAGAGCAATATTTCACTCACATTAGAAATGTTAGAACGTCAGAATTTCCTGCTCTGAGGGAAAATGATCTGATGTTAAAAGGGCAACATTGACAACTTGTATATTACTGTATCAGGTACCAACATGCATTCTATGACCATCTTTAACTCGTATACTCGCTGACAAGAGTAAATTTTGTCAAGGCCCAGTATACACTGATACCAGTATATCCTCAGAGTTTTGTGGACAGTTTTTTTACAAATCTTGACAGCACACAAATCTTGCAATACAGTCAACTTCATACATGTATTTTGGATGTCGTATCCTGTGGTGGAAGGATTTTTTATTTTACATCTGGTTTAGTGATGCAACATTTTGTCGACAAGATAATTGACCTCCGTAACTGCCTGCATAACTGGAGTAAACAGATGTTCAAAACCATTTCGCTTTACCATATTAGCCGACCAGTGCATCATTGGCTGGTTCAAATCCTGGAAGTGGTGGCTTTAACCATCCTTAAGATGTCTGTCCTTGTAAACAGGGGGTTGTGGGTTCGATTCCCACCCTTGTGTCTCGTAACATTTGTTTATGAATTATTGCAGGCCAACATGTACATGTATTGTAAACCACAATGCATATGTTGGGATAAGCATAACCATAAACATATTTTTTAAACACATTGCATACTTTCACAAGATGTACATTGTAACTTAAACATGCCTGTAGATTATAGGGTAAATAGCCATATGTCTCCTGACACTTTTTGTTGAGAACTGGAAAAAATTACAAGAGGTGCGGCCAACAAATAAATGCTCCAAACTTTACTTCAGCATTCTAGGGCACATTTCAGGGTAAGGTTGGGTTCACTTGAAATGTTGATTCCTGGTTGGCACAGTCTGTGAGGCCATCATCAATTGGCAACAGGATAAAACATTGATCCCTAGTCCCAAACTCTTGACACTTCTTCCTGGTGTCAATCGTCGCCAAACAAACTGCCCAGAAAAAAAGGAAGCGCTGGGCATGTGCCCAAAAAAATTCTTGAAACACAGCTCCCTGCGATTGTTTGCAGAAGAGATAGGAATCAAAACCAATAGTGCCCACAGGGGGCTGAACAGGAGCTGAGATGAAAAGAAAAACTAGGTCAGAAATAATAGGCCTTGGACCTGCTTGTCAAACCGTTCAAAGGGTCTTTGCAAAGTGCACTTTTGAAACGTTTAAAATGTTTTGTGCTTTTCCTGACAACTGAGGGCGCTGTTGCTGTGATGTCACTGTACGAACACACCCTTCAGAATCAGATTAGGGTTTTTCTCTGTTCAAATCGTCTACCCCAAATTCTGCTTATTGAAAACATTTGTGGAGTTTTCTCACTGTCTTCCTGGCATGTACATGTACAGTGTATGCTGAAACAATGAACCACTGTAAGCAGCAAAACAAAACCGAAACCCCCAAAATTCTGATGTTTCTGCCTTGAATGAGATCACAATTTTTCTGATGAATAAGGACATTTGCATTTGGCATAAAAAATTAAAAAGGCACCAAAATGCCCTTGGCAATATGAAAATTACAAATAAAGTTGAATGGAACACAAAAATACATTTCAATTGCATTTATTTAAAAAAAAATAACACACCAAAAGTCCATTAGATGGGCCTTTAAGCCCTACTTTTAGCTTGCCTGCACATTTAAAAGCCTATATTAACCCTAAAAGGGCCAGGTTATTTTGACCATCTCTCAGCGATCGAGTGACGAAAATTTTTGAAACTCTGTACATGCATAGAGCAACTCATCATGAACATACCCAAGAAATTTCATGACTAAGTGTTTTGGAATTATGGCTAATTAATTATTCATACGTGTACGAATGGTAACTGTGCTCTGTGTACACGACGTACAAATACTGTATATGGGAAAGTTAAGTTTTCACAGTGCGCGCAGGCAAATTTTTCGCTGCGCGGCAACCCGTGGTCCGATTTTTATGTTTTTGGTTTCAAAAGATGCGCAAGGCTGGATGCTAAAAAGTCATATTAGCTCGGGTCGCAAAAAAAAAATTTCAAGGCTATCGCAGATATTATCCTCCTGGCTTTTTGAAAAAATGCACGAGGCAGCACTCTTTTTTCTTCCCCACGATGGGAGCTTTTCCAAGAAAGCAGATGGATTCTCCAATTTCTTGACTCATTTTGTTTTTATACTTTTGTGTCCAAAAGTATTGGACACTTGCATGGAGCTACAATTTTGCTGGAAACAAACAGACAAAACAAAAGTTGTGAATTTGTTAGGGGGGTGGGGAAGGAAGTAGGTGGGCAGGGGAAAAAAGAAAGTGGGGGTGATGAGAAACAGGTTTATTTTTTTACTTGGCCTTGCAGTAAGAAATTTTATGTCTTGCACATGTCAAATGTGTTCATCCCTCATTCATGACCTTATGGCCATAGAAACCCACATACACGTACAGTGTATGTATTTAAAGGGAATGTACATTATTGGCTTTTTCTGTAATTTTCAGAAATGAACTATTTGAGGGGTTAGTTTAATAGATGAAATATTGTTACACTGACATGTTTGAAGTTTTGTGTTCGAAAGGTTGGAAAAACCAAGAAAAACAAAACTGTTCAAGTAGTCTGGTTCCCTGACTCCACAAAAGATAAAATGGATCAATTTATAGATGATGGAAAATTGTAAGGCAAGGGAACCAGTCTAGCTGGCCTGCACCCGTTCATGAACATGTAACCAATAGCAAACAAAATTTTGAACTGAATAAAACATGGTAAATTTGGAGCAGTAGTTGCAAAAATAGTTAAGTTTTTTCAACACTGGTCGGCCGACCACCGTTGGAAATGTATACAAAAATACCATTTTCTTGAAAATGACTTCACACCAGGTGCCATAATTTTACAAGATGCTTGAGACTGTCATTTACCAACATCCTAGTAAGGTATTTCGTAAAAACTGGGTAGTTTTGTTTTTCGATGTTTGCAAATGTTGTATATTCCCTTTAAATTAGCCTTCAAAGTTTCAGCCTTACAATTACCTGAAATCCAATGTCCCCTTCACGGCCAATTTTGCCAATTCCCACTTTGCTAGTAAAACTACAGTTCACGAATGACTCATTCATTTCTTGTCCATGGTTTTTTTTCCCACCATACTAAAAATGTTTCCCTCTTTGATTTACGAGATGTTTACATGGTCTGTTTTTACTTTCGCTCAACACAAACTCAGAGAAGTAAATCATTCAAAAATGCAAATAAAAAGTGTGGCTTTGTCCTTCAATTCTTAAAAAAAAGAAAAAGGAACGAGTTTGTGAACACGTGCGCATGCAAAAAACACATGAATGTTGACATTTTAAGTAACATTCCTTTTAAAAGCGCCGGGCACAGCTTGCCCAAAAAAGGAGAAAACTCCAGAGAGTTGGATGATTCATGTGGTTAAATACGCGATCATGTCCGATATACATGTACACGTATGTGTGTGTGATGACAGATCTATCTGCATACATGTTGAAGATACAAGGGTACTGGCCTGATGATTAATCCTAACGTAGAAAGCCATGTTCGCATTCGATTTTTTTTTTTTTCCAGGTAAAACTCACCGGGAAAATTGGGTTGTCCACTGTTGGTGCCCCATAATACATTTGCAATTTGTGGGCTCTCGTATTCGTAACTGGTTTCCAACGTGATTAAATAAATACCGCTTTGTGACCTACCGGTAAATGTTCTGTACTCCGGATACCGGTAGCTACAGAATGGTATGTACATTGGGTGCACGCTGGTTCATGTATGGCACGATCAGGCCAATTTTTTTTGTTCTGATTGTTAATAAACTTGTATCACCCGGAATTTGTAAACGGAGTATAATTTCCAACAATTATAGTAATTTTGCTACATGTTGAATAGAGAAATTGACTGGAGCGGGGTTTGAACCTGCGAACTCCAGATTGCCGTTCCGGTGCTCTGCCAACTGAGCTATCTAATCCAGTCCCACATGCTATGTTGGTGGTTCTCCATTTCGTCCTTTTGTGGTTTAGGATATATTCGAAAAGTTTTAATCGTGGTTAAAAAATGGAATATTTAACAAATCAACAGTTCCCTTTTCAGTGTCTAAAAAAAGACTATTTTCCCGAAATATTTTTTTTTAAAAGGGGGGTGGGGGGGAATCATGAGAATATCTAAGTGAAGTTTGTGCACAAACAGGGGGCAAAAAGCCAAGTTTCGGAATTATGAAAATATCCATCTATGGACATCTATGTATATTAAAAGCACTGGGCAAGTAAACCATTGCAAACTGTGATAACCAGTCGAGAGATGTGTACTTTTTTTCCCCCGATAATCAATCAAACGAACTTTGCCTTGTTTGTCCAGCATTGAGCCGAACTCACTTCCTGTGACATGTGTGATAACCCATTGCCATAGAAACATGCACAAAGAATGTTGGTGTTTACAAACACCCAGATTTTCTCTTCTCTGGTTTTTTTTTTAAGGAAAGGGGGTCGATCATTTGCCAGATGGTGTGCTGTTGTAACGGGGACAACGTGTTAATCAACTTGTGTGACAAGTTCATCCACAAACCTAAACAAAGTTGCAAAAATTACCGTACTTGTGATTGCCTTCAAAGTAATACAAAAAAAGTGTATCATACGTATTTTCTTTTCACATTGTATTTCGCCATACATGTATCTTTTACCTGCTAAAACTACATTTGTAAATATTTTAGTGAAACTCAACTTATTACAGGTTGAATGGTATGTGAAGTATTCGAAAAGCCTGCACTGTGATTTGAAAACATCATTATTGAAATACCGTTTACAATCTCTTTTGTATGAAAAATTTACTTTACTTCGGCGTAAATATTAAGGGGGTTATTAGGGAATGTAGGCCTACATCATTGGCTTTTGCTGTAATTTTCAGAAATGAACTATTTGAGGGGTTAATATAATAGATCAAATATTGTTACACTGACATGTTTGAAGTTTTGTGTTCGAAAATGCTGGAAAAATCAAGAAAAACAAAAAAGTTCAAGTAGTCTGGTTCCCTGACTTCACTAAAAATAAAATGGATCAATTTATAGATGTCGGAAAATTGTAAGGTAAGGGAACCTGAGTCTAGCTGGCCTGCACCCATTCACCCATTGTAACCAATAGCAAACAACATTTGGACTGAATTTTTTTTTGTAAATTAGGAGCAGTAGTTGAAAAATAGTTAGGTTTTTTTCCAACGGTGGAAATGTATACAAAAATACCATTTTCTTGAAAATGACTTGACACCAGGTGCCATAATTTTACAGGATGCTTAAGACTGTCATTTACCAACATCCTAGTAAGGTATTTCGTAAAAAACTTGGTAGTTTTATTCTTCAATGTTTGCAAATGTTGTATTTTCCCTTTAAAAGTAGGGCTGAACAATTATTTGTAAGCTTGGAAGACTTTGGAAGGATTAAATTTTCATATCGTTGAATTAAATTTTATTGATTATAACTGTTCAATTGTTGACCCTAACTCCCTACTGTCTTTTAATACATGTACGTGGACCAAGTCCATCATACTCCATCGATATTTAGTCCAACCAGGCCTGCAGGACCAAGTCCCACAAAATCCACCGAAATAGGGGGGTGGATTTTGATGGAATTGAGGAGGTTAGGGTGAATAGTTGAGGAGATGGGGCTGAAAGAAAAGGTAAATTTCAAAAAGCCGAAAGACTTCCGAAACAAAAAACACACTTTATTCAAAATTGCCTTGATGTTAAAACAGAGCTGTCAGTGTCAAGACGTATATAGCGTGATAGTAATCTGTTCCTGATCCCTGAATTCTCCGAGGAATTTAGGTCTAAATACGATTAGGAAACGATAAATTACGTACCAATCCGGACATTTACTTTATAGAGTTGAATCCCATGTCAGAAAAGTAGACTTACTGCAAGTCTGTTCTTTTCTAGGCATGCTGTGCTGTCACTGATCTTGGCCGAATCAAGAATGTGAAAGTGAATGCCCACGGTCCGATCAGAAATGCCTGTGGTCCAATCAGGATTGCCCATAGTTTGATTATGGCCATGGTCCAATCTGGAATGGCCATGGTCCAATTTGGAATGACTGTGGTCCAATTTGGAATGTCCATGGTCCAATTTGGAATGTCCATGGTCCAATCAGGAATGGCCATGGTCCAGTCAGAAATGGCCATGGTCTGATCAGGGGTGGCCATGGTCCAACCAAAAATGCCATTGTCCAATCAGGAATGCCTGTGGTCAAATTTGGAAAGCCCATGGTCCGGAATGGCCATGGTCTGATCAGGAATGCCCATGATCCAATCAGGAATGCTCATGGTCTAACTACAAATTCCATGGTCCAATCAGTTGTTACTTGTCCCATCAGGAATGCCCATGGTCCAATCAGGAATGCCCATGGTCCAATCAGGAATGCCCATGGTCCAATCAGGAATGCCCATAGTAATATCAGAACTCCCATCCAATCAGGACTGCCCAATGTCCAATCAGGATTGTCAGTGGTCCAATCAAGAAAGCCCATGGCCAAACCAGGAATACCAATGGCCCAACCAGGAATGCCCATGGCCCAACCTGAGGAATGCCCATGGTCCAATCAGGAATGCCTAGATTTTAAAATAAATCAATTGTTTTCTTTGTCTCATTACAGAAACAGCCCACCATCACCACGCCCAACAACCGTTGCAAGATTTGCCAGAAGACGGTCTACCCCATGGAAAAGATCACGGCCGACGGTTTCAATTATCACAAGCTGTGCTTCCGCTGTACGGAGTGTAATACCCTACTTAGGTAAGCCCAGGGCTCACAGCGAAACCCATAAAGGCCCGTCTTAATTCGTATCTGGGACGAGTTCTGGACAAGTGGAGGGCAGAATCAGTCACTTTGTCCAGAAGAAGCTTGAAGCTGTTCAGAATCCTACAACTCGTCCCCGGTACAATGGCCGCAACTTGTATGAATTGAAACGGGCCCTAAAACCTATAAAACCTATTTGACCTACAGTATAGTTATCATAATGCTAAAAAAGTGTCTCGAAGATTGTATATTACAAGTGTTTCAAAATTGGGCAGTTTGCATGAAATTGGTTTGAGGTAGCTTTAGTTTAGTGTGGAGAACTTAAGGTAATTCATAAGATGGAATTTTTTTTGCGTCAGGTGATGTAAATCAAATTGGGTTTTGCCCTTCACCGACGTTTAAACACTGTATACTCAGTGTGTTACCTCCCGAGTGAAAGTTGGAAAAAATCACTCGAGTGGGACTCGAACCCACAACCTCCTGCTTTCTAGTGCAGATGTCTTGCCATTCGACCACTGAGCTAACGGGATCGGTTGGCACTTGTTTATTTATATATATTTTTTTAACACCGCACATTTTTATCTTTCTTCTATATCAGCCTGGGTAACTTCGCCCAATCCAAGCAGTTTTTGTACTGCAAGCACCACTTCAAGCAGCTCTTCAAACTGAAGGGTAACTATGACGACGCCTTCGACGGAAGCTCGCGCTCCTCGCGCAAAGCCGGCGTGGCGGACTCAGGTACCCATAAGTAGAACAAAAAGACCATAATAACAAAAGCGGGACCACCCCTCTAGCCGTAGCCATTTGCGAAATACTGGACAAACACAGTGGCTCTGGCGTCACTCGTATGAAAGATGTCGATCAACTCGAAAAAGTTTTAAATTGTTTGCCATATTTTGTTTCATTACAATATAAAATGCTCATAATATCTTCCCATAACATAAAGTAATCAATAGTGTCATTTCATTATCTACAAAATGACATTAGTTAATGATTTTGTTTAATGTATTAGTCCCATCTAAAGTATTTAAGGTTTCAACTGAGTTAAGGGTTTACTAGTTAAGCACAAACATTTAAGTATTATTGATAAACAAGTTAAGCTAAACCAGTTTAAATATTGCATTGGCATCTCAACCAGGGTTATATAGTTTCCTCTCCTTAAAGTAAATATCCTGAAATGAAAAAAAATTGAAAAAAAAAAAAATAACGATTTTTGTCAATAATTGCACAGATACACACATGTCTTCAAAGCTTGATTTTCTTGATCAAAATCTTAGCTATGCAGGAGTGTATAAATATTTTTAAAAAAAATATTACGAAATACCGGTAGGTTAAACTTTTATAAACTATGCATAAAAAATAGCTAGTTACAACAGAATTACTTCCAGCATTTGAGCAATCTTCCAAAACAAATTTTCAATTTTGGTTTTAAGTTCGAAGCATTTTTTTCCTGTGCGCATTAATTGAAATTACACTTCTGCAAAAACCCACCAGCATTAATTTATTATTTATTGTTTCTTTGCAGTATGCAAGCAGCATTCAGTATAAAAGCAGTATTTTTTGTTTTGTTTTTCAGAGTTATATTTTTGTAAGTTTCTTGTTTCCCCCTGAAATACCTGTCCTCATGAAAAAATAATACTTTTATAGGTTTCGGTTAATAGGCATTAGAAAAAAAATATTTAAAACTGAAGGAGTTTCAATTTTTTGTGTTTGCTATTTTTTTATTATAGGTCTAATCCTAGCCATAGGTATCCTTTTTTTTTTATCTCGACCACTCATCCCCAAAAGATGAAATTTAAATTACAAAAATCAAAATTAATGATCTTATAGACAGATTGCATTTACCGGTAGCTGTCATCTTTGGGGTATGTAAGGATGTGACTTTTACACGTTTAAACGAAAAGAAAAAAAAATTCTAAATCTGTTGACAAATTTTCTTAATGAAACCTGAATTGTAAAAAGAAACTGACACGTAACGTTCGCGCGAACTGTCTGGAGTTAAACATACACGTATGTACCAGTACCTAGCACGAATAATTAACAATGTTTTCAAACCTATTTAATTTACAAAACCTTAGAAGCACCGCGGTGCCGATCACATTCGAGGTACACTAGTTCAGTTTTTACTTTTTTCAATGACTGCCCGCTATTTACTATGTCAACCATTGTTGATTGTACCATGTCAATCATGCCAGTATGCAGACATAATGCAGGCTGCATGCAACTTCTCCTCGGATCCGCTGATTTCCTCGTTTTCTACTTCTCATGAATGCCATTACAAATTGAAAAATGCTGTACAAAGTCTTGTGTGGTTTGGAATATCCTCGTTTTTCTCTAATTTCCCAGTTGCATCTCTGTTAATGGGCAAGCGCCAGCCTTTGTGAAATAGCTAAACGTTTAAAGGGAATGTACATCATTGGCTTTTGCTGTAATTTTCAGAAATGAACTATTTGAAGGGGGAGTATAATAGATCAAATTTTGTTACACTGACATGTTTGAAGTTTTTGTTCGAAAATGCTGGAAAAAATGTTCAAGTAGTCTGGTTCCCTGACTTTACTAAAGATAAAATGGATCAATTTCCAGATGCCGGAAAATTGTAAGCTAAGGGAACAAGTCAAGCTGGCCTGCACCCGTTCATGAATATGTATAACCAATAGCAAACAAAATTTTGAACTGAATAAAAAATGGTAAATTTGGAGCAGTAGTTGCAAAATAGTTAGGTTTTTCCAACGGTGGTCGGCCGACCACCGCTGGAAACGTATACAAAAATACCATTTTCTTGAAAATGACTTCACACCAGGTGCCATAACTTTACAGGATGCTTTTGACTGTCATTTACCAACATCCTAGTAAGGTATTTTATAAAAACTTGGTAATTTTATTTTTCGATGTTTCCAAATGTTGTATATTCCCTTTAAACAGAATTTACAATCTCCGCTAAACGACTGACCAAATTAAACGCAAAGTCACATCCTTATTATGTTAATTCATTAACAATGAATGCAAAAGAGGTCTACACATGTATGCATATCCCTGTTGAACAAAAGCAGACACCTCAAACATGGCCGTCGTGCAAACAGTCTATAAATGACCACATGTTCTAATTTATGCAAATATTCAAAAATCCCTCCAGGGCTCAAGTTTAGCTCGTCAGTCAAACAGGCACACCCTGCACAGGTTAATTCAGTCTTCTAGTTTAAACATTCACGGACTATAAATTGATTAATGTCAAATTTAATCACACCGTATCCACCTAAAATTAATTTTAACGACCAAAAAACCTTCCCACCTATAAGTCATAAAACTTGATAACATGACCACATTAAAGAAATTCACTTTGACTAAAGTCTAAATCGCGCAAGATTGAACAGCAGGCAGGGTTGTTATCAATTTTAGCTGAGAAACAAAAACAACGTTTGCATGGTGTTCTAGTTATTAGATTTTCCTCGCAGTCCGCGCCTTTTGTCCCGTAAACTAGTGTTGCTGTCAAGTTCTCAAAAGTAAATCACAAGACAAAATGGAAATCGCAAGTCAGGTGACAAGTCAGGTGAAAGTCAGGTGACAAGTCAGGTGACAAGTAACAGAAACTAAGAACCGGTACCCGATTGAAAAAAACATGGGTGTACCCTGGTACCTGTTAAAAAAAACCAAACTCAAAATTCAAATCTCGGAAGTTGCTGTTCAGATTGTTCAGAAAGGTCCATATGATAATACTATACATGCACATTAGTGCGTCATTACAGCAAGATGCAAGTGTGTACGCTGTGCGGTGAGCTGTATAGCTTTACGGTGTCAACTGCAACTTTTGTGAGCGTCGTAAACGTGAAATTATGTTTCGTTGTACCACGTGGCCCGGTTTTCATTTTGAACATTCCCCACAAATGACATTTAAAAGCTTTTTTGTTCATCGTCTGAGAAGTTACTAAGTAATTTGTAAAGTTGGTTACGGGTACTCGATTCCATAATCGGGAACCGGTTCCTGACATCAACTGTCGAGGAACTCGGTTCCGATGCACAGCCCTAACAACAGGGGATGGACTTGTGATTGACTTGTGATTGACTTGTGATGGACTTGGGATGGACTTGTGATGGACTTGTGATGGACTTGACTCCGACTCTGGTGTAGGCTAGATGAATTTTGGGCGTGTTGCGGGTATAGAAAGTAGTTTAGGTCGACAACGCACGCATGAAAAATTAATACCATGGGAGTCAGGGACCCATACCGTACATAGTGTTTTTCTATATTCCGTAGGGCACCTGATCAACGTTCCACAAATCCTAGGTCACATGATATGATTCTAATGTCACATGACATCGTGCAGAGGGCGCTATACACATAATCATCTGGAAGTGAGCCGTGTCTGAATTACTTGGCTGCGGCTTCAAATTACACACGAGCCTATGTGAAGCGGCTGTAGCTGCTGCCATAGACACGCGTGTATTTTCAAAGCCGTAGCCAGATAATGTGGACACGGCCTGAGATCCAGTTGGGTTTTGCGAAACCATGGCATTGACTCCAGTTTCGGCTTCAGCCTCCAGAAGTGGAGATTCAAGGGCCTTGAATTGGAAGATGCAGGCTCAATTTGTGCATAGACATCAGACTTATTTGAGAAATTCTGAAAAAGAAATCTCTACAAGTCTCTGTTTTATGTTACTTGCAGATGACTCTGATATTACTTGCTGCATACCCTTAAAGTTGGTTCACATTTTGTCTTGAACATTCATCTATTTAAAAATAAAAACAACTAATGAACATCACAGCCAACTTGCTGTGTATATAGCGCCCTCTACAGTGCACTAACTCAGGGATTCCGGCTAAGACTTGTGGGTAATGTCAAAGGTCAAAAGTTTTGCTTGCCATTTTTATGTTGCTTTTTTTTATTGGTTGTTGCCCTTCTTTCTCATTTTCTTCGTCCAATCCAACGACACATACATTGACAATTGAATTATAAACTAATATTCTGTCATCATCAGGGTTCCTTATGGGCCATTGATATTTGATTTTTGCACATGAAAAGCCATTTTCCAAATCTTTTCTGTGTCTGTCATTTTTGTTTTACATGTTGATTTTGTTTTTGTGTTTTCTTTCCATTTTTGTTTTGTTCTGTTAAATCTGTTTCGATTTCAGTTCGCCTGGTTGCTATGTCCTTTGAGATATTCTTTTTTATTATTATTTGATGAAATATCACTTTAGTTGGTTTTCCTTCTTAGAAAATCGATCGGTAGTGAAAATGGTAAAGTTCAAAACAAGGCAGGAATTCGTAAGCATTTTTTTCAAGTCATGCTTTCTGTTCCTCTTCCTCGTGGAATTTTTGACTGAGACTGTTTATGCTCGCGTTGGCTAGTGTGTCTCAGCACAAAAATGTCAACTTGCCAAACTGACGCGACGTGAGAAAATGCGGCGCTAGGATCGTGAAGGTCGAAAGAATCATCAGCTGGTCAGACAACCGCCATTGGCTGGCTGTTAATTACAACGTGATAACACGGTGTCGACCACAGGGATGTGTGATTTTTGCATTACACCCTTCCGTTTATTTTAGGAATTATAATTGAACCAGTCGTACAGAGTGATTTTTTCTTCTTTTTTAAATCAAGCGTGGGATGGAGCTTCCAAATCCAGGATGAAAACTCCACCGTGAAATAATTAGCATACATTATGCAAGTGCCTTGATTAGTATGCGTCTTTATATGCAAAGTGGTTTGATGAAAAGATAATGAGGTGTGTCAAAGGTCATTCTGCTGCAGATTATATACAAACTTGGAAGGAGCAATGAGAATACATGTAATTTTGAGGGGAAAAAAATAGGTACTCTGCACAGTTGACAATTTCGCAGTTGCACAAATTTTCATTTCCTCGTTTCACATGGCCTAATTCAGAGCCATTTATGTTACGGAAACCTCTTGCGAGGGTACTGCCGTAAACGGAAATGTTGTTTTCCTAGTTTGGAAACAGCAAACTGTTATGGTAATTGTCACTGTAAAATGTCACTGTAAAATGGCTCAGCATTCCCCTTTAACATGTTTAATACCCAGCACATGCCTTTATCATGTACATATGTACAGGCATGTAGTTCACATAATTGTGTGAGGATACCCAATAATGACCTTAGGCATTGTGCCAATGTTCTGACAAAGGCTTTTGTATTGGGAAAAAGTCCATTTTTTTACAGAAACTCAGATTTTCATGGAATATGAACAGTTTGTAAATAAAGTTTGGTTTGATGTATTGGGGATGGGGAGTATGCGCCATTCTTTTGCTGCGGTGCGTGTGTGTGTGTAAAGCTGCCTCCATGTTGAAAAGTAGAACTAGATATCACAATCACGAAAATTCATTGTATGATTTCAGCAATAATGTACATTTTCAACAAATGATTCGAAAAGCCGCAACACTGTTTTGGGCAGATGGAAATTTCTCAAGTTGTGGATCTACTTGCTTAATACCACCTACCTGAACCGAGTTCGGATCCAAACCGAAGCTGTTTTTATCAGTTTATGTTGTTACTGTTTTTTTCAGCACAATTCATTTGCAAAAATAAAATGGAGAGACAAACACGTACATACTGTCTTTTCCTTCCATTCCCCACCCCCCCCACCCCACCCTCCCCCACCCTTCCCCCCACCCTCCCCACCCTTCCCCTCCCCCACCCTCCCCACCCTCACTATCCCACCCCACTTAAGGTCTGTGTCAGTGTTTATCACAGCCTCTGTCTGATTCATATTTTGTCTGAATCTTCAAAAGCTTTTCAAAATATCTAATAGTAGCCTAAATGAAGGCAGGACGCTGTCTTAATGGTTGGCAACTCCGTAGAGTAAAATATTTTGTTTGTTTTTTGGCTCTTCAAGGACTCCTTGCTTTTATATACAATGTACATGTACACCTATAGAGGGCGCCATTTTGCTGAACAAGAAAGTGTGAAGGACACCTCTCGTTCTCTATGCAATGTGCTCTGTTTGTGCGATCTACGCAAACCAGCGCACATCATGCCAAGATGGCGCCTAGAAAGTTTGAAGGACTCTTCACTGGTTCCCGCACACTGTTCAATCTTTGTGTGATCTACTAATACGTACATGTAAACCAGCAGACATCATGCCAAGATGCATGGCACCTAGAAAGTTTGAAGGACACTTCACTGGTTCCCGCACACTGTTCACTCTTTGTGTGATCTACATGTACGTAAACCAGCTCACGTCATGCCAAGATGGCGACTAGAAAGTTCGAAGGATGCTTCCCTGGTGCCCGGCATTTTGTACTGATTGTGTGATCTACATTGGAAGGACACTTCACCGGTTCCCGTGAAATGTGCTCTATTTGTGTGACCTTCAGCCACGTATACCAGTATACCGGTACAGGATACCAACGTGGCACCTACATAGTTTGAAGGACACTACCTTCCCTGGTTCCTTGGAACACTGTTCATTCTTTGTGTGATCTACATGTGTGTACATGTACAATGTACACCAGCACACATCATGCCCAGATGGCGGTTTAAAGTTTGAAGGACACTTCCCTGGTTCCCGCGCACCGTTAACTGTTTGTGTGGTATATACGTATACCAGCGTACGTCATACCAAGATGGCGCCCAGTGGTCCTTCGATATTGACACTTTCGTTTTCACCACAGAGGGAGTACTTTGGCACTCGGTGCAATTGAAATGAAGAAAGGTTCTTGAATTGATATGCCATGGGTGTCAGAGTTTCTGTATCACCGTGGTTCAGCACCGTACAAAGAAAAAATAAGACATCTGCCATTTGAAACCCCGGCTTCAGCTTCAACACACCAGTCTCAAAGTGTGCTCCTGAGTGCCATGTTGAATGCATAATCGGAAAAGGCTCTGGCTTTGACTTTGTAAAAGAGATAAACATGTACACTTAATAGCCACAGCCCTGTGCTTAGCCCTAGCCTAAAGCCGATGCTGAAGCCGATTTTGGGGAAATGGCTTCTTCAGCATAGCACACAGACACCTTAGGTGAACTTTAATTCTGTTTTCTTCAAAGTCAAAAACTGACCAATCACAGTTGAGCACAGATCCCTTCTCTGCATCTTTCCTAACTCCTCCTCTCTAGGCATGACATCATTACTAATTTGCATACCTTCCCATCATGCTTTGCTTTGCACCAGGTAATTAACTTTTTGTTGCATAATTAACCCTTTTAATTTTTTTGCACAATTTTGTTTCCCTCGCAGCTGTATTTTGTTAAATCGTAGCTGGTTAAGTTTGTAAGAAAAAATAGCAGCTTTTTTTTATGAGCGTTTATGTATTTGCATGAAGATGCAAGTTTCGTTTGTTTAAGTCAAAATAATTAAAACAGTTGATAGTTTAGTGCGACGAGAAATAATAACAAATTTATCAAGAAAATGCTAATTTTTTTGTAACAAATTCCCCCGTTTTGTCACTAACTCAGTGAACGCAGCGTGTGACTAACTGCGCATAGTACCTGTCAAATAAAAAGTATTTGTTGTTTTCATTTTTTAGTTTTCACCAAGAGTTTGAGGTAAACTTTCCATTGTACCAGTCATACAAATAATATTGAAGAACAAAGAGGAAATAAATCTCCCAAAAACTTACTTTTTTTTAGCTATAGTTAAAGAACAACACATTTTTGGAACACATTTTCAGAATGATCAAGAAAATCACACCTCTCCTCTAGAAAAATAAAAATCATTTACTTTTAGATCCTTTACAAAAATGGATTGCCTGTTAATTTAAGTTGATACAACATAATTGTAGAAATAAAAAAAAAAAAGGAAAAATCGTTTGAAATTTCTGTGTTAACAAGGGACAATACAAAATAATGTAAGACCATTTTTGTAGCACAGACAAAAAAAATCAAAATGACAATCTTTGATTGGCTTTTAGCTTCGTCAATTTAATTTAGATAAAAAAAAAAAATTGTTGAGTTCTAAAATTCCACGTAATTTAACGCTTTGAGTTCTTTAAGTAAGACGACTGTTAACATGTAGCATTTATTATGCAGATTCTATTAACTGTTTTTTCCTGCATTACATTAATGTACGTAATAGATTTAATCATATCTTTTTAATGTTACTTAACAATCAGAGCTGCTTGATAATCATACTGATATGAACACTCGTGATTGTGACGTTGAGGACTGTATTTTCGTGAAGCTTGCCTAGAGCAGAAAATAGTTGCTTTTAGAGAAAAACAGGTTCCCAGCCATGACTGCATAAGATATCGCATCATTGGTCTGGTACCCAGACTTGGGGCTGTTTAGACACAAAAAAGCAAGGCATTTTTTTCTGCTTAACAACTTCACGAAAATGGGCCCAGTTGTGCTAGACGAGTCAAATTTCCGGCAGCCGATTTCACGAAACAGTGCGTAAGTTTAACGCCATGCGTAGGATTTATGGACCAAATTTGTTGCACAGCAACACACGTACGATTGATTTCATTGATTTCAAAAGTGGTTGAATCTCCTCCACCAGCCATTTTGGAGATAAATTTGTCTGACTTTCTTTGGAATCCTGCGGCAGTTCTAAAAAATTCTGTCGCAGGTAAACTAGCAATTTATTTACTTCAAAAACAAAGTTGTGAGTTTCTTGTATCAAATGATAAGTTGCCCAATAACAGGCTCCACGACGATCACGATAAGTCAGTAAAGTAGTCCATTTGCAATCGCTACGCCAAAACTTACGCCGCCTAAAACAATTGCGTAATTTCTTGCGTAGATCATGGATAGTCGCACCGGTAGGTGCAACTTTTGCAAAACGTGTCATTTTGAAATGTTGAGCAACGTGAAATGGTGCACAACTTTCGCAATAAATTGTGTGTGCGGGCGTAAGTGGAGTTTGTACATGTTATACTCAACTGCGTAAAGTTTCGTGAAACCGGTTGCTGAACAGGCTGTATTTTTACTTAGCATAATGCTTATTTTGCTTAAAGCTCTGTTAGCAAAGAAATCGAAATGCTCTGAATGAAAGGTCTTGGTGCTGAATATTATTACTTTGGCATGTTCAGACTGGCTACCAATGCAAAATCAGTCCAACAGAAGGGGGGTATGCACATCCGGGGCAGATTTGGCAGAAGCATGTGACATCCATGCAACCAAAAGTCAAAAACAACCCCCTTCCCTTTCCAAACAAAGTGGTGTTTAGAATGCCTGATTTTACACAGATTCATATTTTTGTAGAAACCACTTTTATTATTGGTATGAAAAATTGTGGGCAATGCATGTATAGTTGTCTCAGAAAAAGGAGGCTTATCATGGAGATACAAATGCACTTGACTTTTGCCTCCCGTTTGTTCAAAGCGCGGGTATCGACAAAACCTGCCTTCATTTGTAGCCCATAGATTTCTCTATTTTTTATACCTTGTGCTTTGTATGTGTTATAATCTTATAGCTGTGTTTATAAACCTATTGAGTAGACTTTGCTCAAGTCTGAATCTGGTACGCTCCATATTGCACAAACGGCCGGGAAGTGGCTTCAGATGGGGTTACTTTTGGACAAGCGCAGACTCAGCCTTGAATCAAGTCTTCGCATTGAGCTAATTATTATTATCAGTGGAGCGTAGACTCTCCGTCATGCAGTAATAAAAATTGCAGCGGGAAGAAAAAACAAGTGCGCAGATTTGATTAAAATCACTGCGCGTGACCGGAGACCGAATTTGATTTGGAGCGAAACGCTTCAATTCATTTTCAAAAGTCCTTCGGGGATTTGTCAAAATGGTGACTGGTCGGACGGAATCCATTTATATGAATCATGTTTCGCATTCAGTCTTCGGAACATGAAATTGATCAAATATGACAAGTGTGCACGTGCTGGAGCATGCAGTGCCGTTTGGAAAAGTTACTTGTGTTGTTGCCCATGTGTGCAGTGGGCGGGGCTCAACCGAGTACCAAAGTGAATACATCACATGCACAATTATGTGTGTAAAAGACATGAGGGCGTGATTCAGCTTGTGAACCAGCACGCGCGCGTACTCTTTCGTTTGCACTACAGTTCCCGGTTCAAACTGACGTCACACTTCGGTACTCTACGGATGAGTCCACTATTAAGCTGCGTAAAAGTAATCGGAGAGTTTAAGCTTCGCTCATCAATTAGGTTCATGGTTAAGTACACGCAATGGGACGTATCAAAGTTTGTAGTATGTATTAAGTTGTATTAATCTGTAGTGTAGGACGTGTGTGTATAGTTTCTTCAGCACGCTTTACATTTTGTGTATTTTTTTTTCAGCATGTCTTATTCACTGAGTGTCTTGCCAGTTTTGATTGGTTCATTGGTTTCCATTGCATAGTGGTCAAATTTAGGATGACACTGTTCACCTGTTGTCCAAAATCTGAGTTGTGGCTGAGGCGTTGTGGTACTAGAAGCACACTCGTCACTCTTTTCAGCATTTCTGCTGAATCCAACAGGATCCAACATTCCATTTTTCTGTCAGATTTAGGTGGAATTGTGGGATTTTGTTCGACATTTGTGGGATTTTGTTGGATAGCGTGGAATTTTGTACGATATTTGTGGGATTTTGTTGGATAGCGTGGGATTTTCTTGGATTGTTTGGGATTTTGTTGGATAGCGTGGGATCTTGTTGGATAGCGTGGGATTGTGTTGGATAGCGTGGGATCTTGTTGGATAGCGTGGGATTGTGTTGGATAGCATGGGATGTTGTTGGATGTCGTTGGATTCCTGCTCCACCAACTATCCCAACTGTTAAATGTTGTGGAATTTGCAGGATACATGGGGGAACATGTACATGTAGTAGGTTTTGGGTTGATGATGTTGAAACATCTCTTCTTTGACCGTTGCTAAAACATGAACTTTACAAACTGCTCATGTGGCTTTGTAATATCTTGTCACATCTTGTGGGGAGTACATTGCATATGGAGCATAAACTTCATATTTTACAGTGTCTTTGTGTGGAAATTCCTGAAGCACTGATCAAGACTGGCATGGTCCTCATGAAGGCATTATGCCGCACTCACTCGCACAAAATGTTCATTTTGTTGTCACCATTCTCTCGTTTGCTTTCTTGTCACTTTATTGATTAAAGGAATAAATGTACCATGTTGTCTCAGACGTAACATGTGCCGTTGTCATCTCATTTCATTGCATTCTGTGAAGTTAGAATAGATCGGTGATCGGTTGCCAACCATTAAACATATCCTGTCGTTGACGCCACTTTATTGTCTTGTGGTTTCTTACATCTGGGGTTGACCCCTCGCCCAATCCCAACCTCAACCAACCCACCCCATCCCACCCATCCAAGTTCCAACCCTCATCTCCACCACTGACACCCAGTATTTTTTAACCCAACCCCAACCCTACCCCTTACCCAGCCTACTCCCACCCAGCCTACTCCCACCCCACCTACTCCCACCCCTGATGCAGTAAATCTTTCAAACTCAAATCCTACCCTACCTCAGACCGCTCCCATATCCATTCCTTCCCATCCCCCACCCCCCCCCCTCCTCTTGGATGACCCTTTTTTTTCTTCCAAGACTGTCCAAGCCTAGTCTCCACATTCATTTGTTGCCTTCACAAATCAAGACGAGACATTTGAAAATGTGGACCACATCAGACACATGATCCCACATTTACTGATCAAGACTTCAATTAAAAACAAACAAACCAACAACGTAATGAAGAATTCAGTATAGAATTTCCCCATTGCAGTAAAGGGGGAAAAAAACAAATACTAAAATCTGCACTCCCAATGCGAAATGCGGTTAAACAAAAAACATTTTCAGTGTGTCAGTTAATATTTTCAATTAGGGAAGGAAAAACTCATAGAAGTATTTTTTTATTTCAGAAAGTGCCAAGTTACTTACCCCAAAAGAGTGTCCCCAAAAGATCAGAATGTTCCATGCTACAGTCCATGATTTAAGATACCGGTACTGAAATTTCCTTAACTTAGTCAGCTGTATGAACATGATGAAACTACATGTGTATTCCCTTTAAGGAAAATACATTTTGAAAACTGGTTAATTCCGGATAAGAGTTGCGAACTCATGAATTTGCAAAGTACATTTTCTACATTGGGTCGGATTAAGCCCATTCAATGGCGTTAGGGGGTCATCCTATACAACAGTACCATCCGACCCAGGGGAGTCAGTGAGTCAGTCAGTCAGCGAGATAGCTACAAAGAGGACAGTAGGCTGGCCCTCTGGGACCAGCAAAAATAAGAGGCTTGAAGAATGACGAAGTTCCAAATGAGTTCAGAGCAGTTTTGCAGTTGTCAACGATGATGGCTAATCTCCATTCCATGTGTACATTTGAAGCCGGTCGCAAATTCACGTGACATAATCTGAGCTTGATCACATAACAGAATAGGGCTGTGCCGAATATTCAAATTTTTGATCGATTATCAAAATATTCAAATATGTATATTTTGATTTGAACATTCATATTAAAATGCAACAAAATGAAAAGGGGGAAAAGTCAACTTTTTTTGTAACAGACTTGCATTCTGGAAGCTTATTTCAAGATGTTGCCGGACACTTATAAGGCGGCTGATGTATGTGGCCAACAATAACATGCAGAATCCATGCCAAGCATGTGGAAATAGATTTTGACGAGTGAAATTAATTCTTTGCAATGATGTATTGATGTAACTCGTGTTGATATAAACTCTGATGAAACCTTCGTGACGGCATTTTTTAAACTGGAAATCGGATGACCGGAAATCCGCCTTCCGGTATAAATGATTACTGGATCGACTGGAAGGTCTATTAAGATTCAAATATTCAGTTATTTAAATTGTCTCAGCCCTTTAACAGAGCTGAAGTGCCCTAGGTACAATTTACAAGAATATGCACTTTTGTGCCTTATTTAAATGCATGGATACCCTAAAGCAGTTGCATTTTTTAATGTATTTATTTCATATTTTAACTGGGTAACCCATTCAGTGGAATCCACTGGTCTCCCATGGGTCGAGTAAAGAGAAAACAAGTTACAGATTTAGATGTGGGAGAAAAACCCTAAAGGACTCTTCTGAGGAAAACCCCGAATCAAGTAGGGACTGAAAACCCAGTCCACATATTGGCCCAGGCAGGAATCGAACCGGCGAGGAAAGAACTGCTACGCCAACGCGACTCCCCTTGCACAGAATTGTCTACAATGTGCACGAGTACCCACTTAACAGTTACAAAAAAGAGAGTTGGGCAGACCAATGGAATGCACGTTTGAACGCATTACCACCCTCGCTTGGCGCTCACACGAAGACGCTACAGGTTTATGCACATTCAGGATCAAATTAAGTCATGCGTACTTCCTGCCTTTTGCGCAAGCCTGTACTTGCGCATGTTTTTCCCCTTCAGTCAGGCTTCGAATTTGGTCACAACCGGCCATCTGCAGAGTGTACGCGGAGTCCATGATTTCTACACTGTCCTGTATTTGTCTGTGTAGTGTTGCTTTTACAGTCTCGTCTGTTTGTCCTATTTTGTCTCATTGTCAGTGAGTGTTGGTGGTACTTGTGTTGTTTGTCACTGTCTCTCTGTTTGTCTGTTATTATTCTATCATTCTTTCATGTTATAATTCTATCATTCTTTCATCTTCTACTTAGGTCATAACCTGTTTTTGGTTCTCATAACATCCGAGGGGGAGATAGATTAAAATAGTAAATTCAAACTTTCATACAAGAAAATATAATGTCTGGTGATAATGATTCTTGTAGAATTTGTTTAAGTGGATGGAAACTGTACTTTCATGGTAAAATTCATGGAAAAAATGTTGCGACCTGACGCCACTTCAGGGGTTGTGTACACAGACTATAGAGAGTCAAGCCAATTTTTTAAGTATTTCTTAACAAACTTAGAAATGTTTTTCAGTCCTGGATTCATGTC
Source organism: Patiria pectinifera (assembly GCA_029964075.1). Classification (NCBI taxonomy): domain Eukaryota; kingdom Metazoa; phylum Echinodermata; class Asteroidea; order Valvatida; family Asterinidae; genus Patiria; species Patiria pectinifera. The sequence goes on from CM057145.1 coordinate 11,526,128, forward strand.
TTATAATCAGTTTTGCAATGACTGACCTTCATTGAGATGATATATGAAGAAAAAAAGTGGAGTCAGGTTGCAACGTTTTTTTCCAAATTCATAATTTGGACAAAGGCACTGCCAATCGCCTCTGGACAGCTCAGTTGGTAGAGCACCGGTCCGGTGTCTGGTGGTCACTGGTTCACACCCAACTCCGGTCAAATTCATTTATTCAACCAAAACCATGATCAAAGTGAAATCGCCTTTTACAACGGTCCTGCTTTGATTGGAACGTCTAGCCCTCATATTATGGATTTGAGTCATTCTGTGAATTAGGGTCCAAAGTGTGACATTTTTCCTGTCCCTGTTACCTTGGTACTTTGTAATTTGCCAAGTACATGTATCATTAAGAGTTACTTACGAGTTACTGTTTGTTGGGTAGGTAGTTTGCTATTCATAATCACTCTTGGAGGACGACTGCATTAAGGAGTGCATCAGAATTATAAAATCATAGATCTATGTCAGATGTAACAGGGACGGGAAAAAAGTGGACCCCAAATTTATAGAATGACCCATATATATATGTCAGGTCAATCCAGTCAGTGAGAAGTTTGCACCACTCTGGTTTGTCTTCCATTTTGTTACGTTTGGTAATTAATGAACAGCGTTACTCTTTCTTTGTTTCAGAGAATGGCATTGATGAGTCCGACGTCCAGCAGACAAGGTGGGTTTACAATCGTTCTTTTAGAGATTTCGTAATTGATGCAGTTGTTTAAGATGTTTTCAAACCAACAATTGTAGGTGACCAGGGATGGAATTGTAAAGATCAGACTTAGCCCATACATGACTTAAAGGGAAAATACAACATTTGCAAACATCAAAAAATAAAACTATACATCTTGTAAAATCATGGCACCTGGTATACTGTCATTTTCAAGAAAAGTGGTATTTTTGTATCAATTTCCAACGCTGATCGGCCGATCAGTGTTGGGAAAGAGCTGGCTTTTTTTTTCAAATACTGGCCCCAATTGACCATCGCACTTGTTTGCAATCGATTACAAACCTATGAACGGGTACGAGCCAGCTAGACTGGTTCCCTGACCTTACAATTCCCCAATGTATGCAAACTGCTCTGTTTCTTCTTATATGGAGTCAGGGAACCAGACTACAGGAAAATGATTGTTTTTCTTGGTTTTTATAGCATTTTCGAACCCAAAACCTCAAAAAAGTCAGTGTAACTATATTTGCTATATATTTCCAACCCCCCAATTCCATCCATTTCTGAAAATACAGTAAAAGCAAATGATGTATATTCCCTTTAAGTCACCCTTGGGTGGACCTGGGATTTGCCTACGCCGTGATGGAACCGTCGGCATCAAGCAGAAAAGTAATGCTGAAGTCTCTAAACTGAGAATGCATGTAATTCTCGTGGAACAAGCAGCATCTCAACAGAAAATAATCGCAACCACGTTTATGTCACCCACGACGCGACGACGATTCCACGGCATAGACAGTCATGTGACTTCTTTAACAATAGCGTGTTGATAATAATGAAACGACATTGGGATGCCAGTGGGATGTCGTCGCTCCGTGGGCCGGCCAAAGATGTGCTGGGTGGACAACATCTGTGAATGGTCTGGGTGTGACACCAACGAACTGAAAGCAGCAGCACTGGAAAGACGGGCTGTGGTGTGAGCAGCGCCAGTGATCCCAGCTGTGTATAATTTGAGGAGGAGACCACGGGCAAATGCCTATGTCTAACGAATGAATGACATTCCATGGCCACATCTATTAATTCACCAATTTTTTTTTTGCTGCATGCTGATTGGCCACACAATGAAATAAGATGATCTTGATGCGCACACGACGTCGTAACTTCACACAGGTTGACTACGATTGATTCCTGCCTGTCGAGAACACGTCACAAAAGTTGACATTTTTCAACTCTTGCCACCATTGATTTTGTTAGGGCCGACTGATGCCAATCGTCTTAATTATCATCGCAGTTACACTCGGGTCGCAAATATTTTGACTAATTTGTTCCCGACGGCGCAGCTTGATCCTGAAAAGTCGGTCACCGTATGTTCTGTGTCTTGGCAAGGTCAATCTGAATAGTGATCTAACACCCCTTCCCTTCCCCTTGGGCTGCCAAAAAAAGGGAAAAAATCATGCAGAAAAAGTAGCACGTGCCTGCTTTTCGCTCGGGTGCTTCCCCCTCCACGGCTAAACTCCCTCTTGAGCCAAACGTGGATCCACCCCTCCAAGGCAATATGAATTTAAAAAAAACATTCTTGTCCAGGCTTTTTGAAAAAGTGGAAGGAGGAGGTCCCTCTTTTCCCTAAGATGGCGGATTTTCCAAGATGGCAGATGGATTCTTCCATTGTCTCAACTCTTTTGCTGATACTTTCGTGTCCAAAGAATCTGTCTGTCTTTCTACCAGTGTTTGCACTAGCATGCATTTTGCTGAAAACAACTAGACAAGATATATTGTAAAAACAGAAATGCGATGCGAAAATCGGCGATTCAAGAAGAAAACAAAGGAGGCGGGCAGGAAGAAGGAAGTGGGTGGCGACGAGAAATTGATTTGATTTTTGCTTCTCTCCCGTCATCCTCTTTCTTGCAGTGAGAAGGAAGTGCCGAGCTTTGAAGGGGCCAAGTCTCTCAAGGACCAGTTTGAGAAAGGAGCGGTCAGCAACGTGGCGGTCAAGAAGAGCTTTGACCGGGACGCCATCACCAGGACAAGGGAGGACCTTGACCAGTCCACACCAGGTGAGTGGCCCAACACAGCCAGGGAAGGCAACATTGGTTGCATACCTGACGCTCTCGCGAAGACACTGTGGCTAATAGCTTTGCCACAGGAAGTCGTGCGTACTTGGCACACGATCCAGAACAGTACGCACACGCTGTGTGTCCCATCCACGGGGCTCTCAAAAGTGGTTAAAAGCGCCCTCATTCGCTGACGCATGGAGCCCAGAGTTGCAGTCTCAAGTGCATCACAAGTAACTCACAAGTTGATCACGAGTCAAATCATAAGGCAATCATAAGTCAAATCACAAGTCAATGTTAGGTTTTGCCCTTCACTGACGTATAAACACTGTATACTCATCGTGTTACCTCCCAAATGAAAGTTGGAACAAAAATCACTGGGGTGGGACTCGAACCCACGACCTCCTAGCTTCTAGTGCAGACGTCTTACCACTCGACCACCGAGCTTGCGGGATCGGTTGGCTGGTTCGAGTCTGATGTACATTTAGCAGCGGGTACCGCATAAACTATTCAAAAGATCACAAGGCAATCAAATCAAAATTCCCATCACAAGTAAACGTCGCAAGTAACAGGAAATAAAGAATGACATATAGGAATGCTTTTGTCATTAGAATAGCCTAAGACTAGATGCCTTGTGATGTTATGGGCTCTGTTCGCCAACGAAACAGGGCGCTCTTTTACCTAGCAACGACATCCCATGGGCGGGACGTTAAGCTGGTTGACGCGCACTGTTCCTTGTGTGTGACGCACGTACACCAAAGGATTTGTACTATGTACAGGCAGTGGTACAGCCACGCGTCGCGACAAAATTGCAGTCGGGCAAGATGGCGTGGGTCCGTCACCCCCCACTGTACTATCTTTGCCGGTGAGGGGGGTACTTGTGATGTTATGCTTTGTGGTGGCTTGTGAGGACATCAACTGGATGTACAGCAACTGAAGAGTTTATTCCAAAACGCAATAAACGCTAGTTTGTTACCGTTTAGAATCCCACCATCTCCTGCCTGCCCAAAATCAGTTTACACAAGTTTTATGTAGTTAAATACAACTTAATAAATTAATAAGGCGAAAAGTGAAGTTTAAAAGCAGCTGTTATATTGTTTTTTATTCTTTATACTGTAGTTTCATAATCGTTGGAATATTTCATGTTTTTCAAAATGGATACATTGCGTTTTGGAAATAAACTCTTCAACTTCTTGCAATGGATATTTTGACCTTAAACCATGTTTTTTTTCTCACCCCACAGAAGACAAACAAGTATCTGAAAGCGAACCAGTACTGAGACCCGATGTCGTCCGTTCAGCCGACAGTGTTGACGACCGTGTGGCCATCGCTGGCATGCGATCCCTCCGAGACCAATTCGAGAGAGGTGACAGCAGCCTGTCCAGCTCCGGCAAGTCCTTTGACTTCCAAGGGGAAATCCGAGCCGCGAAGGAAGCAGAGGTACAGGCCACGGTTGGACAAGTCGCCGAAAGTACCCCAGTCCGGAGCGAGGATGTCATCCGCTCGGACGTCAAGGCCGATGAGGTGAAGACTTCTTCAGGCGGTATCCGTTCACTCAAGGATCGTTTTGAAAAGGGAGCTGTCAGCAATATTGAAACCACACCTGTAAAGCCCGTGATTGAGGTCCGTCCCCTTGAGGACTATAACCCAGGGGATTCCGAAAGTGGAGTCTCTGAAAACACTCCCGTCGTTCGGGATGATGTGGTTCGTTCCTCCGAGAAGGTAGATGATGGATTTTTCAAGGCTGGTGGTGCACGGTCCTTGAAAGAGCGCTTCGAGCAAGGAAAAGTCTCCAATATCGAAGGCAAACCTAAGGAGAAGATTGAGATCTCGCCAAGATCTCTGGAAGAATACGGAGCAGATCAGGATTCTATCGATCAAGGGGGAGTTTCTGAAAATACACCTGCCCAGCGGGATGATGTCGTCAGAGAAGGCAAAGGGGAGGAGAATCCAGGCATCAAGAGGGGTGCTGCTCGCAATCTGCGAAGCTTGTTTGAGAAAGGAGAGGTGCACAACATCGAAGAGAAGCCCAGAGCACCCCTGGAGCGGTCTCCAAAATCCCTGGATCAGCTGGCGCCGTCCACAGAAGGCGTCGTTGAGAACACGCCGGAAGTCCGTGCAGACCTCGCTCGGGAGACGACCGTCCGTGACGAGCCGATGAACATTCAGACTGGCGTATCCCGCTCCTTAAAAGACCGTTGGGAAAAAGGGGAGGTGGAGACTGCCCCTATGAAGCCGAAAGAGGTCGTCGACATCAAGGCAGAGCTGCGGGGACAAGGCCAGGTTGCCGAGAGCGAACCAGCGGTGAGAGAGGATCTTGTCCGCGAATCATCTGAGATTCCAGAGGAGACTTCGGCTGGGGCCAGCTCGCTCCGGGCCCAGTGGGAAGCTGGAGAGGTGACCCATGCCGAGAACCGGCTGCAGAAGGAGGAACTTTCTCCCAAGAGGCTCTCCGCCTACTACGATGGAGATCAGGAAGAGGTGGAAGTAGCTGCCGACGACAAGATGGAAGAAGTAGTTGAAGAGGAGCAATTGGTTCAGGTTGAGGAGGAACAAGCGGCAGAGCAACAGGTGGAAGCTGAGGAGGAGCAATCAGCAGAACCCGAAGCTGATCAAGAAGTGGAAGCTGAATCCGAGCAAGAAGTTGAAGCCAAAGGGGAACCATTGGTGGAACTCGATGTAGAGCAAGAGGTGGGAGTCCAGGAGGAGCAGCTTCTTCAATTTGATGCTGAGCCAGAGAAGCAGGATGTGGAAGAGGATGAGGCAGTCAATGGGCAGCCGGAGGAGGAGAACCAGCAGGCCATCAATGGACACACAGAGGAGAATGGTCTTGAGTCGGAGGTTGCATCCCCCGAGATGGATGGAGAGGAGCCCACCACGGACTTTCCAGAGCAGGTATTTATTCAAGTCCTATCTTGTGTGCTTTGATCCCAACCCTGTCAGAAGCAACACAGCGCATCAGGTGTAAAAGTCTGTGGGACCCATAGAGCTATATTAAATTACTAGAGCGCTAACTCGTTATTCTCCGCGCGGAAACGCTTTGAAGCCGTCCTGGGCGCAGACATTTTGAATTCATGTGCGTGTTTGTAGAACATTATGAAATTAGATGGATTGAATTTTGAAAGTGTACTCTACATGCAATGCGCAAGTAGAACAACTTAGGGCGTCATTGACGGTTCAAAAAAACTCTACGGCAAAAAGCATCTGCAGTGAATACGCGCACGCGTTGCGCTGTTTGCGTAGAGCAAAATGACACGCTCATTTGCTGATCGTGCGCTTTGGTTTTGGGCGTATTAGCTTTGATAACGCACCAGTATGGAATACAAACGCAGATATGCAAATAGCCGTACAAAAGCCGTACACAATTTCTAGGTCTCCAAACATGGATGCGCCCAGCAGGCATCACTTTGTACATCGAGTTAGCGCTCTAGTAATTTAATATAGCTCTATGGTTGGACCTTGCTGCATTGAGCCGTTTACACCAGCGCATAAACGGCCAATTCTGAAACAATGAGAGCTAGTCCCATTGAACAATGCCAGAACTGTGTCCTGCTGCAGTCGGTGACCACAGACTCTGAGGCATTCTGGCCTTGAGACTTTTGACCTGATGGATCTTGCTACGCTCAGCAGGCTTGTCATTTTGACAAGTGTTGCATGTTGCTGCGTTTAGCAGGGTTTCTGGCCAACACACTCTGGCAGGTTAGGGTAAATAACGTATGCTGCATAATTCAATTAAGCTGTAATTGATTGTCATTCATCGTAGAAATGGTGAAAATTTGTTCAGTGTTTGCAAAAGTGTTTGAACTTTGCAGAATGCCAGTCACATTACTGTGTGAGCGATGTAACTTTCTCATCTTAAATGCCACTGTTTCAGAAGAACTTAGTCCTATTTGTATTTTAACTGGGTAGCCCATTCAGTGAAGACAATGTGAAGACAATGAGAAGACAATGTGAAGAAATTACAGTTTGAGATGTGGTAGGAAAACCCCAGAAGAATACTCTTAAGAAAACCCACAGAACCCAATCCACATAATTGTGCTGGCAGGATTCGAACCCAAGTCACAGCGGTTTGAAAGTGAGGAAAGTACCGCTACGCCAACCCAGCTCCCCAAACTTGTTCTATTGTGGTTCATGGTGTTAATTAAGGGTGAGATTACAACTCTCAAAAAAAAAATATGTGATTTCACTACAGTACCTCCTTTGTGTTTTTTAATTACCCAGACTGCACCAGGACAGGACATGGCATCATGGGAGATAAAGGCTGCTAGAGCCGCAGCCCTGCAGGATGCAGAGGAGGCTGCGGATGAGGGCACGCCCGTGGATGGTGCAAACACCGGCCTGCTGATTGATTTCTAAAATGGCTTGCCACACGACTAGTCACATGACAGTTGGATTCGACGGCGACATCGGTGCGGGAGTCAACCATTGGATACGACATGTCACATGATGGTCACGTGACAGTTGGAATCAAGATGCGGAAGGGAACTATTTTTAAAAAATTTCACGCTACGCCTGCAGACTATATGCTTCCAGTAGAGTTCAGTTTATAAGTAGCTGTTGTTTTTTGTTTTTTTTGTCAACGTGGAAACTGTTGCTATCACCAAGGATATATGATACAGCATCCTCGCTACCTACATGTATGTGTTGCCGTAGAAACGCATCAACCATCTTGGATCGGATAATGCCGATGTGTGCCCGTCGTGCGCCTTGAAGTTGTGGTGTAATGTTGCGTTGGACTGCGATGTTGTCACAACCTTGATTAAAAATTGCTGATGTGAAGAGCGGAGCACCGAGTTGATTTGCCTTGAGAAACACCAGAACACATTTGATTTTTTGTTTTGTTTTTAACATTTGAAAAATAAGGAGAAACTGAGGAAGTAATAATCTTGCAGCATGAGACTGATGTTTAATTTTAATACGTTTGAACATGTTGGTGTTGATCCGGACAATATATCGCTAAGGAGAAAATGATGTCAGCTATTATTGACCACAGAGGGTGCTCTACATGAGGGCGCTCTCACTGTGCCATGTGATGAATTTGCCTAGCAACAGCCTAGCAACTGCACGCCACACCCTGCCACAAGTGGACGGATTGCCCGCTCCAGCGGATGGATTGTGTTTGAAACTGTTGGTTGAACGATGGGATAGAAGTGTGGAGGAAATAGCGCTTGGATGTGTCGGCGAATTGAGAAATGTTCAACCTCGTTCCCAGAGACGTTGTTGTTGACACACTGCGTTACCTCAGTGAGGACTGGGATGATGGGTACGCTTGACCTTTGTGGCGGCAAAGGTCAAAGGTTACAGGTTACAGATGGATGAAAAGCGGTTGTGATGCGTTGAAAGCCGCGTAGTAAACTAGGCAAAAATTTTATAAATTTGGCCTTAAAAGCCGATTGGCTTTTCTTTTTCTTTTTCAGTACCACCGTTGTCATAGTTACTGCTGTAGAGTTTTCAATCTTTGTTCTTTTTTTGATAAAATGCCTTAAATGTCAGTATCTAGCCACAAGCCTATTAAGAAAAGTGTACAATTTGATTTTTTTTTTTACAAAATTGCAAAACAAAAATGTACAGAGCAATAATAGCAGTACATGTAGAATGCTTATTAACCATTTCGTTTAACTAGGGACGGAAATTTGCCTATATTTTAATTTATGTATGTATTTTAATGCAATTTTTTATATTCATGTGCACTTGTACCAGTAGTATCAGTGATGTGTTGTAGCCAATCGTGGTGCAATGTCGACAGTGTTGTCTTTTAATTATTCGTGGAATCGACCTCATTAGCATATATCAGGATTATTTTTACTTTCTATGGATCGCGACAGGTTTATATGGTTTATATGGAGTGCGATAATTGGGAGAAACTTCTTTTAGGATTTTTAGGAATTGTGAAGCATTGTTGATCGATATTTTTCAGTTTTGAGTATTACCATAAACTTTGGTTGAGTTCGATACGTACTTTGTGCGAGTACAAAGCCAAGTTGATGTCAGGCGATTTAAGCAGAGAAAAAAATTCACCAAAGTTGAAATGTTACCCTTATGGAAAATTCTCTTTCACTTTCGCATTCCTTTAAAAATGAACAGGCTTTTTGTGGACACCAGTTGGCATAGTTACCAAAAGTAGGCCTTCATGTATACATCATTTGGAACATCAAGAAATTTGGTCGTCTTTCTTTTTCCCCAAAGGGTTTTAAACAAGTCAATCACATGTCAATCACATGTCAATCACATGTCACACACAAGTCAAACACATGTCAATCACAGGTCAATTCCAAGCCAATCACATGTCAGTCACATGTCAGTCACATGTCAATCACAAGTCATCCACAAGTCGTCCAGTTTCAAGTCAAGTGACAAGACAGTCCGTTGAACTGTGACAAAGGGATTTTTAATTCTTATTTTATTTTTTAATACTTCTTATCATATTTTAATTGGGTAGCCCATTCGGTGAAATCCACTGATCTCCCATGGGGCCCAGTAAAGAAAAAACAATATGAAGAAACTACGGTCTTAGATGTGGGAGGAAAACCCCGGAAGACTATTTTGAGGAAAACCCTCGGAATCAAGTAGGGACTGAAAACCCAATCCACACATAGGCCCAGGCAGGAACCGAGCCCGGGTGGGTCGAAGCGGTGAAAGACGAGGAAAGTACCACTACGCCAACCCCACTCTCCTTTTTTTATTGCGACTTTTCTTGTGATTTGATCTGTAATTTAACTTGTGATCGACTTGTGATTATACTTATTTTTCCCAATACCTATATGTTCCTCAATACATGTACCTTTATGTTCCCTAACCCTAACCTCATCCCCAACCCTAACCCTAAGGATTTGGGGGGGAACATAGGTATTTGGGAACATCGGGTAGACCCCATTGATTTGACATCAACCCTGTTTTATTACCCCATCCCTTTATTTCCTCACCCAATTGGTGCAGCTGCCTAAACCTCCCATACTCGTATACCACCCAAGCACCTCTTTGTTCTCTGCCAAAGTTCCGCCTTAGAGGTGTGCATCAGAGCCGGGCACCCTGGCACCCGATCGCTGCTGTCAGGAACCGGTTCCAGATTGTGGGATCGGGTAACCGTAACCAACTTTACAAATTACTTAGTAGCTTCTCAGACAAAAAGAAGGAATTGGAATGCCATTTGTGGAGAACTTTCAAAATAAAATAGGATTACATGTACATGCAAAACCAAAACAGATATCACGTTTATGTGCATTTTTTTTTACGCGCAACGGATCACATCAAAGACACACAACTTCTAGAATTTGAAGTTTTGGTGTCGGGTTTATTTTACGGGTTTCCGGATATCCGTTTTTACTTCAACCCGTTTTTACTGCTACCCGTAAATGCACAACACAAGTTCCCCCTCAACTGAAAAAAAAGTTAAAAAAATTTGAAAGTACTAATTTGTGATGCAGAGCTGTAACGGTTGCTTCCTTAATTCCAGATAGTCCATTTTTTTGTAATGAATTGGGGTCAGATTTTAACATCTATGCAAAAGAGTTTGATGTCGGAGATGAAGAAAAAAAAGTAAAAATTTTAATGTGGTAACAGTCTTAACACTCTATCATTGTGATTGTAAACTGGTTCGTCATCAGTGTTTATAATATTGTGGTAGTAACTTACACGTACGTTGCAAAAACTGTTTGTTATTGTATAGAATGACATGCAGCCATTCCTGAATTTGGATGTTTGTAGCTATGGCTTTTGGGAATGGCAATATATCGCCTAGGGCTATTAGCCAAAGCCATTGACTACAAAAATCCACTGATATGTACACGCGCGTATACAGTATTATAATGAACATATATAAAACCCCACAAAAAAAATAAAAAATATTAATACAATTAACAGTGCTATCATCAATTCCTCGTACTGTACAGAAACAAAAGATCAATATTTTAAGCCGCGCCCACTACGCATGCACGGGGAACTATTACACGTGCACTTGTCTCATGCTTAGACTGTTTCCCGCCCCCTCCCAAGTCCAAATGAGAATGGGGTCAGGGAACCAGACTATCTCATGCTACACTGCATGTTATAGCCCTGCGCGTCACGCGTGCGTGCAAGCGTCACGCGCGCGTGCAAGCGTCACGCGCGCGTGCAAGCGTCACGCGCGCGTGCAAGCGTCACGCGCGCGTGCAAGCGTCACGCGCGTAAGTCGGAAGTTTGGGCGCGCATGTCAGACGTCAGTCAGGGCTGTGATTGGTTAAAACACCATTGGGCGGGCTCAATGAATCGATCGATTGTGTTCAAAGTGGACGTATTTTCGTCAGAAGGTTTCAGCAGACATTGTTATAGTAGTGGTCCTATTCAGCCTTTCTGTAATCTTTTGTGACTTGTAAAATGAAATGCACTCAAGTACTGTTGTGTTGTTTTAAATCTGTCATTTATAAAAGACAAACATTTAAAAGAGGTCTTTCTGTTATGTAATTATGTATTTTATATCCTAACAATGTGTTGCATGATTGTGTCGAATCGCTTCTTGAAGGGGGCGGGGCAAGTAGCTATCAGGAGGGAGGTTCAGTAGCTCGATAAAGAGATATTTTAAGGGTGAATATGGATGACATGTTTATGAACGATTACTGTTGCGAATTGTGATGTTCTTGAACGCAATGTATTTTAAGAGGGGGACTATTTCTTCCTTGACGACTTGCTCGAAGATTGTAGTTCTGTCGCTTGTAAAAAAAAAATCGCTCATCTGAAATACACTTTTTAGTGTTCCTGCTCCTAGAAAAACTTTGGAACTGTTAGTACCATATCAGGCGCCTATCCCCGAGGTATAGACGAAACTTTTTAAAAGACCTATATTTCTCGTACTAAAGGAAAGACACTTATAGCATTACTATATTAAAATACCTGAAGTTTGGATTGGAGGATACCTATCTGTTGGTCGTGGCATTAAATTGTCCCAACTTTTATTTTTTGTTTTAGATTTTCCCTAACATTGTAAGCATTGTAACAAAGTTAGCCTAATTTGGACACTGACGAAAGCCACGATTAATTTTAAAAATTAATATGCAGTTTATTGTACATGTTTGGTCAAAAAATTCCAACACAAAATGTTGGAGTAATGTTGATTTTATTTTTTAACAATTTAGTATCCTGCTTTTGATTTTGTAGATTTCTTTCACCTGATAAGTATCTGAAGATTTGATATGTGCAAAATTGGTATTTGGGAAAAACACTGTAAAAAGCCATAAACTGAAGCAGTAGAGAAATTAGAATGCGCTGTCGCCATTTTCGTATCTAGTGGCTCAGCCAGAACAATTGACAAAGCTATGTTTCTTTCGCACTCGCCTTTATTACACCTTTTTTTTCTTTTGATGTGAAAAGCTTTTGTAAGTACTGAAAACGAGCCTCCTTTTACTGCAGCTCTGTTTGAAATTTTATTAAAAAAACATCGTTGTTCTCTAAATGTTTTGCTGGCTTTCTTTAAAGTCCATTCCTCTTTCTATTTTTTTTTGGAAATTTATTTAAATTATACTGATGAACAATAGCAAAATGGCTTGAACATTAATTTCCAAAAAAGTCGTAGCAATTATGTTGAACTATGTGTTAAAAAAAAAGGTTTTGACGATCATGTCAGAAACATTGTCACTATACTTGTACTTTATACATGTAGTAGAATATTCAATGCTTAACTTTTAATGATGATTTTTTGTCAAGTGCCTTGTTGTTATTTGAATGTCATCCATCCATTGCCCACTTTAGAATCGCGGCCAGTTCAGAATCACAAATGGGTAACTCACATAAGCTCAGTGAAAATAATGTGCAAGTTTTAAAATGCCTATTTAGGAATCATGTCCCGTTTAGGAATTGTGTACCGATTAGTCATGGCCGTGTAGGACTCTGTTTTTCTTTTCTTTTTTCTTTTTGGATTAAAAAAAATCTTTACAAGTAAATATAGATAAACATCTGTAGTTGTTAATTGAGCAGCCTACCCGCCAAAATGAATGCATTCATGCACAGTTTGCGCTGGTAACCAGTCGAATCTGCTTGGACAAGAGCTATGCTATGTCTGTTTGTATCAGTAACTATTTCTACCTTTTAGAAAATCACTTCTTTTTTTATGCAAAGCTTTTCTTGGGACCCGAAACCAAAAAGCCAAAGATTACCCTTAAGCCTATTTTAGGAATATTAGCAATGAATATTGACTAGTGATATAAATATATTGCACCGTTGGACGTATAACACCTGAAACTATCCGTATTAAGAGTTTTGTTATATAATAATAATAATATAGGTCATGCAATGCTGATTATGAGGACATCTGTAATAGCTGTATTTATATATGAAGTTATTGATATAACAATTGTTACTTTCAACCAAATGTTGCTTATCAAAATGTGTTTAGTTTAATCTATGCATGGCTGATGAATATGTAATGAGAGAAATAAATTTGCTCAACGGTGATTGGTTCGCAAAAGAAAGTGGGCGGGTGTCACATGCGACTCTTGTTCGTGTTTGTACATGATAATTTACATTCAGTAAAAAAAAATTAGATTGTGCACTGGCGTGAAGTTTGTTGAACAATGATAATTTCGATTATTTTTTTTCAGGAGAACACATTTTGTGCAACTTTCCACTCCTCTAAAATGTATGAAAACTATTTGACATCCCTTTTTTTTTGGTGCCCAGGAGGGGGTTAATTTTATTAAAAAGTGCACTTATTTAAACATTTCAAATAATTTCCATGCTTTTCCGGACAACTGAGGGCGCTGTTGCTGTGATGACATTTCTGGGAGACACTTCAGTTTGGGGGTTTTCTGTTCAAAACTGTGAACCCAAAATTTGCTCATTGAAAACATTTGTGAGAAAGGGTTGCTTATTGGCTATACTGCCATGTACTCACACAACAGCAAATAAAAAGAAAATTTATGACAGCAAAATATCCAAAAGTGTAGCAACTTTTTGTGCTGAAATACCAGCTGTAACATTGAGGTTTCAGCCCGGAAGTCGAAAATTGAAAATAACGTTAAATGAGACACACATGTGCATTTTCAAGGATAACATTATTTAAAAATTGCATTACATGGCTCGTTTGTGTTCTCTCTTTGGGTAAAATTACGCATTCATTTATTCCTACGTGCATTTATTCAGTTCATGTGTCCACGTGGTCTGCGCAGTGATGTTAACTGCGCGTGCGCAAACCACGATTTGACGATTTTCACTTCGGGATATATAGCCTTGAATCGTTCCAAAAATCGAAGTTTCAGCAAAAGTAAAGAAAATTCTTGTTGTAAAGTAAAGTTGCCACACAACTTCGAAAACTTTGTACTGCGCTGCACCGTGTTTTGCTGATAACGTTTTGTGCTTCAACTTGTGCGCAAACCATGTGTTCTTCCCATCAGGTTGTTTGCTTGAAAATGGCATCAGCTTTCAGTTGGGCCCAGGTTCATTTTTAAGCATATAATGTTCAAATCAAATGTTAGCGTCTCCCTCTACGGTTTGATATTTCTGAAACACTACGTACACTTATATCAAAATCAAGCTCATCACCTCGGAAACTGCACATTTTTGGCGCGGCCTATTGCCATTTTGCAATAGGCTGGCTACGCGCAATCATTACCGTGTGATTTTTTAATTCACGAGGCGGGATTCAGGCTTATACGCGTAATGCTTATAATTTGCATGCCTCCTGATGGGGCCATGATGTAATCAGGTTCACTGCTTGCTACCTGGCCCATTTTTGAAGTCCGTTGAAGGGCTGATGAGCTTCACAGAATCTTGTGAAGGAAGTGATGGGGATGACATTCTGGGTAATTTATCATGACCTATATAAAGACATCCAGCTGCAGCTGTTTAGCTACTTTAAGACCGCGGTTAGTAATGCGCGCAAATGCTATCCGAAAACTTTCTCATTTGCATACATTCCATGCCATGCCGGATGTGATTTCTTTTTCATTGCCGACCATGTGGACAAATTTAAGGTCGCATAAACTTGTTATATGCAATTTGACCCTTCGTGAATTCGAAACGGAACCTGAGCAAGTGACGGGAATAGACGATTTACAAACAGATAAGTTTTACAGATTTTCCTACATTATTACGCTTTTTCAACGGAAAATAAGCATTAATGGGAATGAAAGAGTAGTGACTCGGCCGAAACGGCCGTTTAAACCTTGCAGGGTCGTGGTCGTAATGACGTCCAGGTCACAGGTCAGGCAAATTCTATCCAATCAGAGCGTGAATTCATCAGTCCTTCCCAGCGTCCTGTTTTTGCAGGGCGCGGGGTACGAGCGAATTGGTTGGTCGTGATTACGCCCTCTCGCGGCGGTGGATTATCGCGGCGGCAGGCTATCCTGCGCCTTAATGTATGTGCAAATACATGTAGAACACTATGCTGGTCCCTCTGGGAATAGCCAAAAACAAAATATTGATGTTAAATAGCGAAGCTGACTTGCTCGACACTGCCACGGCACCAGCTGTGAAAGTCCACACAAGAAAACTAAACTGGGATGAAGAATCGCCCCGACCAAACACACACGAACACACTCGAGCTGTAGACCAATAAATAAACCATCACTTGAACTAATAGTCGCGACCTGGCTGCCCCGTATGTGTCCCCGGAGCCTCCCGTCATGCTGCCCGGTATGCGTCCCGTGCCGGCCTCAGCGCCGACTTCTGACCCATTTGCCATTTATTCACGAACGCTTGACAATTTCCCCTTTCCTGCCCCCCCCCCCCAACACTTGATGGTTGCACAACACAAATTGATTCCGTGCTAGTGAGAAAATGTAGTTTTTTACTGCTTGAAAAGTCGATTCGTTTTACATAAAAGGGAGCCAATTTCAAATTGGATTGCGAAATAACTCCGCTATAACGAACACCGCTTTAACGAGCCTTTGGCTATAACGAACATCCTCTTTGGCTCCCAAAAAATTCTATTATATTTTGCACAATCACTATTACGAGCAATCATTATAACGAACGACCATTATAACGAATATTTTTTTTACGAACCCCATCGTGTTTGTAACAATGGTGTTCTACTGTATACGAAAAACACAGCATTCGAATTGACCAATCAAATGTTAAGACCTGATTTCGGAATGAAATGATGTCATGATTGAGTACAATCGACTCGGATTGGCTGAGGCACGAGATCGCATTAATATGCATGCTTTGACATAATTATCAGACGTTATACAGGCGACTTGGCTCCGTTGATAATGGGTGATAGACTACCCCCCCCCCCTTCCCGCTTCAATCCTGTCAAATGAGGGCGCTTTTCAGCTTTTCTGAGCCTTCTGATAAAAATGAACCTTCGGACTATTGCATCAAATGTTCGGACTAACGAACCTTATTTCATTTTCGGACTAACGCACCCCCTCTTATGGAAATTGTGTGCATTCGGACTATCGAACCTTCGGACTAAAGAACATTCGGACTATCGGACCTTCGGACTATCGGGCGGCCCCCGGATGTTTCACCCATGCCAATGGGCTTTACACACAGTTAGTGATATCAGTGCATCAGATTTGCATGGGCCTTTTCACTCTGATGTAAATTATTATTGGGGTGTAACCGTAGGCATATCCCTATGCGCCCACCGTTATGGTCACTACATTTGCGCTTGGGACATTCCCCTCATAAAATACCTCCAACAGTCTCTTGAGAGATCGACACCTTTATTTCCGTGTAATTTCACTGATTACTGACTGACCTCTTTTCCTTTCTTAATATGCGTCAGCCTTATCTTGCTAATTGGTCCCGTGGGGGAAAGAATTCAGGCCCGACCTCAGCCACCCCTGACATGCGCCTCTTTTTGTAAACACTCGGCAACTGTCACTCAAACACCTGTGATAAACATTGGCCAATTCATTATGCTAATGAGTTTAGTTTGTAGGCTCATCACCCCTGTCGTGCGTTTTGATGAGGTTAGAAAATTAAACGAGGGTCGGCCGGTGGCAGTCGCGGTTTGGCTATAAAAACATGTTAATCAGGGCTATGGAGGCTGGACCATAAAGGAATTTTTGATCACAATAAAACTTGTGTCTTGCAATTTCAGAACAAGGAGAAGCAAAAGTGTGGCTTTTTACTTTACAATATGATGGGAAAAGATCCTTTCATTCTTTTGAGGATTTGTGTTTCAGGATCGAATGCTATTTATAGTCTTCAGTCCTGGTCCAATAACTTGGAGCTCAATGTCATTTTATCGGGCGAAGTCATGCAGTTCGTTTTCGAATTCGAAAGCGTAGGACTTCATGTCTGATTCCCAAGACTTAACTTTAATAGGTTGCATGTTTCACTGAAGGACCCATGCAATTTTTTTAAGTCTGTCCTTGAAAATGCACCTTTGTGTCCGATTTTATTTATTTTTTCATTTTTTTTTTGCCATTTTGAAGGGTATTGTGATTTTTTTTTTCGCTAAAGCGAATTTCCATATTCATGAGCAAAACTGTGATGTCATTCTGAGCAGAAACCTCAATATTGCAGCTACTTCAGCACAAAAAGTTGCTAGAATTTTGGAAATGTTGCTGTCATAAATTTTCTTTTCTTTGGTTATATTCATTATTTTGTAAGTTCACGGCAGTAGCCAATGAGCAACCATTTCTCACAAGTGTAAGCCAATGAGCAAATTTTGGGTTCACAATTTGAACCAAAAAACCCCTAAACTGAACAGTCTCTTCCTGAAATGACATCACAGCAACAGCGCCCTCAGTTGACAGGAAAAGCGTGGACATTTTTTAATGTTTAAAGAAGTGCACTTTGCAAAAAAAATTAACCAGAAAGGGATGTCAAATAGTTTTCATACATTTCAGAGGAGCAGAAAGTTGCATAAAATGGAGAAAAAAAAGAGTCACTGCATGGATCCTTTAAGGTTACGCAGATCTGTCGTCAGATGAAGCTTGTACTAGGACTTGTACTTGTAAGAAAGTTGATGTACATGTATGTACTTATTTCAAGCTGGCACATGTTATTCCGGCCCAATTGATTGAAACTTGTTTCAAGGAAAGTTCATCTTAACTACCGTGCTTCCTCTAATCTCAAAAACTCATCGGACTCATAAGCTGATCACCCAGGCCATAAAAACTACTATTGTGCTGGAAACTCAACCCCGTCGTTCCTGACAAGCGGGAGTCTAATTCGAGGAAACTTCCACGAGAATTTCATAATTTTTCCCCCCTCCAGCCCTCACAATCCCCCCATTGTATGGTCCCTCCTCGCCAAGCCAGTCACGTACATTTCACAGACTTTTTTTTTCTAGTTTCACCATGGTTTCACCGCCATAGTACCCGACGACTTCACTCATGCTGGGCTCTACCGTGAAATGCAATCCAAGCACCGATCGGAAACCGAGGCCAGCGCGCTGCTCCGCGGAACAATCCGCGGGGGAACGGGCTTTTTTTTATGGTATAAATGCCCGGCTCGGGTTTCTCACCCGGGAGTATTCTCTTTTCTCGGGCTGTCTTTGGCAATCTGGGTCAGCAACATTGCTCCGGTGTTTGTTACACTACTGTCTCGCATGCACCGGGCCGCCGTACAGCTAGCCTTTCAGTTCAGAGAGACAAGACTTCTGAGAGCTGGGTTCCGGATTTGGTGAAACTTGAACGGTCTCACGGATCAATCAGTCCCGTCTTAGGTTTCAAGCTCGAGCTCGGGAATGGCACTGAAGTGTCTTCAGCCTTTGTCTGTCACTCCGAATGCTCGAGTCAATACATCATGAGAAATATTTCTCTCTATTTTTTTCTTCTTCTGTCTGCTTGAAATTCTCTTCCCTTTCTCTTTTGGGGGCACGACAGATGTTATTCGAGCTACGTCCCAATTCATCATGTGGGGAGGCGATAAATATGTCTTATTCAGAATTTGCCAAAATAACCTGGATGTATTAATATATTTCCTATTTTTTCGGTCTGGCATTTTTGAAAGTCTAACCACTGGCGGGGAATTCGGAAAAGGGTCTGGGTCGTGACTTGTCTCCGAGTTTCTAAATACCAGAATCAATTTTAAGTCTTAAATAGCAAAGTTTTATGACAGACACTAAAAATACTGGCTTTTTGGGGGGACAGATTAAACGTCATTCATTTTACAAGTAGGAAAATGGCAAGCAGGTGTGGAGATATACCGTTGTTTGCGTTCCTGCATTTTAAAAGAAATTCAATAATAGTTTTCATACGCCTTTGAGATGCATGTTTTGTTGCCCGAGTTTTATCTTCTTAAGATTCAGGCTTTGACTTGTCCACCCTCATCCCATCATCCAACCCCCCTTTCACACGAACACAGTTAAGTCTTTGAAAAAAATACGCCCAGTTTATTGCCTTAACTTTTCATCTGAGTCCTGCTACAAACCAAAAAAAACAATAGGCTTCATTAACACATTGTGAGTTGGGCAACACCAGCAATCAATCAAACAGTGCACCTTGAGGATCGTATAACAAAGACGGCCTGAAAATGTGAGATCAACCCTTCCACAAAAAAAGAAGAGATCGTCACCCGAAGATACGACGATCAATCAAATCTGACATGTTCATCTATTATACCTGTCCAGAGTCTGGTGCAGCTCCAATACGATTGCAACAAAAGGGGCGGGAACCATACTATTGATTGACATGTGCATTAAGTCACAAAGCGATTTCGTGATTTATGACCGTACCATTCAATTTAGGGGTGTTACGAATTTCGTTTGCATTCATTTACAATTAAAGCAGGCGTTTTAGGAGACAATGTCATCCATGTGATCGGCTGGAATTTACGTGAATTAAGAATGGCGTGGTAAGTGAAAACTGTGACTGTAATTATCAGAGGTTTAAGGACAAAATTGAATTCACGGGATTGAGCAAACATTCTGGCTCACCTTGTTCAGTAGTAAACTCGACCGTGATCCGGTCGACGTAAATAATACATCATTAGCAAAGTGGGTTGGCAATCTTAAAGTGTCTTTTTATCCCTGTTTTGTCCGCCAATGCCCCGCACTGCGCCCTCCCGTGGCTACAGTATTCAGCAGACGTCAAAGAGAAGGGAAAAAACCCAAGCAATGTATGTCTGGCACTAAATTGGCCAATTCTGTGGGGTTGCCGTGTCGAGTGTGTATTTATTGGCAATACATATGTGTACATTCTCGTTGGTAGGCTCATGTGTTGAGTCATACACCGCCAACTATTCAACTATAGATGCGCACTTCACTTTTAGGTGACTGTACGGAACTGACTCGGTGATACAGCAGACTTTCTTGTGCATTCACTGCAAGCCTTATATCGCTGGGACGACCTACGATTATCATTTACATCACCGCCGCTCGCACTGCTGCGCTGCATACCGCACACGATACAGTGCTCGCCGGCAGAATTCTTTTAGACTCAGCGCAAGGAAGTTGGCCGTCTGCAAAACAAAAATCGACTTTTTCTTCCAGACAAAGTGAATCATTTGTTGACCAAGGGCCATTCTAGCTGTGTGTACTGTGCGTGTGTGCTGGCTGGCCTTGTGATGTTGCATGCCAGAAGCATTATAGGCAGCCACACAAATTGAACTCCTGCTATACCGCAAGGCAAATAGATTCAACCGGTGCTGTTTGTTTTGGGGAAAATATTTTGCCAGTGTTGCTGCCGTGAAAGAGAGGACCATTTTTGGAGTGCAGCTGATTCGAAGCCTGGAAACACCGTATATTTTTTGGTGTGGTGTCATTTATATCTTTTTAATTCGAGAGGGATCGAGTTAATTGTTGATAACGCGATGATCGGGTCTGTGGTGGTGGTGATGGCAGCGTGTCTGGCCCAGATGACGGCCGGGTTCGCCATGGATCTGTCCGGTCGGATCACCAAGCCGACCTGCGTGGACATCCCCGTCGATCTCGCACTCTGCCAGAACATCGGCTACAACCGGATGCGGATGCCCAACCTGCTGGACCACGACTCCATCTTCGAAGTCAAGGACCAGTCGCAAGGATGGATCCCGCTCTTGATGGTCAACTGCGACAACGACACCCAGCTCTTCCTCTGCTCCCTGTTCTCGCCGGTCTGCCTGGACCGGCCCATCTACCCCTGCCGGTCCCTCTGCCGGAAGGTCCGGCAGAACTGCGAGCCCATCATGCTGCGGAACTGCTTCCCCTGGCCGTCCATGCTGGAGTGCGACCGCTTCCCCGAGGACAACGGCCTGTGCATCCAGTCGGAGATGCGGCAGAGGAACGCCACGGATCAGCCCACCCAGCCCAGCGGCAGCATGATACCGTCGGGCATAGGCATGTCAGGTGAGTGGCGTACACGCCAAGTCAATAATACCAATCAATTAACTAATTGAAGCACCTGCTATACGCTGGAGATTAAGAGGACAATAGCCCCACGCATTTACACTGACCACTGTGCATGGTGTGCCCATTCTTTCCTTCATGGTGTGCCTAACTAATATTAATAATACTTTCAATTCAGAAGTTCTTGTTGGTAATCGTAGTAGACGGTGACTGCAGTTTCGTTTGTTTTGTTTTGTTCCAAGGAAAGAAAGGTTTCACCAGTTGCGGCATTTGAGCTTATCTCGGCGTTTCAAGCCTGATAAAGTTTTCTTTGCAAACAGGTGCTGCTTGTTCATATCCCTTTTCCATATTCATTCCTGGGGTGAGAAGCGATTGACCTTGTAAGTTGCATCTTTTGTCAAGAAAGTCTCGTCATCGATTGCATTCAGTCAATTAATCACATTCACCAATTCCCCACAAAAAACATCAAAACAAATGTAGACCGGTCCGTGTATTCACAGTATCAAGCCCTTTTTAAATTAATAATATCGCAATAGATCAAAATCTGAGTGGTCGCATCTTTTGCCTGACTTGACTTAAATGGTCGCACCTAGAGGCATGGTCATTGTTCAGAAGACAGGGATGTAAATTTCAGGTTTTTTTCCCGTATAATAAGTTGTTGATTTCCTTCCTGTCGATTTGTAAAAGCCGTTCTAGAAAGTGTCTTAAAGTTTGTTTCAGATTTTAAATCCTTCAATATTCTGTAACGATGCCTGTCTAGCGGAGTTGTTGCGGGTTTAATGAAAATTCAAATATTGTTTTAACTGTGAGCCGAATTGTCATGCTGTTTTTATCCCCTTGGGAACTACCTTACTTGTGATACTAAGCTGATTAACGTTTGATAAAATAGCGTGTGTTCCTCAGTTTCTTAAGTCTTTTACTCCCTTCCAATGGCAGTTTTAGCTCCCACCATTTCTGTCTTATACCAGCAAGTTAAAGAGTCACTGTAGCTGTACTAAATTGATCAAGTAATTTGATAACCAAGAAGGTTCCCAAAAAATGCGAATTATTCAAAAAACCATCGTCGTTTTATCTTTAAAAAATATGTCCCCGAACCCGAAGAAAACATTACAAATTCCGAGTGCTATAGGTACCGGACTTGTGTCATACATACCCCCCCCCCAACTCCCGTCACCCCTTACCCTCACCTAACCCT
Organism: Patiria pectinifera; assembly: GCA_029964075.1. Lineage (NCBI taxonomy): Eukaryota > Metazoa > Echinodermata > Asteroidea > Valvatida > Asterinidae > Patiria > Patiria pectinifera. The sequence goes on from CM057145.1 coordinate 11,548,255, forward strand.
CCGGATTCAATTAAGACTTTAGCTTGTGTGGGCCAAGGCGGGGGGGGGGGTCCTCCATGTTCCTCAAACTTGTATTTGATTATTTCTTGGCGAGGTCAGGTGGCCTTTCTTGTCGATCGATGCGCCGCGGTGCCCACCCGGCGCCGGCCATGGGGGCCCCCCGAAGACACTCAGCGGATAACCATCTTCCTCTACGTCTCTCTCTCTCTCTCTCTCTCTCTCTCTGGCCGTCTCACCCTCCTCAACCCCCCCTCTCTGCTGTCGTCTTCCTCCACATCAAAAGATCTTAAGGCATTTTGCACAAAGACAAGACGATTTTTTAATTAACTGAATTCCAATTTTCCCCCGTAGCCACACTTTGCCCTTATACAGCGAAGGAATGTCGAACTTCTAGACAGCGCCTTGCTGCAACGAATATTCCATTCCAATTTTTTAAAATGTGCAAAACACATCTTCATCAGTATGGCTCCTGGACCTTTTGTCTCGCAGTGAGTAAAACGATGTACATAACAAATTGACTGTTAATGTTGTTTGTTAGCACACCAAGAGTTTGTCAGCGACTCAGATTAAATATTTCAAAACGTTGTAGGCAATTTCCATCAAGGATTTGGATTTTTTTCCCTTCATTTTGGTGGAGTTAAGTTTATTTTATATTTTGCTGCAATTTAATTCAGACAAATTAAAAATGGATGCCAAATTCAACTTGCCTCTCGTTCCCAAGGATTAGCGGGAGCGTTAGCGAATGAAATCCAAACTTAATACAAAAAAAGTCTTGAAAAAATAAATCGTTTCTAAAAACATGGAAATGAAAAACACACATCACTTTACTGAGCCATTGTCTGTGCAGACGAACCCCGACGCTGCTGTGTGCTCTCTGCGGTGTTGCTAGGGGGAAAATACGTCTGGGATTTGTTTAACCACGTACTCCCCGGGTGAATTCAGCGTGCTCAGTTTCCCACCGTGCTGAAATTACTCAATTTTATTCTCATTTGGGCATGCTGTCTCCTATTCTTGCCATGTTGTTAAAGGCACTATAGGAACATCGGTTATACCCGAAAACGAACCTATCAATTTCATGAGAATAACAACTTTGCCCTAAGTATAGAATGGAGTGTGAAAAAGTTCCGCCTGAAATGGTGTCATGTGGAAGAAAACAATCATTGATTAAAGGCGGTTAAAAAAAAAGTGGGTCCGCAGGCACACTTTAAAAAAGACGATATTCACTTAATATTCCGAAGATTACCTATGGCATTTGACCTCGGAGTCTCGCACAATAATAAACGCCCGAACGAGAATCATCATCCCGACTGTTGATTTAGTAGAAGAAAAAGGAAAGATCGTAAAAAGGTTGTTGCTTCAAACGAAAATAACAGAACAAATTGTGCAAAAGACACGTGGTTCATAATTGTATGCACCTTCTGTAGTTTTAAAGGCATGTAGGATAATTTGCATTTATCCGAAAAGTGACCTATCGAATTTTTTTTTTTAAGGCTTGCTTGAAATAGCATTAAAAAGCATACTGTTACTAAACTCACCGTGAAATTATTCCGTCTGGCTTGCTGTCATTTAGAAAAAAATCAGGAAGTGTAGGTGATTTCCAACGATCAGTCAGTTGGAAGATTTTTTTGGAATGCGTGCTATGGACGAAGTCCTGTTTCGTGATCAAAAGGTTGCATGGTTTTTCACTGTTTCTTCGAAAATGGTACTACCCACCGAGCTGAAACTTCAAAATGAAAGTTTTGAACATTCTTGCTTGGATTTGGAGGGGGGCAGTTACGGGAAACGAGCAACGTGCATAAAAATTAAAACGATCCCAACTTCCGATAGAAAGACCTTTAAGAACCTCACCGCGCGCGTGCGCGTTCCTCACCGAGGACACTCCCGTCCCGTGGACAGTTTCGTCACGCACGCCAAGGCCTGCAAAACCAGGTCACGACTTTCAGGAGGTTGACATTCTTTTTTCCAGCCGCAGGGAGGAGAGAAGAAGTAGAAGAAAAAAAAACCTCGAAATTCCATGCAACCTCCCTGTGGACCCATGTTTTGCAATTTCACACAATTAGAATTCGGGAAGCAGTCTGTTCTCCTTGGCCATTCCCGAGAGACGACTCCATAGCTTATACTTTTTTTTTTACGACGCGCTTGATGAATGGGAGCTGACAGTTTATAACATGCATAAACAGACTGGTTATTAGACTATAGTCTCACTGTTTGTTCCTTCTCTTTTCAACTTATTTTGTTTCCGGTTGAATCTTGTCTCGTTTCAAGGCCAAACCGCGACCATGTTTGCAAAATGTATTTGTCTTAGAATTTGGAACAGAGTGTATTTTGGAATTTCTTCAATTCCTTTTTGTGTGATCCATGTTAAACTCACCGAGCTTTTTTTATCTGTAGAAATTCTTTTAGATACCAATTTAATTCAATTTATTTTCCACATAAAAAAAAGACAATCAGAGTTAAATATATACAAAATATGTGGATGGGGATCCCTAAAAAGCAATGCTTGTCGAGTAGAGATCCCCAGTTACAATCATACAAAAATATACAAGTTACACACACAAACAACACATAAGGACATAACACCCGACATGAATATGGGAATAACATGCAACCCCGTGAAAAAAGAGAAACAATTAAGTACTTAATTATTTTTCCAATAATTAATTTTTGTATTTGTGCTTAAAGAGCGAGAGACTGGAGATATTTTTTCGGGAAAAAATACCATATTAATATGAAAAGCGTATCGTTGAATGTTATTCTCTGAAGGGGGTGTTCTTATTGAGTTAATCCATTGATAAACGCCAAATTTAAGGTTTTAGAAGAGCGGGACTTGTGCAAGAAATGAACCAACGGTAAAAAAGTTGAAATCATGACTAATTGATTGTTTGTTTTAAACAATAAAAATGGTAATTTTAAACTGCAATTTCGTTCGCCAGATCGATGAGCATGTGTCAAGATATTCGTAATTTAGGAGCAGGTCATATTTGTATCCACTGTTTGAAATTGGATTTTGATGGCTACCGTTTTTTAATTTATTTAATTTGTTTTGTATTCAAATAAACCATTCGCTCTGCTGTTAATTTATTGGCATGTTGCTTAAAAGGATGAATGATTGATAAAGTTTTAAATTAAAACGCCATTTTGCGTTATTTTGCGTGCCACTTGCACGATCGCATCAATTGTCGAGTTTTAGTTGGGCCAAGATTCGTGATCGGGCGCGTGCCAACACCAGGGAGGAACTGGTTTTAACTTCGAGCGCAATTGGCAATTAAAAGAATTCAGTTTTCCCGAATGCCTGTCAGGTTTGGGTTGAAACGGAATACCTTGATCTGTCTAGAATTTTTTTTTCTTTGACAAATCTTGTCACCGGCTATTACCGAGTTTCGAAATGCCCACGCCGGAGCTGACATAAATTCAATAATTTCGCGTCCGCCACTTGCTCTGTCCTTTGTACGCGATCGGGACTAATTAGTCTTCCCAGCCGTCAACTTGTTTGGAAATCCCAGTTACTTTAATCCCTCTTAAGCCGGCTAATCCTAATCCCAAATCCGTACAACGGCAACACAACAGATTCGTCAAACCTCACATTTTTGGCAAAGGTAAAATACAAATCCCTCCTCCGTTTTGCCCCAATTACATCCGTCCTACATTCTTGAAAGATGAGTGGTACACGCGGCGAAGCATCTCGTCAGAGTCTTAAGTCTTCCCTATGATAACAATTAAGAAAAGGAGCTCTGAATCCCCTTGTCCCCCACCTCTTGTGGCCGTCATTAGGACCCTCAGACAGGCTGAGCCGTCCCTCCTTAAGAGCCCTTCAGGCCCCTCAGAAGAGACGACGGGTGCAGTTCTATTCACCCCAGCTACTTCCTTCCCATTGTCCGTTGCCTTTCATCTTCGCCATCATTAGTCATCCTTTTTAACAACTTGTCCCATTCTCCTTTGATGCTCGCCGCGACAGCCATGGAAAACATCCTCAAGAATTGGGGAGGTCTCTTTGGCGGCCTGAAAAGCATCCAAAGAAACAGACACTAATTGCCTTCCGCCCCCTTCGTTTCACATAACAGGTAGGCGGGAGAAAGAGTATTGAACTGTGAGTTCCGTGTCTCAGCTAACACGTTGCATAATAACAGACTTCCCCCCCCCCCCTCCCCCGACCACAAAACAGGGTAAAAACCTTCAGACAGTGTGTGAGAGAGTGAAAAAAAAATCATCGGGCGTAAATACCTAAGTGGGCATTCTTGGTCCGTGAATATAGATGTTTAAAGAGACATTGTTCTGGCAAGATTTTGTTTTTCACTTGCGGTCCACTCCACAAGAATGCCCTCAAAGGTAAACAGGTTGAACAAAGCAGTGGCGCAAGGGATGGACATCAAAGAGAGTACGGGTAAGGCCGACAGGATGGATTAGTCAGCGAGCATGCAATGACCCCATGGTCATTCGCGACACCCCTCAGCCATCCCCCCTCCGCCGCCGCCTCAGCCCCTCACCCCCTTTTCTGGACCTTCGTGACCAAGTAACAGGTGTCACGATCTTGTCAGCTGTCAACAAACTGCCGTAGCGCAGGTACACTCCCTCCACTTGCCAAAGTCGAAGTGCAATCCCGTCACCAGAAGCAACCCAAAGTTTTTGAAAAAAAAATGCCTTGATCACTTTCTCTTCGAAATGAAGCTTGTAGATGCACGTTTTCTGTGGTGTCATATGAAATTTGGACTCCTATGAAATCTGCTCTCATTTATACCTCAGACGTTGACCTGTAACTGTCATATCGTCACCTAGGCTATAAGCATGCGCAATACCGATGAGTTTAAACTCGAACTCCCAAGTCTTCGTTTAAAAACCGAAAATAATCCTACCGTACGTCGAGCTAATACAAGTAAAGCCTACTTTATAATTATGTACCCCACTTTTGTCTGAAACTCTCGGAAATAAGACGTCGAAATGCTCGTGTTGCAGACAAGGTCGTCAATCGCTTCTAAAAAGTTGAGGGGGGGGGGGACATACCTTGATCAGAAAAAAAATGCGAGCGCGAATTGCTAAGCCCTAATGGCGTGGGGCTCGAAGCGGGCCCCGAAAATTGCTGGATTGATGCTCTGTGGTACGATATGAGGCAATTTCTGACCACGTTAACCATTTTTTTTTCAGTTAAAGTTTGAACATCATTTTAGAGGGTTTGGAATCATTGAATCAGCTATAGAATCATATGTAGGCAACAAGTTTTAACCGGGGACGAAAACAGTTGGGAGGGGGGACGATATAACCCCCTCCCCCCACTTTAAAAAGTGTGGGGGGGGGGGGGCTTGTCCTCCCTTCGTCCCCCACCGATTGACGCCCATTGCTTCAGAGTACAATATACAACAAAACAGTGATGTGTTGACGAATTCAAAATAGCAGTAACGAAAAGAATGTCACCAAAATAAACGTGTTTGGGGCATCACAGGCTGGTATCTGTACTCTCTTTCATCATCTTCTTTTTTTTGGGGGGGGGGCCTTTTATTTTGGTTTTAATCACATCCCAGACAAATTACTGAAGGCTCGTTGTTGTCTGACTCTGCAAGCTGAAATGCACACCTGACATGCACACCTGACGCGACCCGGCCTTCATTGTTTTGACTGCCGGCATGGTCTTCGTCCAAACGAGGCTTTGTGTTATTACAGGTGACTGGTGACGTCACGCCGAAGACAGTGACCTCATTTGACCCCTTTTTGACCCGCTTTGACCCCGGGGTGGAGAGACTTTTTTGTGGTCTTAACCAGGTTTCCTCCTCCCTAATTTCCCCTTTGTACTCAGAAATAACTCCGGCTTCCGGCCTGGAAATGAGTCTAGAATGCCGATGACAAATTATTGTTGTAGACCTTAGTATCGGGACCTTTTGAAAAGCGAAAGTAACTTCAAGGTTCTGTTGTGTCCATGCAGTGCGTGGGATAGGAGTGCGTACCTTTACAATAAAACATTACTTGAGCTCGAAATGATCTCGAAAGCTGAAGCCCAACTGTAGACCCACTGTGGCCTATAAGTCATGTACATGTACATGTACATTGTGTACACGATGGAAGAGTCTGTTCTTATAATGGACAACTACTCACGTGGTCATGACTGTCAATTGAAAAAGATTCCCATTTGTTGAACGTCAGTTGGTGCATGGAGCGTTTTACAGCATGTGGAACACCCAATTTGTGTGTAGTACAGTGCCAGCCCCAAATCTCAATGCGAAACGAGGCCCTCGAAAGTACATGTAGTAGTGTTTTCAGTACAAATATCTGGTTTTTGACTCCAGTGACCCAATTTTCCACGACTGCAATAAATTGGTAGCTGGTCAGTGGAGACCTCTGAACTTGTCGCAATTCAGGGCCATGAACCCGAGGCACGTGTTGTTGCGAGGGCCTACGGGACAACGGTGATTGATTGCCGTAAAGGGCATGTGCTGGCGTTAACCAACCAACGGAGAGACATGATGATTGGCCGCAGCTATACACTCACAATCTTGCCCTGGTAAACACCTTGCACACTGCAAAACGCCAGTGAAAGGAATAACAAAGTGACATCATTCTCTGTCTTTCTCGAAAATTTCTTCCACAATTTCCATCTTCAAGTCACAGGCGCTAATTTGTAAAAATACGCTCCATTTCAAAATTCATACAATATCTTAAAGGTCATCCAGGATAACTCTCACCATTTAATTGCTATTAACAATTGATTTGTCATCTTTCGCTCTTTCTTTTCTCGATTTTGAGGGGAATGTGAGTATTTTGGATGTTATTGTCCACATAAGATGATCAGCCCTACAAAAGGTCAAACTTGAGTCCTGATAACCGTCTACTTTGGGGGGGGGGGGGTGAACCCTCTATGAGTCAACTCCCACAAATGTCGTGTGTGCTCAATTTCATGTACCAATTTCTCAAAATAGTTCAGCTGAAAGTTTTGCGCAGAGGTGGAACCCTTCATTGTTTTTAATACAAACATCGTGATGAACTGCATACTTAGGTAATTTCGGTAGGGGTGGATCTAATTTTCAGGAAACGGGGGTTTGATATGAAGGGTGCTTGAGTGAAGGCGTGTTCTTTTGTTCTGGGTGAAGGCACGTTCTGTTTGGGTGGTCAGTCCTGGCGAATGCTCCCGGAAAGTGTTGAAATCTACGATGCTATCTCATGTGTTAAAGGGAAATTTGAGAAGCTTTAGAATTCCATTTCTTACATTTTGCCCCATTTTACTAGTATCATAACATTTGTCTGACAGGGGAGGGGGTGCAACCCCCCCATCCCCCCATATCCGCTACTGTTTTGACAATTTGAGTTGGTTGTTGTAACTAGCATCCGGGCCTATCCGTCACTTGTATACAAATCGCGTAAATGTGTAGCGACGACCTGTCTTACGCTACAGATTGATTGCCGATACAAATTTTACCAAACAAAAAATACCTCCACTCCGCACTTTCTGTTTTACATATTTTATGCCAGATTTATTCAGCTCCCTGGAAAAAAAATAAATAAAGTCGACCTTGACTCTGATAATTTCTCAATTCCTATCAGATAGTGAACCCCGATCATCTAACTAGACCCCATGCACTTTGTACACAAGTGTTATTTTCCGGATCCAATCGGTGCCATCCGGTTCATTCCGGTCCCATCCGGTTTAACCTGGAAAGAGATGGTCCCCCACCTCGGTGCTTAGTCGGTGCCAAGATCGGCAAGATTTAGGGAACCCCTGGGCGTCAGGCCGGCGTCGTTTTGAGAAAAAGAGGAAGTTGGGGGAATTTGGAGATAGGCCTTGGCGATTCCGCCATGATGACGCGAGGTAGTTCAACAGGGTTCGAAATTTCAGGTTACCATAGCTAAAATAAAATGACTAAACCAGAAGTAGTTTTACCACAAGTGCCATAATACTCAAAATACATGTTTGGATTTATACGACGAGGGTGTTTTATTTCAAAAGATAAACACCAAGTAATGTACAAGAACCGTGTCAATCATTGCTTTAATTACTGATTGGTATTAAAATGAATAACAAAAAATGTTTTTAATACGTCCTTTCTTATCCAGTCATAAACAGAACATTCTGCTTGATGAAATCATGGAAGTTCAAGATGAAATGGATTTTCAAAATGGAACCGAAAGGAACTATTGTCATACTTGGACCTTTTTTTTCTAATTTATTCAAAGATTCAATCAGCGAATAAATAATTATGTACAGTTAATCATCTGCTCTACACGCACTATACTAATTTTACACACAAAATCCGTTTAATTCATATGACGAATCTGGAGTTCCTGTTCAAAAAGAATAAGGTTGGAGTACTGACCATATTTAAAACGGCTCACTGTCTGTTTACCTATATTGCTATTATGTTCATCCACCCCGAAAAGAATATTCTCCACGGATAGAGTGATATGTTTTTATATTTCAAAGCAGCAATCTTTAGATTTCGATCTTAAGTGGCTTAACCGTTTTACATGACCAGAAAAAGTGCTCAATGTAATTGTATCATGCTCAATTGTATCATGGCAAAATGGACAATCTGAATCGCGTTTTTTCTTCCTTTTTGTAAAGCCAGACTTGCGTGGGGAAACAATTATGCATGATTTTCCAATTCATTGAAAAGGACTTACTATTTGTACAACAATATAACTGAGCCTTTTCCATCTTACATCCCAGACAGAGTTATGACTGGGGTATATGTTTTTCCAGAAAGTCTCTGCTAGGGTAGGTGAATTTTGTATCAGTAAATTTCTTCCCGATGCACTTCATATTCATCTTAATCAGCTCACTTCGAACATCAACATTAATGTTACCAGTCTCCTCACTGTCATAATATAGACCTACCTAAGAGGTAATTGGCCTATTTCCCCGGGCCAATATAAATTCCACACTATACACTCGGTATAGGCCCTATAGTAATGCATCAACCTTTTATTACTGTGCGGTTTGCAATCATTGACATTCGTCAAAAAATAAGCGGGGTTTCGGGCTGTAGAGCGGTATCTCCCATCTAGGAATCCTCTGTGGGTGAGAGAGATAAGACACTAGTCTCCAGTGTCGCCCCGACTGAAAGAGCGATGAGTCAGACCTGTTTCGTCTCCAAACAAGACGGCTGGTGACGAGACTAGGTTGATGATGATGACGCCCCTGTACTTTTCGCCATGGAGGTGTGAAATGCTCTGATTAAGTTGTAGTTGGAGCGTCGAGTTATGAGATTTTCAAACGATTCAATACTTGGGCTACCCCAGTTTCAGTAACACAAGTTTGCAATACAAAATCAGACTTAACCCGTATCTCAAATTTTAGAAGGGGTTTTCTCTGTGGAGTGCTGTGGCCTCGTGGTCTGGAGCCTTGAACTCGTGGTTTGCGGGTAATTCTGCAGGTTGTGGATTCGAGTCCAGCCTGGGGTTGCGGTGCTAGTGCCCTTGGGCAAGGCACTTTGTCACTCATTGCTTTATACCTGCCTACTATTGGGTACCTGCAGAGATGGTTATGAGATTGATCTTTCTTTTAAGCTGCTGCGCCGAAATGGCTGCATGTTTACTCCCCAGGGATCCAAGATGATGTTTGGAATGTTTCATTGGCCCAGTGAGCAGAGGTAATAATGATGAAGGGATTGATGCAGTGCTCCAATGGGTTTGTCGCTGTGGTCCAATGGTCACAGTGTTCCACTCGTTTGCGTGGTACATGGTTTCGAACCCTGACGGGAAACACGGCGTTTGTGTTCTTGGGCAAGATACTGTACTACAATTGCCTTTCTCCATGTAAATGAGTACATGTGAAGGTATAAAGACCAAATTGCGCTGATGTTGAGCTGCTGAAGAAAAAATGGTCTCATTCCTGATGAACAGTGATAAAAATTGTGATGCGCATTATCTTGATCTTGTTTAATTTGCGCACTATAAATGTGCAAATTAATATTTATTATTATGTAGCGTCTTGAGCGCTAATACGGGTGCATACGTGCACTTCATAAATACATATGTAGACATTGTTGATATTTATTATTTTTGTAGGTCTTTTATCCAACAAAGAGTAAATTTTTTCAATGACGCGGTTTACTACAATTTCGGTCGAACTTTTTTTTTCTCGAGGATATCCCGTTCTTATTTTCTTGTTCTCTCGGGTACGTAAAAACTTCCTGAAGACAAACCGCCAGCAATCGGGGCTCTTGCTGTCTCAACATGCTCAAATTGCCTTGAATTTGACTGAGTTATTGAGGAACCAATTCCTGCGATACCTCGCGTCAATCGGCGAGGGTTTAAGTTCCAGACAAGGCTAAGCATGCTTTGCCCGGTGAGCACATGCTTTTGATGGTAAGCCCATGTACGTACAGACGATTCCTGGCGCATGATCAATTTTAAATTAGCAGAGGGGCTTTGTTAATGGCGAATGCCTTATTAAATGTTTAAAGAAGTATATTTTTCAATGAAGCTAAGGAAAATCTAGGAGCGCGGTTTTTTGGTATAATCTGTTTCGAAATCGCGCAAGGTAACTGCCGTTGCTAATTTAGTACATGTAGTGGGGTTTACCCCTTTTCCCTGAGAGGCTGCCTCAGTCGCGACGAACATAGGACCGTAGGACCGTGGGTGTCCTTGGACCGTTTGAGCAGACAACGGTGCTCCTTTACAGCGGCACACTGATTTCCTAGGAGGGGAGGTAATTGGCCATTTATTGGTCCAATATGTCCACGATCATTCGGTACCACCTTGGGTCTGCCGTGGCCAGACTATATGTGTTCGGATTGGCGAAGCGTGGGCTCGCGTCTGGTTTACTTCAGACTCGAAAAATGTCAGCGACTCATTACTGGGCGGCTGTATTGTAGGTCCGAGTATGTCATGCCGATTAGATTGTGGTTACATTAGTTTGTTTTTGGCTGGTCCCAGAGGGCCAGCCTGAAGCGCCCTCTTTGTGTCCCACTGTCTGATCGAATGACTGACTGTCGCATGTCGCTTGTGAGCCGGGAAGTGCTGTCATATAGGATTACTCCGTAACGCCAGTGAGTGGCTAAGTGTTGTATCGTGGTAGTAAATGAATGAACAAAAATAACGAAACAAGAAGGCCGGCCGATAGGTGTTACAAAACTCAACATTTTTTATTTGCTCACGTGGCCCTTTATATAGGGGCAAGCTAGATCCTGTGCGCATGGATATTAAATAAAGTAGTCCAACATTTTACATATAAATAATCATGTTACACTAAATCATGCCCATTGTGTAGACTTAATGCCGAAAAGGCTTTCATATGTAAACCAGTCTCTTGACTCTGCACTGATGAATAATTTAAAATGTGTGATTACACATACCCTAATATTTTAAGCCACATTTAAACAAAATTAATTGAACGTGAGGCTTGGAACGCAGAAATAGTTTGACACCATCCCATTCAACAGTTTACAATTTATAAATTACATTCAGGGAACGCGACCAAAAATGTCTTCCTCGTGAGTAATGTCGCTGATAAATTAGACAGGTTAGACTATCTTAGTGACTTACCAAAATGCATACACATCTTGGGGCAGCTTTACAAGGCGCGCGTGATGTAGAAACTACACTAGCCTAAACGTGCATTAGTCTGGTGCCGCTTGTTTCATGCACTTCCATGGTACATGTAGGGTGCACTGAACCAATTCAAGCCCCATTGAAAACAGTGCAAAATCAACAAAGTTCAGGGCCAAATAACATGCAAGCCAACATCACTGGGGTTTCTCAAACAAAAATTAATTATTGTCTTGTACTTCAACTTTTCATTTCTTTTCAATTTTGGGTAGATTAGCCGATTACATTTTTAAATATTCACACCAAAACAAAATCACCTCCCGAAAAGTGATAGTTCCCAAGCCTGCATGTAGCCGTTTTACAAGTGGCATCCTTCCACTTTCTCAGGCAAATAGGACCCATTTTTCAACCGTAATTTTATCAAGCCTACCCTCAGATGGAAGCCCAAAAACCAGGGAGTTGATCCGTGGCTATATTTACACAATTCCACCGTTTTTTAAGCCAAACGGTCCCCGTTTTCAAAAGAAACTGTGGGGTCACTTTTTTATGCTAATCAGCTCTCGTAGAAATTCTTACTTGAATTAGTTCACTGCACCCTGTACATGTGAAAGCTAGTGCCAACGGAGAAAGTACATTGTTCATTTCAATCATCGCTACCACCATACCGGAAGTCTACGAAGTATTGTTAGCCTTTCTGAATTAATTGAATAGAAATGAAGTTTCTAAATTACTTGAACAGAAATGAGAAATTTGTCCGGTCTGGCGCAAGCTTTAATTAGTACAGCAGATTGGTGATAAGATTGTTCAGTTTGATGATAAAAGCATAACATTTGGCACACAGTCAGAGTATGTCATGGGAAAGATATTTGGCTATGGGGCCGTCGCAGATTTGTCCTTTGAAAAAAAATACTATAAAATTTCAAGCTATTTTCAAAATTTTCAAAATGGCGGCCATTGCATGTTATTCTATGATATTTTTTTCGAAGGACAAATCTGCGATGGCCCTATAGCCAGATATCTTTCCCATGACATACTCTGACTGTGTGCCAAATGTCATGTTTATATTATCAAACGAACATTTCCATCACATTCATTGCACCACTCTGCCTGACTATAATATTATATACTTGTTTCTTATTTGTCTGTAGGCGAATATGCTACAATCTGTCACCGAGGTCACACCATTGTTTTTCAAACATCATCTTTAAGAAATACTCGAAGCTGTTGAAATGTTTTGCGATCTTGATTCGATAACGGGTTCCAACGACGTGTGAGTGATGAGGCATTGCATTAAATGCCACAGCCAAGGCTGGTATGGCGAATATGATTGATACCAACTCGACCTACGTGTTTGTATTCAACTCAGTTGTGTAATATTTTTTAATCTTAAAGCGGCTTTTCATCGTAACTAATGACCACGCGACTCCAGTCCTTGACGTCATGATAAACTTAGATATGGCACTTTGCTGTACGAGCCTGAGTGTGATTTTTTTGCGTTCAGTGTTATTTTTACCAACATGCATCGCTTTTAAAATAACGCTAAAGATTTGGGTCCTGACACCCATCTGTTTATCATTGCGTTGTGCCGATGCGCATGCTAGAATACCAGACTACCGGCAAAGTACCAAAAAATGAGCTTTTGCTGTACGCATCACGTCAGCTATAATAGTCAGATGTGTGTACACACGTCACGAATATGTGTATACGTCAATCGGGCTTATAATACTGAACGTTTTTAGAATTTGCAAATTCAGTTCAGCAATTGTTGCATTTAGCTTGCAGAGTTTTAAGTTGGCCGTGATTTCAATTTGAGCTACTGTATCCAATTCTAACAAGTCTACTAAGGCTATACCATCCCGCCCCTTTAATGCACCCCGTTTGGGAATAACATTGTGACATTTTTTGCACCAGCAGACGACCGTCATGTACCAAGGAAAAAAATGGCGCGCATTATGTTGGAATGTGGCCGACACAGCTGCATCCATCTGGCGAAAAGTTCCCATCGTTGCGTGTTTACGGAAACAAAAAAAAGTCGGCCCAATGGCACTTGACTCCTTGGAAGGAAAGGGAGCTTATGAAACCCTGTGACATTCTGAAAAACGAGCTCAGATTTATCATTCCGAGGCAGAAATGTTTCTTTCCCAAGCTTTTGCCGTCCTTGAAATGTAAACATGAAAGTCGATACGGTTCAGACCGCCCCTGCCGCCGCTCCGTGTGTTCCACGGATCACACTCTGATGTTCGCGATCACACTCGCACGATAACTTTTGGGCACAAGAGTGTCCGTGGATGTTCGTGACATTCGGGTAGAAATTAATGTGTTTGCCGTGTCGTCGGTGATACGAAAATATTATCGCGAATATATTTTGGGACGGCGAAATGACAACAACTGAAATGTCAGAGACATGCGACCTTTGCATTTGAGCGGGCAGAAGCGAGCGTCACATTAACGTGTCGTGATGGCTTTCTAAACTTAGCGAGTCGAGTTCCAACATGAATGTAAACAGAAGTTGAAAGGACTGTGCAAAAAGCTTTCTGTCGATCAACATTGGAAGCTGTTCGAAAAGGGCACCGCGAACTTTACTCTGAGCGATTCCATTGTTGCTAGAGATACAAGATGTGGAACTTTCTTTTTAGCATCTGGCATTTAATCATTTGTTTTGTATTTGGAATATTTAAATTCCGATGTTAGTTTACTATTCCTGCACGATTGCTTATTCGTTTTAGACTCACTGCCCCCAATTCACCAAATTTAGTTAGTCCCCATTTTGTTCGGTAGCAATTGGGTACTCATCCGTGAATCTGGTTCCCTGACCTGACAATTCCCCGATTTTCTATAAATTGCTCCGTTTCGTTTGAAGTTTGAAGTAGGGTCAGGGAACCAGACTACGTGAACATTTTCTGTCTTGGTTTTTCCAGCAACTATGAACACACAACTTAAGGTCAGTGTTACAATATTGCCTTTAAAATAAACGCTCAAATCCATCCATTTCTGAAAATCTCAGCAAAGACAAATGTTGTATAGTATACCTTTAAGTTGAATTGAATTGATTTTCAAAACCAGGTTTTTTTTAACGAATTGCAACGAAAAGACACTGTCACACGTCCTTCGTTCGGCCCAGATATTGCTGGATAATCAAAGCTGTCATGGGTGTTTTTCTTGATCCATATCAAAAAATGTTTATGGCTCGAAGGCAAGACACGTCAAACGGAATGTCAAGTCGGTGATAAGTGGGACAGGAGTCGCGTTTTCCCCGAAGCTATACGCACCAAATAGGATGGACAAGGAACAAGTACACGCAACACCAATTCATCACCGTCTTATCCCCTGTCTTAAGAGCTTTTGGGCCTAGTTAGTGGTTTTACTGGTTTACCAACGGCCTTTCAAGAAAACCACCTCTGGATGAAATATCGACCGACTGTTACCTTTACATATATCGGCCTGTCTTAGCCAAGCAGTGGCTGGCCCTTTTGGCAATCACGGATTAGCATAACTATAGAACGTCAACGTTGCAAAGATACAGATTTTTCATGAATCATTCTAGGTGTTGATTTGCACAGGTTTTCTACTTGACAGAATAATAACATTCTTTATGATGTATACAATTACTCATAGCTAACCGAAACATGTTTGCCTTTAACCATCGGCTGAATGCACTGCTCTGTTATCCAGACTGGAACTGAGGCTATATCCTAACCAACTGAAATTATCACGGTTCACAAAATAGTTTTGCCTGACCAAAGCATCCACCTTTCCTTGTCATTTTTTTCCAAATGTGAAGCTGTACACAAATAGCTCCTGATTGGCTGTCTCTGCATTTCAGCAGAGAAAGCCTTTGTTTTCGTTCAGATTTTGTTTCTTATTCTTTCAGACTTCCTCCATACGATTTGTACTTGTTTTTCTCACGACAAAACGATTTTGGCACTTTTGCTATACCCCGTGTATTAACATTTGGGCACCTTTGCTATTCTTCTTATATTAACCTTTATACCCAACAGATCAAGGGGCTCGAGTGGGTCCCCCTTCTCTCATCAATCTCGAAGTGTATTGTCTCATACTCATAGAGGACGTGTAGGCACGTGACCGTGATATTGAATAGATGGGGACGGCAAGCGCGCGCATTGCGCATGCCGTATAACCCATTGGCCACTTGGTCCAATGACGGCATTAGGCCTATCTGCAGAGCCTTTGTAGAATAATTCGGCGAACAACATAAGAAGTCATTTTTTTTTTAAACGGAACCACGTCCGCAGTACTCCGCACGCATTCTGCACTCGTTCTTAAAGGCGGGCGCGCGCATCTTGGTATCCCTATTGGCCGAAGGAGCCGGAGTGCGCGCATAATTATGTACTATACCTAAAGAACGACTGGCGCGAGCCAGGTGCCACCGCAGAAATTGTTCCTGTCGCCGAATCAGTCTGTAACTATTATGAAAATGACAGTAGCCTTGTAATTAACTGGTAATCGTATTATTTAACCATTCTGATCTTTGTCTTAGCACTTGTTGCTGCTTTCATACAAATGATCACAACCTTTCACTGTATGTCGACTCACGGCTCCCACAGAAAGAGGTTAATCACTCGTAGTGGATGTAGTAGTACATTTTGCACCATGCACCTTCTTCTTTCGCCTTGCCACGCCCACAGATTGGCCGCCTGTCATGGAATAATGAAAGACATGACATCTCATGAATTGAACTCACTAACCCACCTTCTTACAACTCTTTCTTCCTCACAATGCGTAGATGCTAATTCACTATCGACCACTGCCCTTCCCATGGTCTCCAAGCAACGTCCAATGAAAGGCAGGTTTTCACTTTGCTATTCGTAGAATAGATGACGTCACCATTGTCCACATTTCAAACGCCCTCTCTTGAACGTAACCCGATTTGATGTCACAGTATGAAAACAAACAAAGGGGAGCAAACCACTGTGTAGCTTTTTCTGGACACTTTCTGGTTATTATAAGATAAATTTGCGTCTGGGTGTTGTATGTCAATATTAGGTTTTTCCCTTCATTAACGTAGAAACACTGTGTAGGGGGCCTACTCAGTGTGTTACCTCCCGAGTAAAAGTTGAAAAATCACTCGGGTAGGACTCGAATCCACGACTTTAAAGCGTTTAACTTGTTTGCGTTATAATTTCGCAGTCGCTTAGCATGGATCATTTGAGGGCACCAGAAACAAATCAGTCACTGGGGGATTGTTTAAGGAGTTATACAGCTCTTTAGGAAAAAATCACTGCTACAGAACTGTATTCATGCTGACTGAACTATAGATTACCTGCCACTTAATGGTTTGCATCAAAAGAGGGCGTGTGTTTTTGATTTGCGGATGCAGTGTCTTTACAAGTGTCCAAGAATCGTAATTGATTACATGCAGCAACACTTTAGTTGGATTTAGGCTAAACGAAGATGGTTAAGAACACTGGGTTTTTTTCCTGCTTAATAGTATTACTAGTTTTCTGAAAAAAATAACGTTTTGACTTAACAGATCTGTTTCCATAATAAGAAAACGTGAGGTATTCCATTTTATCTACTTATTAACCAGTAATATTGGTGAAGGTTCAGTAATTTGATTTTAAAACCTGTTCCTGGCCTGTTTAAAGCTTCAGTCGAAAGCCCTAATTGAAACGTTCGGAGAAGGCCGTCCTGTCCAACTTGATTGACTTCTAATCCTAGTTGATTACCTTCCAACAGGCATGGTGGCAGCAGTGGGATCACTCTTCACACAGTGTCACGACGATGCCGACGCCGCATCAATAGTTGAGTATTTCTGCAATGCTGACTTTGGTAAGTACCTTTTTGAGATACAGAAAACCAGTGCAACTAGCTATTCGCTTGAGATGCTAAAAAGTAACGACATAATTAGATACTCCAACTTGGTCGTCGATTTAATAGATTTTAACTTTTATTTCCCCAATCAGTGACGGATTATGACTGATACACAATGTACATGGCAACACTCAAGAACGGAAATAACATACAGAAATAACGACTATGTAAAGGGAAAAAACGGTGTGCCTATCTCCCGATATTTGTTTAGTCCCACATGTGACTGTAAATGAAAATTTGTTGGGGCTGGAAAAGAAAAGATTCCGCTTTCGAAAGGAACATTCCATAGTTGGTTCTCGGAGAATGAATTATTTCCGAGATGTGTAAACCAATTTACACAACCTTTTTTTGATTTACGTCCTCCACTTTTGAAATCCAGCCTCATATTTTTTACAGGCCTGTGGCTTTGGGAGCCATTTTTGGATGTAATATTTTTTTTGCGAGCACTTATCACCAGGGGAAAAACCTCAAATATGCCGTGCGGGGACACGGCCCCTTAAAATACCGATCCTTTTGAAGTGATTGTGCCGACTCCTGAGAGATGACGTCATGGATTTAATGGGAATCAATATAAACGTTGGACTGAGCGCTGACGCGAAGCCTAGGCTTGATTCGAGTGGGAATGTGTCTTAAAACCGTCTGCAAGGCATTGCCAAGAATGTGAAGGATTAATGTTGCACATTAACCACCTCGTGGTAGATTTATTGAGTAAAGAGAGCAGCGGCCACCAGCGATTTCAGGCTCGAACGAAGACTGCACGGGCCTGTGTATCGCAGGTCATAAAGTCAATGGGTCTAGTCGGCATGTGCGCCTCGTCGTAACTCCTTCATTGCCGCGCGGGCAAAGAGCGGAAGAAAGTGAGAAGAGAAAGAAAGATTCTAAACAAACTACCGGGCCCATTATCAGGAGATTTACGGTCCCAGAGGTGGCGAAGTGGGAATGGGTTTCTTGAATTTGTCACGCATCAAAGAGGTTTCACTTCCTCAGTTCTTAAACAATTCAAAAACAACCAACCCCCTCTGGTGATGATAACTGGGTTATTTCCTGGGAATTATCCGGCTGATTTACGGAGTAAATCATTACATAATTTCGCTCTTTTCACACTCCGCCATTGGGCATGCAGAGCCTCGATCTGGCAACTTTACACAATAAAAATAGCCGGTTCAGTGATCTGAACCCCGACACGGGAATCACTGAACCGGCTATATTTATTGTGTAAAGTTGCCAGATCGAGGCTCTGCATGCCCATGGCGGAAGTGTGAAAAGAGCGAATACCAATACCTAAATTCTCTCCGTCGATGTATTTTTGGGGTATCCGACGACAGATGTATGTTTGCCGTTGTACATGAATTGCTACTTAATAAGATTAATTTAAGACGTTGACTAGGGCGGGGGTTGAACCTGCGACCTCCAGATTGCCGTTCCGGTGGTTCACCAACTGAGCTATCGAGCTCTATGCTGCCGGTTTTCCATGTTGTCAATAATGCACCTAGTCAGTTTGCTCTTTTCACACTCCGCCATTGGGCATGCAGAGCCTCGATCTGGCTACTGCCTATGTTGTTTCTTTAACAAAATCGCTAATTAATTAATTAGCGAACAAGTTGAGAAAGTTGAGAAGGAGTTGAGGAAGTTCATAATAAGTTCATGGATGATAAGGGGATATTAGATTCCGGGCAGGAATAGTAGAGGGCGCTATCTGACCATTCACGACAGCCAGTTTAGGGGTGCAGACCAGTAAATCGGTCCGAAATTGCCTGCGCCGGCCAAATCACGATTTGCATGCAAATTTTCAAATTTTTCTTGAGCACTGGCCATGTGGGCCATGACGAGTTAAAAAAAAATATGGATGGAAACCGTGCACAGGACTTGGAGCTTGCTTGTCTAATTTTTTAATTTGTAATTTGGAAAAAAAGCTCTACTTTGCAATGGAGGTAGGGCATCGTTTTCAAAATGGCGATACTAGGTGATCGTCTTCAGATGGAAATTTCTCCTAAAGTCATCAGTTGACCCCCGTAAATGAAATTGAAAAGAAATTGAAATGATGATGAAATAAGCTTTATGTGTGTGTGAACACCCTTGGAGTTGAGAGATTTTTTTTGAATTTTTGAAGTGGGAGCATTTACCATTGGGGTCTATGGAAGTTTATTTACTGGTCTGCTACCTTAGGCCTCTACACATGACCAACGTTCAGTGTACTCGGAGGTACGGTGCACCGGCGTCACACGAGATTTGGACTTCTTTGAAATCTGCTTGTTGTATGTACCACCATAGAGCTAGGACCCATGGTCTATAAGCCCCCACACGTGACATGTTGGTGTCCTGCCTTCACATAGGCATGCGCAGTACAACAAATAATGTTGCATTTCATGGATTTCACACAACATCGGCAAGAAATGCCGTTGAGCCTTCATTTTTCTTTGTTTTCACCTTTGCAGGAGTAGGGTACTATTGAAATGAGCCTTTCACCAGAGCGGATTTTAACAAAATCGCACCATAGCAATCTACCGTGCCTGACTTTCAGTGGGTTCCACACTTCCAGTACTGTTTTTCCCCCGCTTTTGCCCGTCGCATGTTTAGTCTCCGTAGCGCGTGTTGTTATACTCGTAACCTCGCATACAGCGGTCGCGATCTCTCGTATCCACACAGAGCGACCGGTCTCCCTCTCCTGGGATCATGGTGGCTATTAATCTTACGATTGGACTGTAATGCCGTTAAAGGGGTGATCACCCCCGGATGTCTCGAGGCAGAATAAGAGCCTGTCAATCCGGAAGCGTTCCTTTGGGTTGAGACTTGACAAAATTACCTGAGACTCGACACGAATACATTGTCCTATGAGCAGAGTTTATTAAAAACTTTATCCCTTGACCAGAATTACTTGAGCCGGACTTCACCAGATTGACCTGAGACTTGACCACATTGACTTGACACTTGACCAGAGCGACTTGAGACTTGATTAGAGTGACTTGAGACCCGTGACCAAATTGACTTGACACTTGACCAGAGCGACTGGAGACTTGACCAGAGTGACTTGAGACTTGACCAGAGTGACTTGAGACTTGATCAGAGTGACTTGAGACCCGTGACCAAATTGACTTGGGACTTGACCAGAGTGACTTGAGACTTGACCAGAGTGACTTGACTAGTGATTCAGACTTGACATGAGTGGTTTGAGACTTGACCAGATTGATTTGGAACTTGATCAGAGTGACTTGACACTTGACCAGGGTTACTTGAGACTTGACCAGTGTTGTATGTTTGGGATTTTTAGCCTTTTTTTACCAGATGACAATTATCTTTTTACCAGAATGACGCTGACTTGAGACTTTATCAGTAGAAATACTCTATACTCGACCATCAGAGTAATTTGAGGATTAAACACGGGCGATTTAAGACTGTATCCGACATTTTTTGCGATTTCACTACTACGCACTTGACCGTGTTGAGTTGCATTAAACTTTTCATATTAAAACAAGTTTTCAAATGCTCTTCAAAAACCATTAATTTTCTGTGATAATCCCGGTTGCGGTTACAGTTTTATCACAAGAGACATTTATGTATATGACTTGAAGCTTTGCATGGCGGATGTCATCAACTAGACAAAATTGCAGGTAGCACCATGTGGAAAGAAATCTCTTCTTGGAAGAAGTGTGGTTCTGAAAAGAACCGGTTCACGGTTGAGTGTAGAACTCGACGTTTCGTACAGTGTGCTCTGTCTGTCCTCGGGAGAGTGAGAGACACTTATCGAGGAACGTAAAGTTGTGGTATCTGTCTTCAGGAAATCACCTACGTATACTAAGTTCAAAAAAACTTTGTATTCGCTGGGAATCACAAAATTGAAGGTGGAAGACAGACCCCGTTGGCCCAATTTCGGGGGCAGTCTGCCCTCTTCGCTTCTCCTCTGGTTTTCACATCTATGGCGCATGGAAATAAAAAGCCGACAAAGAAACTATTTCCTCCTGTAGCCGAAGAACTACAAGAGCAGGCAAAGCGACCGACTTGAGGGGAAGAGAACAGGGTGTAAAGCGGATAGCTTAGACGGGCCCAAGTAAACTTCAGATCGCCTGAAGCAACGGGCTAACCTCAAAGTGTCCCGACAAACCTCGCGTTCACCCGACCGAGAAAACAAAATGGTCTACTTTATATTCCCCCCTCTGGTCTGTTTGCGGTAAACAACGTCGCCGGGCCGGTTCGGTAGCTGTACATTATTATTGTTGTGGTACTTGTGGACTACTTATTAGACGCGGAAAGCCTTGAGTGTTGCCTAGCCGTCTGGTTGTGGGAGCGCGCGGTGGAAAGCCTTTCATCTTTTGTCTTTGGACACCTCGTCGCATTCTTGGCAGCTCCGAGGACACCCTGAATACCTCGCTAATTGGTGGAAACGTCGGGGCAGGACACCACTCTTAAGTACCGGTTCGTGATGAGGGGGAGGGTTGGGTTGCGATAGGTACGGAACGTTAGGCATTATACATGATCTTTTCCCACTCCCCCCACGTTTTCTTTTGTCAGACACAAACTTACTAAAGTTTGGTTCACTTGGTATCTGTTTGTACGCCTTTATTAATACTTTCGTCTTTAGTTCTGACTGGTCCATATCGTATTTCGATTATTAAGTGACTGATTTTCGGAACCTTGATGCGTCAATTGGGGACTCACCCACTGTTCTTAAAAGCACATAAGCCTCGTTGGTGGAGGTTGGTCTAAATTAAAAAAAAATGCGCTTTTATTATGTTGGTTTTGACCTCCATTTTGTATCGCTTATCTGCACTTAATTATTATCCATACTAACTGATGGCCCTCCGGCTTACAAGGGCCTCGAAGACATCAGCTTCTCTCATAAATTAGAAATGGGCAGTTAAAATAAACAATTCAACAGACGAACAGACAAAGTAAAATAAACGCTCCGACGGAAGTTTCGTCAGGTCAGATAGGTTGGATGCATGTCTCGATTTTCAAAAATGGCTTCTCCCATGTATTAAAAATAGTCAATTAAAATAAATAACGCAACGGACGAACAGACAGCTAAGCATAAACTGTGAAATAGAAATTTTGTCAGGTTTGGTGGACCGGAACCATGTCTTGATTTTCAAAAATGGTTTCTCTCATGAATTAAAAATAGTCAATTAAAATAAATAAGGCAACGGACGAACAGACAGCTTAGCATAAACTGTGAGATAAAAGTTTTGTCAGGTTAGGTAGACCGGAACCATGTCTCGATTGTCGCCTTGTTTTTACTCACTCCGATCACCTTATCGTCACTGCAGCATGCAAGAAATTAGCTGATTAATGACCTGACAAGTTGTCAAAACAGTAGTGACCCCGGGGTCGTGACCCCTATGTCACGAGGTGCGTCGGCCATGTTGCCTGTGATTAATTTTTTACATGAGGAAACGAAACTGGCAGCACATTTGGCGTTCACGTCATCACACCATGACCGAAGGAAAAAAAAATTAGACAAGTGATTGGGGAGGTTCTAGTTAATACACAAACCGGGGGAAGTGTAAATAAATCGTGGGCAACGGCTGGCATGTTATTGTCGCGGTTCGCCGAACTTCTGAAAAATAGCTTTCCCTTTTCGGCGGGAATTGTTTACATGTGGCTCAGTTCGTCTGCAGTTGGAAGTGGCGGCGAAATCCGTCGTCAGTTTTTGGCGGCTGTTCTATGGAATCGTGTTTGCTTAAAAACTAAGGGCGTGTCCCAATAACTTGGCTGAGGCTGGATATTACACATGCGCCTATGGAAGTGGCCGTAGTAGCCAAGTAAAATTTGGACGCGACCTAATAGAAAAGTAATAAACCGATCCGCATTAGCCGCACCTTCCCAGTGATATTTTGGCCAATAAAAGCCGTGATCTATGTCCTATACAATGAACATGCGCGCACACAATGCGTGCTCGCGCTCGCGCGTATGGCGCGCGCGTCTGAAAAGTTCGGCGTTGCATAATAAAAAGGTGGACGGTAGTTGCCAATGTGCTCAATGGGCGGGACCCACCGGATCGGTCTCCGCTGCCTTGCTTGGGCGTCGTAGGGGCTAAATGCTTTTCAGCAAATTCCTCCAAATTTCTCAGAAATAGAATCTCACAATCTTGTCCAGAGCCACTAGACCCTTAATTAAAGAAATATACCAATCCGCAGGGAATTGGTCACAATATTATCTTGTAGGATATATGGTGATGGTATCCAAATCGTTATTTAGTTTGCGCAATCAATATGAGTCCTATTTAATATTGGTCTGCAATCCTGAATATATGTCGTCAACCAAGACGTCATTTATAGTAATTACAACTTAACTTCATCTAAATGATCTAGTCCAAGATCCGAAAGTTGTAACTTCTTCTCTTGACAAAATGTGTACATTGTTTTGTTAGGTAGAGATGATGAGTTGAACCCCCCCCCCCCTTCTTGGAATTTTGATAATGGCAAAACCATTGTCGCATTGTTTTAACTACAGTACGTACAAGACCAAAAAAAGTTAAATCTGATCCATATGAGTCCCATTTTACTGGCCTGTAATACTGAATATAACGTCACTCAAAAAGTCATTTCAGTGTTACAACTTTAGCTTCGTATCGTACGTCTAGTCCGAAGTCCGAAAGTTTTAACTTCCTCTTTTGAAAATGTATACATTTTTTGTTAATAGGTAGAGATGATTGAAGTGAACCCACCCTTTCTTGGAATTTTGATAATGGCAAAACCATTGTCGCATTGTTTTAACTACAGTACGAACGAGACAAAAAATGGTTCAATCTGATCTCCAAATGGCAGTGATTGATGCCCTTCACAGAACTGGAGAGCGTGAACTTGGCAACGTGGAGTATTATGTTGTTTCAGCTGTCGTTGACATTCAACCTCCCCGGATCAAAAGACCCCGCCGCAGTGCAACACACATTCTTTGGGTTTTGGGTTTTGGGTTTGGGGAACCACAAAAACAAGCTCAAGGAAGACTTTGCATGTGGCATGATATCAAACAATTGCTTTTTCTTAAAGGAGGATTTTTTGTTCTGTTCGAAGTGAAAAGGACTTTCTTTCCCAACTGGACGTCACTGGTGTTAAAATAATTAAAATACATTCGTTACAACTGGTTATGTAATAACCGACGGATAACGTATAACCAACCGATAATGTAACAAAAAATTTACCGATACTGTATCACTAAACGATAATGTGACAAAAATTTACCAATGGGGTACAATGATAATCGAGATCAATGATGGTGTAGTATTAACCACACTGAGTGTCATGGCCTAGCGCTGAAGAGCATCGTACTCATGTTCTGGTGTTCCAGAGGCAACGATGGCTTCGAGCCCGGGCGCGGACACTTGTGCCCTTATGCAAGGCACTTAACCATTCTTGCTTCGTCCTTCGGATGGGACGCAAAGCCGTAAGGTCCCGTGTGTTTTAACTTGTATATGGCCTAACGCACGTAAAAGAACCCAGTAACGCTTATCGCTAAGAGAGGGGATCCGCCCCGGTGTTTCTGGCAGGAAGGATGAATATATATCAATTTGGTGTGATGTTTCCCCCGGGATGCTCTGCCGACTATATGATACAGATACAGATACACTACCAGTCAATATGTGTTACGTTATCGGTTAGTGATACAGTATCTCTCTGGGAGAATCCGGATCCTGCTTTCATTATTAGTCCTAACTTTCATTATTTGTCCTAACTTTCATTATTAGTCCTAACTTTCATTATTAGTCCTAACTGTTCCGTTTCTTCTCTTTCTACAGTTTTGAAAATGAAACTGAAGGAAGTCAAAGAGACGACCGAAGGCATGCGATACGTGGGCGACCCGACCCCGGGCAAGTTCGCGGTCATCAAGCAGGGCAGCCTCAAGCAGAAGGACCTGGCCAAAATGCGCTTCTGGACGCGAGAGGGCGCCAACTGCGGCTGCGACATGCTGCGGCCGCGCAAGGAGAACTTCCTGGTCATGGGCCACCGTGACGGCAAGAAGCTGTACATGACCTACGTGCACATCTGGACCAAGTCCCGCGAGCTCCGCAACGCCAACAAGCAGTTCGGGCAGCCCTGCCCGGGCGACGGGGTGGAGTCCTCGGAGCTACCGGCCACCAAGAAGCCCCGCAAGGACCGAGGGGGGAAGAAGGGCCGGCCGGACAGACGGGAGAGACCCGGACGAGACGGCACGGCCGAGACCACTACCCAAGCGGTGACCGAGAGGAAGCTGACGCGGGAAGAGAGGAGGCAACTACGGGAGCAGATGAGGGAGACCAAACGGGAAAACAGACGCAACAAGGAGTAATCCCTTTATTATGTCTAGGCTAATTTATCGAAAGTCTTTTTTTTCTAGCAGTTTGCATACTGTCACTGACAACAAACCAAAAACTTAGTACAGTATAGACCCATGAAAATTAGTTAACCCTAACAGAACTCAACCCATCGAACCCCACAGCACGATTTGTTGGAATCTGTCAGGATGGTTACAGTACCCCTAAACTGACAGTCTTTTACATTGGGTTGGCACACCTCCAGAAACAAAGTCAGAAATTATGTGTGCACTTCTAGTTTCCCATATGGAGTTAGAATTTGCCAGGATGGGTATGGAAATGCAAAATGCTAGGTTGTAATTTTGAAACAATGCCGAATACCTGGGAAGGATGTCTGAAAATGTTTAGAGCTACTTTACAGCCCGATGTCTACCACAGATAATACAGCAAAAGCAGATACCATAATTTACTGTTTGTTTCAAGGAACATTTAAAAAAAAACCTCTGCAGCTTTTGAGACGATTTTGGGGTCTTGGTTGTTTAAAAGAACTCCAGTGACTTGGTACAATAAGAATAGATTCAGATTCAAAAATGATCTTCTAATTCATGTCGCTTGGGCTAGCTAAAAAATGGGGTTTTTTTTGTTTTTATAGTTTTCCCGGCACCTTCGAGAAGACGAGTATCTCCACTAGCCAGATCGGCTCGGAAACACTTTCAAAGAAATAAACCAAATTCCACTTGCTTTGTAAACTGTTCTTCTTTGGGCGGAACCGTTCGACGGTTTCTTTGTGTTTATAGGTTCTTTGAGTGTTGTGATTCGAGAAGTAACAACGGAGTGCCGGTATTAGATTTCAGACATTCAAAACGTGGCCGTGGGCTCGATTTCTCGAGTTGGGGCTTTGTGACAATTTCAGAATTACACCTTTAAGGTGTCTCAGAGACTGTGTTTCGCGTTCAGAACTATTTTGATTAATAATTATTATGAGTGTGACGAAAAGATAACATGATCGATGTAATTAATGTAAATAATTGATGCCTGATGTAGTTCTGGGAGGTTTTAAGATTTTCTTTGGTGATCTGAGTGCGGCTGTGTGGCGCAGATTTGGCAATTTGAGCGGCCATCTCTAATAGAGGGCGTCCTCTGTGATTTGTATTCATTAACAATGGATGCAAAAGAGGTTCAGTCGTGCATATCCCAGCTAATCAAAGGCATTGCCCTTAGTAAGTTGCTTACGTGAGGTTTATAATGTTGGAGGCTCACTACATGCTCTCTCACCCTGGTATTGGATCATTTGCATGTGCAAGATTTTTGATCACGTATGCAAATGAGGAACAGTCTGGTGCCTGGATATGCTTTACATTAGCGCTTGTTTTTGTATGCGGTGTCTGGGGTAAAACAGAGTCAATTCGTCGCAGTGCGAGCATGGCGTGAGTTACAAAAACACGATTTATTCAATTAAACTGTAACGATCTTATATAGAAACAACATGCAGTATCACATTTCATATTGATACGAACAAATAGGAAAGGAAATGAGTATTTTCGAGAAAGCGTGGACGAATGATCGTGAAAACACGTACTGCACGTTTTGAATAACAACACCAAGTACACGATAAAAATCCATTTCTAGCCAATTG
Source organism: Patiria pectinifera (assembly GCA_029964075.1). Lineage (NCBI taxonomy): Eukaryota > Metazoa > Echinodermata > Asteroidea > Valvatida > Asterinidae > Patiria > Patiria pectinifera. The sequence continues at coordinate 11,575,416 of CM057145.1, forward strand.
CGGTATCGAATCAGGATACAGGAAGAAAGTTTCCTATCCAGGGCTTACTATTGGAAACGCGGTTGGAAATAAAGTAAGCACTGGGGACGAGGTTGAACGCTATCGTCACCGTGCTCCTGGTTCCCACCACTGATTTGTACATAAAATGTAATGACAGAGATCGATGGTGCCCCATCGACATCAAAACGCACATTCAGTCATGAGAGTGACCCTACGTCATCAGTCATTCGGCCAATGATCCGACACCAGTGATATTGCGGCTGCGTTTAGACTACCCACAGGGAGCTCTAGTGGTCGTGAGCGGAGTCCATGACCAAGTGCACTTTTACTCGGTATGCTGACAGTATGCACTCAGTATACACCACGGAAATTGTTGAATGTCCCCTTTTTAATTTTACCGCTGAAACTATGATGTGCCTGCAAGGCTTAATTGTAACGAGTAATGTTCACACCCAAAGCTGGCTACAGAATTTATCCCAAAATTAAACTTTCTTTTGTCGTAGTGAGTGACGCAGGTGTATTTAATTTTGAGATGTATCATTGCAAAAACAAAAAACACTTGCTTGTCGTTGCACATAATACTTATTTTTAATTTGTTAACGCTCTGCGATTAAATTTGCTTTGGTTTTTTTTATCATCGTTGTACAGATTGTCAATTGATTAGAAATAACTCGAGAACTATTGCTCTCAAAGTCTGAAAGTGTTTGGATAAACTTAGCACCAAAATCCACGGATTCGTTATGGATGGCAAACGATGGGGATAATTTCATGTGAAGCGTGTTTCTTAGTTTTTTATTTAAAATTAATTCTTTTTTTCCAAAGAATGAAAATTCACTTATTTCGTATGCAATTTTACTTCATCCCCTGACTGAAAACCACACGTTGTAAGACTAAGAGTGACATTGACGGGTCAGGGTGTTTCACAATGCAGTGCGCCACCAAGAGTTTGCCACGGAGAGTTCATTTTTCCCAGTGCATTGTGGGAGATGATCGACATATTCGCAGCGCGTGACATTTGAAATTCTGTGTTTTTTCCGGTCATTTGGCATGGGCGTATGATTCGAGCATAATGTTTGCCCTTTTTCTTTTCTTTTTATCAATCAATTTGTTTTTGTAAGGCTTGTGAACGCTGTGCCTCAATCTATAATGAATTAGCTCAATATGTGTCTACTGACTCTCGTTCACTAGGGCCATGTTTTGTTGACCGTTATAGCGTGTATATCCGACACCTTGGCATGAAATGGAATTGTTGGTAATATTGCGCATGCGTAAGATGATAACAGACCAATATAAAGGCCTACAATAGGAGAGTGACTTGTCACACATGAGGGATTTTAACCAATAATAGGGAAAAGGAGTCCGATTTTCACAGGAGTCGGATTTGCATATGACACCGTAATCTTGAAAAATAAACTCCACTGCAAACTCTTGGTGGCGCACTGCATTTTGAATCGCCCAAATTTAATAGACTGCAGTTTCACTCAAGTTTTTCAGTGGATTTGTTCTTTTTCCATTTCAACCTAAACATTGGGAGTGATTTGCCTGAAAGCTAGATCCGCGGCTGTGAGGTTCAAGTGGTTCCAATGGCATTCCGTGTGCAGTGGGCGTGGTTTCAGTTGACATGACGTCACACTTACGAACCCCATGACATCCAAGGTGGATAAGCCATTTTAATTGCCAGTTAAACTTGAATAAAATCTGGTACGCTGACTTGATCACATGCTTGTTGGCACATTTTAACTTTGAATTCTCCAGACCAAAGACACTGTTGCTAATCACATGATTCGGGGCAAGCTCTTGCAAAGTGACTTTGGAGACGCTCAGTACCAATACATTGTTCACAATGGGTGAGAATGGCACAAAGACACCAGACCATTCCGGAGCTGGGGGTTGCTAGCATAAGGCTTGCCCCGAATCACGTTATATAGTAACGGTCTCTCTAGTCGGGAGAATGCAAAGCTAAAACGTAAACGCATTTGATTAAATCAGCGTACCAGATTAATTCGAATTTTACTCGCAAATGATGATTTCTGCGACATAACATCAGTGTAAATGCATACGACGTCGCCAGAGACTGTACACAAAATGCTATTGCTTCCTAAAATATGCTATTACGTTATGGCACAAAAAATAGTATTATGACCCATGTATAAACTGTCCACATATCCCATAATACTGCATGTACCTTTACAATGTAATAACTTAAATTATATACCCCTAAGCGCGTTAAAATGTGCTCTTGTATAGTGCTAACTTATAGGCTAGAAAGAACTCTAATAATATTATTTCATAATGTAAATGGACACCGAGGTGTAGACTTTGAGTTTGTTATTTGTGTTGTTTCCACTCGTTTGAGAAAACCAAATTTGACGATAAGGCTAAAAGAAAAAAGTCTCCGGTTTCTGGTATGCGCGCACGTCGCCGTAGCCATGCGCGTCGGCAAAATGAAAACGTTTTTTTTTTCAATGAAAGATGATGTCTCAAAACCGCCAAACTCACTGGTTTGACTGGAATCCTGCTGCTGCACAATTTTAACGTGTTTTTAGATGGGGTTATGATCGAGAATAGCTTTATGTGGCCTCTCTGGTCTCCCATGATATTTGCACTAAGCCTATTATTTTGGGATATGGCAGACCGAATAGGAGGAGGTCGCTGTTTGATTTTGGGTGAACTCGTTTGGGTGCACCTGAGTACATACATTCTCATAGTACCACTGATAAATCACCATACTTCAACAGTCTTTTAAAAATACTTGAAACTCTCACGGCTTTTTTAGGCTCCACAGAAAAATGAGGAACATGTCGTCTTTCATTTTTTGTTTCAATGTTTGGTGGGTTGACCTTTGACTTTTATGAGATATTCTCACCCAAAGGAGAACACCCCTAAAACGAATGATGTTTCCCCAACTGGAAAAGTAGCCATTTTGAAAAAGGATCCCTCCACAACATGGCTAAATAGCCCTTCTTTCGGACCCAATTGCATCCAAAATGCTCAGAATTGGAAGCTCCAAGTCCAGGCCAGAGGTTCAGTGCCACGTGTCTTCAATTCCCCAATTCCATGGCTCTCAGAACTCTGTAATGTTGAATATTTTGAGTGTATAACTTTTATTCTTGAGCTCGGCGGACGGCTTTTTGGCAGATTTACTTGGGTGCACCCTTTTGTATTTTTCCAAACCAAACGCGTCCCCTTGTGTCAAGTGGTGTCCACCCCCGCTATTTCGAATGTCTTCGGCACAGTCCCCGGCACAGATTTACGCCACTGTGATGGGCCGACAGTGAGGGCTGACCGACTAGCATTATCGATGTCAACAAATGGGAACACTTTCATTTCTGTGCCACATACATGTACATGCAAGAGCGCCACCTATCTCATTCTAATGGCGACTGGGCACAGGGGGCGCTGTTTTTATTTGCAGCACACATCACCAATGGATCATGATTATGCAGCTAGTTCGATGTTTATTCATAAGAAAATAACAATGACGTCACACTACTCAGTCATGCATTTGTACATCAGTAAAGTATTTCAAAGGACGGTTTTCATCGAGCTGCCACAGTGGCCTACTAGTGGATTGTGGAATGAACTATGGATCGCAAGATCTGTGGTTCGAACCTACGTCCATTTCTATCAAAAACCTGGTTGGGATAGGTTTAATTGAAGGGAAAACACTACAACCCCATTGACACAGCGTGATAAATATTCATGTCAGGGTGCGTGATGTGATTGGTTAAAATACGATGCATGCTGCAGAAAAAAATACACGCACAGGGGACACATGTAAAACTCATTGGACCACAGCGTCCGAGATCATTTCGAGCTTGTTCAAAATGGAGTATAATTAGGTTCAGATCTGGAAATGTCTCCCCCAAATCGTCGACAATAAAAGACTATTCTTCTTCTTCTTCATTCATTCATTTTAATGATGACTTGATGAGCTGGGCCCAACTGTCCCTGTCGAGCATAGTTTTGGAAAGAGATTGACCACTCAGACCAGTTTCTAGCTCGATGGATGTTTTCAGGGTCATGTTTGGACGACCTTTTCGACGAGGGGCTGCAGGATTCCAGAGGAGAACTGGACTAGCTGGCTCATTATGTCGATAAACGTGACCGGCTAGCCGAAGGCGACGCTGTCTGATGGTGGTGGAGATAGGGGGAAGGGCACCGTACAGAACAGAGTTAGGGAGATGTTGTTGCCAAGAAACGTTCTGAACAGCCCGCAACATCCGCGTAAGACGATTAATGAGCTTTACGTGTCTTAATTAGACACCTCGGTAGGTTCTTGATTGCTTGTAATAACTAGTGTTTATTCTGGCGTCGATGGCATTGGAAGACGATTTCTCCAATCATTGGAGTATTTTCGTACAGCCAGAAGAGGGCGCTATTACAACTTACTGTACCACATTCACCATCATGTTGGGGGGAAGGAAGCGGTGTTGGATTAGTTGCAAGGGGTTAACCTTGCAAGATTTCGATTGTCCTTGGAAGTTTTAAATTATAAGGGGTTAACCTTTTATTTTCGTCAAACATTGGGCACTATTTGACATTTATGACAAGTTTTAAATTGTAAGGGGTCAATGTTACACTTTCATGAAAATTTGGCAAAACTTGACCTTTTTTCAAAAGTTTACAATTGCAAAATTTGAAGTTTCTGTAAAAATTAAAATTGTAAGAGGATAGCCTTGCATTACATCAAACTTGGGCAAAATTTGATTTTTCTGTGAAATTAAGATTGCAAGGGGTTAGCCTTGCATTTTCATCAAAATAGGGCAGAATGTCACTTTTCTGTGAGGATTAAAAGTACAAGGGGTTAGCCTTGCATTTTCATCAATTTTGGGCAACATTTGACTGTTAATTTAACTTGTAAGGGGTTAGCCTTGCATTTTCATCAAAATCGGGCAAAATTTCAATTTTCTGTGAATATTCAAATTGTAAGGGGTTAGCCTTGCATTTTCATCGAAATTGGGCAAAATTTGACTTTTTTGGGAGGATTAAAATTGCAAGGGGTTAGCCTTTCATTCTCATCAAAATTGGGCAAAATTTGACTTCTTTTTGTATATAAAAATTGCAAGGGGTTAACCTTGCATTTTCATCAAAATAGGGCAAAATGTCACCTTTCTGTGAGGATTAAAATTGCAAGGGGTTAGCCTTGCATTTTCATCAATTTTCGGCAAAATTTGACTTTCTTTAAAAATTTAACTTGTAAGGGGTTAGCCTTGCATTTTCATCAAAATTTGGCACAATTTGATTGTTCTATGAAAATGAACTTGTGAGGGGTTAGGCTTGCATTTTCAGCAAAATAGGGCAAAATTTCACTTTTCTGTTAGGATTACAAGTGCAAGGGGTTAATAAAATTGGGGGGGGGGGAATTTCAAGGGGTTAGCCTTGCATTTTCATCAAACTCGGGGAAAATTTGACTTTTCTATGAAAATTAAAATTGCAAGGGGTTAACCTTGCACTTTCATCAAAATCTGGCAAAATTTGACTTTTCTGTGAAGATTAAAGTTGCAAGGGGTTAGTCTTGCATTTTCATCTAAACTGGGTAAAATTTCGATTTTCTGTGAAGATTTAACTTGTTAGTGGTTAGCCTTGTATGTTCATCCAAATTGGGCAAAATTTGACTTTTTCTGTGAGGAGTAAAATTGCAAGGGGTTAGCCTTGCATTTTCATCAAACTTGGGCAAAATTTGATTTTTCTGTGAAATTAAGATTGCAAGGGGTTAGCCTTGCATTTTCATCAAAATAGGGCAGAATGTCACTTTTCTGTGAAGATTTAACTTGTTAGTGGTTAGCCTTGTATGTTCATCCAAATTGGGCAAAATTTGACTTTTTCTGTGAGGATTAAAATTGCAAGGGGTTAGCCTTGCAGTTTCATCAAATTTGCGCAAAATTAGATTTTTCTGTGAATATTAAAATTTAAGGCGTTAGCCTTGCATTTTCATCACAATAGGGCAAAATGTCACTTTCTGTGAAAATTGAACTTGTTAGTGCTAAGCCTTGTATGTTCATCCAAATTGGGCAAAATTTGACTTTTTCTGTCAGGAGTAAAATTGCAAGGAGTTAGCCTTGCATTTTCACCAAAATTGGCCAAAATTTGACTTTTGTGGAAAAATTAAAAGTGCAAGGGGTTAGCCTTGCATTTTCACCAAAATAGGGCAGAATGTCACTTTTCTGTGAGGATTAAAGGTGCAAGGGGTTGGCCTTGCATTTTCATCAATTTTGGGCAACATTTGACTGTTCTGTGAAAATTGAACTTGTCAGGGGTTAGGTTTGCATTTTAATCAAAATTAGGCAAAATAGGACTTTCTTTGAAAATTTAACTTGTAAGTGGTTAGCCTTGCATTTATATCAAAATCGGGCAAAATTTTTTAATTTTCTGTGAATATTAAAATTGCAAGGGGTTAGCTTTGCATTTTAATCAATTGTGGGCAAATTTTGATTGTTCTGTAAAAATTTAACTTCTTAGGGGTTAGCCTTGCATTTTCATCAAAATAGGGCAATATTTCACTTTTTTCGGAGGATTAAAATTGCAAGGGGTTAGCCTTGCAGTTTCATCAAAATTGGGCAAAATTTGACTTTTGTGGGAAAATTAAAATTGCAAGGGGTTAGCCTTGCATTCTCATCAAAATTGGGCAAAATTTGACTTCTTTTTGAAAATAAAAATTGCAAGGGGTTAACCTTGCATTTTCATCAAAATAGGGCAAAATGTAACCTTTCTGTGAGGATTAAAATTGCAAGCGGTTAGCCTTGCATCTTCATCAATTTTCGGCAAAATTTGACTTTCTTTAAAAATTTAACTTGTAAGGGGTTAGCCTTGCATTTTCATCAAAATTTGGCACAATTTGATTGTTCTATGAAAATGAACTTGTGAGGGGTTAGGCTTGCATTTTCAGCAAAATAGGGCAAAATTTCACTTTTCTGTTAGGATTACAAGTGCAAGGGGTTAATAAAATTGGGGGGGAATAAAATTGCAAGGGGTTAGCCTTGCATTTTCATCAAACTCGGGGAAAATTTGATTTTTCTGTGAATATTTAAATTGTAACGGGTTAGCCTTGCAGTTTCATCAAAATTGGACAAGATTTGACTTTTGTGGGAAAATTAAATTGCAAGGGGTTAGCCTTGCATTTTCATCAAATTTGGTCAAAATTTGACTTTCTTTAAAAATTTAACTTGTAAGGGGTTAGCCTTGCATTTTTATCAAAATAGGGCAAAATGTCACTTTTCTGTGAGCATTAAAATTGTAAGGGGTAAGCCTTGCATTTTCATCAAAATTGGGCAAAATTTGACTTTTTTGTGAGGATTTTTCTGCAAGGGGTTAGCCTTGCATCTTCATCAAAATTGGGCAAAATTTCAATTTTCTATGAATATTAAAATTGTAAGGGGTTAGCCTTGCATTTTCATCAAAATTGGGCAAAATTTGACTTTTTTTGGAGGATTAAAATTGCAAAGGGGTTAGCCTTGCATTTTCACCAAAATTGGGCAAAGATGGACTTTTGTGGAAAAATTAAATTGCAAGGGGTTAGCCTTGCATTTTCATCAAAATTGGGCAAAATTGGAATTCTTTTTGAAAATAAAAATTGCAAGGGGTAAGCCTTTCATATTCATCAAAATTGGGCGAAATTTGACTTTTTTGGGGTGGGGAATAAAATTGCAAGGGGTTAGCCTGGCGATTTTACCAAAATTGGGCAAAGATGGACTTTTGTGGAAAAATTATAATGGTAAGGGGCTAGCCTTGCATTTTCATCAAAATCGGGCAAAATTTCAATTTTCTGTGAATATTCAAATTGTAAGGGGTTAGCCTTGCATTTTCATCAAAATTGGGCAAAATTTGAGTTTTGTGGGAAAATTAAAATTGCAAGGGGTTAGCCTTGCATTTTCATCAAAATTGGGCAAAATTTGAGTTTTGTGGGAAAATTAAAATTGCAAGGGGTTAGCCTTGCATTTTCATCAAAATTGGGCGAAATTTGACTTTTTGGGGGGGGGGATAAAATTGCAAGTGGTGAGCCTTGCATTTTCACCAAAATTGGGCAAAAATGGACTTTTGTGGAAAAATTATAATTGTAAGGGGTAAGCCTTGCATTTTCATCAAAATTGGGCAAAATGTAATTTTTCTGTGAATATTAAAATGGTAAGGGGTTAGCCTTGCATTTTCAAAAATAGGACAAAATGTCACTTTTCTGTGAGGATTAAAATTGCAAGGGGTTAGCCTTACATTTTCACCAAAATTGGGCAAAGATGGACTTTTGTGGAAAAATCAAAATTGCAAGGGGTTAGCCTTGCAGTTTCCTCAAAATTGTGCAAAATTTGACTTTTCTGTGTAAATTCAAATTGCAAGGGGTTAACCTTGCATTTTCATCAAAAGAGGGCAAAATGTCACTTTTCTGTGAGGATTAAAATTGCAAGGAGTTGGTCTTGCATTTTCATTAATTTTTGGCAACATTTGACTGTTCTGTGAACATTTAACTTGTAAGGGGTTAGCCTTGCATTTTCATCAAAATTGGGCAAAGTTTGACTTACTTGTTTAGGATTACAATTGCAAGGGGTTAGCCTTGCAGTTTCATCAAAATTGGGCAAGATTTGACTTTTATGGGAAAACTAAAATTGCAAGGGGTTAGCCTTGCATTTTCATCAATTTTGGGCAAAATTAGATTTTTTTCTGTGAATATTAAAAGTGTAAGGGGTTAGCCTTGCATTTTTCTCAAAATTGGGCGAAAATTGACTATTCTGTGAATTTAAAAATTGCAAGGGGTTAGCTTCGCATTTCATCAAAATCAGGCACAATTCGACTTTTCTTTGAAAATTAATTAAAATAGTAAGGGGTTAGCCTTGTATTTTCATCAAAAAATCGGGCAAAATTTGACTTTTCTGTGAAGATAAAAGTTTCAAGGGGTTAACCTTGCATTTTCACCGAAATTGGGCAAAATTTGACTTTTCTGTGAAATTAAAATTGTAAGGTAATAACTTTGCATTGGTATAAAAATTGGGCAAAATTCGACTTTGCATTCCATCTAAATTAAGCATCATTGGAATTGTCTATGAATATTAAAATTGCAAGGGGTTAGCATTGCATTTTCATCAAAACTGGGCAAAATTTAACGGGTTTTTTTTACGTTTAAAATTGTAAGGGGAAAACCTTGTATTTTCATCAAACTTTGACACAATTAAACTTTTCTTTGAACTTTAAAATTGTAAGGGCCTAACCTAGCATTTTCATCAAAATTTGTCAAAGATTTCTTTTTCTGTGAAGATTAAATTGCAAGGAGTTAACCTTGCATTTTCATAAAAATTGGGCACAATTTGAAGTTGGTGGGAAGTTTACAGTTGTAAGGGGTTAAGCTTGCATTTTCATCTTAATCGAGCAAAGTATGATTTTTCTTGGAAGATTTTAATTGTAATGGGTTTAATTGCATTTCTTTCATAATTGGGCAAAATTTGACTTTTCTGGGAAGTTTAGAATAGAAAGGGATAAACCTTGCTATTTTATTTAAAAAAAGGGAGCAATAAATACCGCCCTCATGCGTTGATAAAAAACAAAGTAATTCGAGCACACAACCATTTAGACGCAAAACAAAATGACCCTCGCCGACTCGCTCAAATTTCATTGTAAAGCCTATTTACAAATATATTTTTGCATCAGGATGCACAAAATTATACGCCACACTTTATTTATGTAAAGTAAAGCACACCAATATAAGAAATACTGAAGAACATATTCAATTTCTTTGTTAATGAACAATAGTATCAAAGCACTTTCACGCAACATCGTGTGGGAGCAATACCATGGCAACCGTTTATCGCCTTCCATGGCAACAACAGGCTTCCTTTGTTTGCCTTTGAAACGTTAACACTGTCCTCATCTTAGATTGATAGAGGGCGGGCTGCAAACATTTTTATTCCAGGACTTTTGGAGAGAGGTCCAACCCACCTCAATCCTTGACCTTCTCAAGTGTGGTTCAATCATAGAGCTATCCTATGGGTTCAAAAGGCCTGAGACCTAATGACGTCACGCGTTGTTTACATGTGCACTTTCCTATGTGGCAGACGGTGCCTACTTCGTCTGGTAAGTTTACAGCCCGCCCAAGCCAACGGCAAAATACAATGTATATGAAGCCCGGAAAGGGACAGGGTGGAAATTTTTTTTGTAATTTGCTTATTCGTTCCCACAAATTGCTAATTCGTTCCCACGAATTACTAATTCGTTTGCAAGAATTGCTAATTCGTTCACACGAATTGCTAATTCGTTCGCACGAATTGCTATTTCGTGCGCACGAATTACTAATTCGTTCGCACGAATTACCAACTCGTTCCCACGAATTACTAAAACGTTCCCGGATCCACGTTCCCACGAATTAAAAAATCGTGGGAACGAAATAGCAATTAGTGCGAACGATTTAGCAATTTGTGGAACGAAATGGAAATTCGTCCAAACGAAATAGCAATTCGTGCGAACGAGTGAGCAATTCGTGCTAACGAGTTAGTAATTCGTGGGAACGAATTAGCAATGCGTGGGAACGAATTAGCAATGCGTGGGAACGAAATGGCAATGCGTGGGAACGAAATGGCGATTCGTCCGAACGAAATGGCAATTCGTGCGAACGAGTTAGCAATTCGTGCGAACGAATTAGTAATTCGTGGGAACGAGTTAGCAATACGTGGGAACGAATTAGCAAATTACAAACAAACTTTCCCACCCTGTCCCTTCCCGGGCTTCATAAATGTACATGTACCACGCAGGGCGCAATAAAAACCGTCACCGACACCACGAAGTATAGTAACAACCAAGTTCACTTCGGTGTTACTTCGTGAAAACCGCAAAATGACAAAATGGTTTCACGAAGTAACACTCAAGTGTGCGCGCGCACATCGGTTACTGGCGGGAACGATTTTCGGTTTCACACTGTTACGGAAATTCTATTTTGGATATAAGCGTTTTAAAACGTTTGACAGGAATGTAATTAATGCATATTCTTGTCGGTTTACAGAATTTTTTTAATAAGAAGCCTTTAAGCATGTGAAATAAAGAAGTGTTACTTCGTGAAAACGAAGATGACCGATTCAGCGCACAGTGTGCACGAGTGTTACCGCGTGAAAACGAAAATAGCTCGGTTCTGTCGAATACGAGCGCGTAGCGAGCGTTCAAGTCCGTTTGGATGTTACTTCGTGGTGTCACGGACGAAATGTTTCATCTTAAAACACAATTATGCATGTACATGTACTTGTCGAGGAATTAAGAGGCAGCGTGTTCTTGATAAACACTTTTTGTGTGTGTACCGTTTTGTTAATAATAATTGTATGAAATCATTAGTACACACGTGCGATTTGATCGCCATCTTACTAACATCACTCGCCTCAATAACACTTTCGTTTTTTGTACAAATCTAGCATATAACTACGATATCAAAAATTATCATAATGTGTTAAATCTTTACGGCAAAACTTTCAAAGAAGTATACATAATACGGTAAAACATATACCTTATTCACTTTGAAAAAAAGGGTTAATTAAAAATATATATACTTTTCGTTTACAAACAAAGAAAAAAAACAACATTCCAACTGGGAAGAGTTCCTTTAAAATTAACGGGGAAAAAACGTTCAAGTTGGGAAGAATTGTTGGTGTACTCCATGTTGACCAGACAGCACACAACTCAAACAGTGGCGTATCAAGCTTTTGATGTCGGGGGGGGGGGGGGCCGCACTCGCACATCCGCGCTGAATGTTAACATGTTTTTTTCTTGTCCGGACACTTGGCCTCCGTAAAATCAAAATGCTGGGGGCTCATACCCACCCATCGTCCAAATGGGGGCGCTCTTCAAAACTGAGCATTATTATGCATACTGGAAAATATATGCAGATTTTCACTGCGCATTGTAATGGTTTTTGGAGCTTGGTTTTCTTAATTGTTTTCATGTCAGAACTCTCTAACCATTTATGGGAATAGTTACTGAAAACAATCTTTCACACAAATCCGCCGGCAGCCCCCCCCCCCCCTGATAAGCCACTGAATTCAGAGATAGCTGCAGTGAAAACGATCTATATCGTGGTTCTCGACAAAATACTGGTTAGGTAGTTTTAAAAAGTCTATGCGAAAACAATGTGCGGCTGATCCAAATATTATTGCTTATCAATTGACTTTATCAGCAAGAACCATCCACACAGACACAAAAACAACAACAGTAACATGCTAGTAATTAAGCACACACATGCAAATAAAAAGAAATATAATGCAAGGACTTTAAGGACTCCAAGTCAGACAAAACAGACGAATCCTGGCACGTGATCACTGCTCACTCACGAGGCCCCCTGCAATGGAGAAACCATTGTGCAAGCTATTGTACAAAGCCAACTGCCTTGTGTGAAGGGTAACCTAGACAATAACTAGCACGATGTTTTTGCCATTGAAGAGGGCCTTCGAAATAGATAGCGTGCTCGAATTGGTGTTTAGGACGGAATACAATTTATACAAAACTGGTCACCACAATGAATCAATGCCTAATATCAATGAAATATAGCGGACTTATATTTTTTATAGGAGGACGCTATTTGGAGTATGGGTAAGTGTCGATTTTAAAGGTAGCTTTCGAATTTCTTGTGTAGAGCTATTTCTAGGTTTTAGCCCGTTTCATCATTTACATGGCTGAGAAAGGTTGACTGTAGACGTGGCCCTAGCTACGGAATCTCGTTTAAAAACGGACCAACTACCCACTCCAACTAGAGCCCTCATGTTGTGTCCAACATAACTTTAAAATGGCTATTTCCGTATGCATGGACCGTACACATGTTTTACCTTTTGGAAAAGGCAGGGTTTTACAAGTGTTGTATTAGGCCAAAAAAAAAAAATATTCGGTCTCTGGTCAGACCAAAGTTCCGGAATTGACGCGGGGACGCGGCTTTTTTTTCCTTCAAGCTTGGATTGTACAGACCAGGTGGGGTATTTTTTTGCTTTTTTGGTGTCCTCATGTACATTGGTGTCCTCCATAATTTGCCTTGGTGCTCTCGATCATTTGCCTTGGTGCAATTTCCCATTCCTTGGTGCTCTTTGGTAAAAAAATTGAGGAGATGCGGCAATAGAGGGCGCTGTTGGAGCTACCGCGGAACATTTTGAAAAAAAAAAGATTGACGCGCATGATTAAAATCGACGCACGCGCTGACCAGAGACCGACTTATTTTTTTTTTTGGCCTTAGAGTACATGTTAATGAGTTCGAGTGCTAGTACGAATACGTTGCCATAAGTACGAGTAGGAGAACGAGTACGAGTATGAGGCTACGAGTGCGAGTACGAGACATTTTCCCATGAGTACGAGTACGAGTACGAGTACTTTGTCATGACTACGAGAACGAGTATGAGTACAAGTACGAGTACCAGAAGGCTACGAGTGCGAGTACAAGACATTTTCCCCTTGAGTACGAGTACAAGTACGAGTACTTTGTCATGAGTACGAGAACGAGTATGAGTACAAGTACGAGTACCAGTAGGCTACGAGTGCGAGTACGAGACATTTTCCCCTTGAGTACGAGTACAAGTACGAGTACTTTGTCATGAGTACGAGAACGAGTATGAGTACAAGTACGAGTACCAGTAGGCTACGAGTACGAGTACGAGACATTTTCCCATGAGTACGAGTACGAGTATGAGTACTTTGTCATGAGTACGAGAACGAGTATGAGTACAAGTACGAGTACCAGAAGGCTACGAGTGCGAGTACAAGACATTTTCCCCTTGAGTACGAGTACAAGTACGAGTACTTTGTCATGAGTACGAGAACGAGTACCAGTACAAGTACGAGTACCAGTAGGCTACGAGTACGAGTACGAGACATTTTCCCATGAGTACGAGTACGAGTATGAGTACTTTGTCATGAGTACGAGAACGAGTATGAGTACAAGTACGAGTACCAAAAGGCTACGAGTGCGAGTACGAGACATTTTCCCCATGAGTACGAGTACAAGTACGAGTACTTTGTCATGAGTACGAGAACGAGTACCAGTACAAGTACGAGTACCAGTAGGCTACGAGATATTTTCCCATGAGTACGAGTACAAGAACGAGTACCCAAAAAAAGTACTCGAGTACGAGTACTTTCCACAAGTGCGAGTACTCTCCACGAATAGGAGCACATTTTAATGTGTCATGTGTTTTCAATGGCTTTTCGCAGTCAACCTAGGCAGTAAACAATGAACAAATGCAGAAGCCTCCTAAACATTAAAAAAACTGGTTCTTTTTTCTGCATTTAGCTCAAGAACATATCTGTAATTCTTGCAGGAAGAACAAGAGTGTAAGTACGGGTGCTTTGTCCAAAGTACGAGTACGAGTACAGGGGTATATTTTCTTTTTGTGGGTAAGAGTAGGAGTATGATTTTCATGAGTGCGAGTTCGAGTACGGAAAAAATGTACTCGAGTACGGGTACGGGTACGACAACACTGCGGTTTTGTTGCAGCGAGAAAAAAATATAAATGTGCAATAGGTATTGCACTTTCTTTCTAGAAGATAATTTTTAAAACAATTCAAATTAAAAAGAATTCCACAAATTTAATATCGTGCGCGCACATGGGCGATACTGCAAAAACAAAAAGAGCTTTCACAACGTTGGTCATTGTGATAAACTCGCTGCTCGATATATAAGAATGTTCAATTTCTGTCAATTTAACATTGTCGTCAAAGAAAAGAAGAAAACCAAATCACATGAGGTTGAACCTCCGTTGAATTATAAAAAAAAAATCGTTTTAAAAATTGAAAAGCAAAACACAAAGTACCAGCTGTTTATGGTTAATCGCCAAACCATGCTTGCCCGATTGTTTTGTTCTGCCAAGCAAGGCTGTGAAACATAGCCAGGTCACGGCGCAGGCATCCAAAGGTCACGACGCAGCTGTCAGAATCTGAAGAGCCGATCTTACAGAACAACATGGCCTCTTCACAACATCGAATCGGAGACTGATTCAGTTTCAACGTCATCCAACAGATCGGCCCTATGTGGTAAGTAGAGATTAAAACAACTTGATGTATTATATGATATAAATCGGTGTGATTTAAAAAAATATATATATAATAGCAAATATTGTTTAAGATTGTTTGGCTTTGCATGATGGAGTATCAGTATTGTTTCGGTTCGCGGTAACACCATGTGGTAATATTAACTACTGTCGCTCAGCAGATATTTAGTCTCCTGACTCCTGACGATGACTAGAGCAAGCTAGTCGAATGGTTCAGCCCAAAGACAACTTCTTTTAGAACTTGAAACAGGACTTTTCTCATAAAAACTAAAAACTACTTAGCGAAAGTTTACAATAAGCAAGACAAGTTCTTGTCCGAACTAAATATCTACTGAGCGACAGTAGTTATTACCACATGGTGTTACCGCAAACCGAAACGATATATATATACATAGTTTTGAAACTTGTGGTTGCCATGAATGTTTATTCTTTCGTTTAAAGAGATAAGCAGAGAAACTGCTATTGGGGAAAAGGGAACCCTGTAAAACGTGGGATATGGTCTGATTATAGGCCTAGAGTATATCCTCAATATAGAAATTTGCATAGTTAGAAAAATACAATTGTGCAAAATGCTAGAAACTTCCAACTTCAACAGGTAAGGAGTTTTACTGGTAACCAGACTTTGCGGTGAGTCCATGTGATTCTAAATTCGGTAATAGAAGAAACTAGACGGCGGTACAATACTGGTGCCAGTAGTAATGATATTTGAAGAAACAAAACACATACAACAGACGTCGGTATGTTTGATAAAAGTAACAGGTATTATGCTTTATTACACTATGTTTTGTGACTTCTCCCTTTGGAAGTTACGTTTAAACATCGTGTAAACATCGACGTCAAGCAGCACTGCATAGGAATTAATAGGCCTTGTTCCTCAGCGAATGAGGAATTAGCTCAAAATCAAAGCATTTTGGACGATTATATCTTGATTTTCGACTCACCGAGTTCGTCCTCGGCTTCTTCTATCGCGAGAGGGCGCCTCCGTGGGCTCAGGGCGTTGCCGCCGACGGCGCCTGCTGTTGCTGCCCGTTGGGGGCGCCTCCTTCTCCTTCTCTTCTCGGCGCTTGGCCTTCCGAAGCTTTTTATCCCATTTCTGGCCACATGTGTGAAAAAGAAAAGAAAAATTCACTTGCAAAAGAAACTGCTTATCGGCCTATACGGAGTGTGGCCAAGCCTACTTGTCACATGATCAAATGGTCAGGTGTTCGAATCAAGCTACTGGCCGAGCTAATTTTGCTATGTCTTTAAGGGTGCTAGCCAGTAAATCGGTCCGAATTTGACTACGCCGCGGCGTAGGCAATCGCCGGCCAAATTACGATTTGCGTGCTCTCAATTTCTCCGGTATTAGAGCATTTTGAAGGCCGTGAACTTGATGATTCGTAAAACAGACGGTTGGAAGCCGTGCAGAGGACTGCGAGCTCGTATGTCTGTGAAATTTGGGTGAAATTTATCTATTTTGCAATGGAGCGTAGGCGTCAATTTTCAAAATGGCGATGGCCGGGCTTCAGGACTGCTTTTTAGGGGTGATCATCTTTGGATGGAATTTTCTCCCAAAAGTCATCAGTTAACCACCCAAATTACGACAGATGATGAAATAAGCTTTAATTTGATGCCAATCTTGAACACCTCAGAGAGTTATATTTTTAATAATTTTGAGAAGTGCGCGTAATTACCACTAAGGTCTATGGCAGTCTATTTACTGGTCTGGACCAAAGCCACTTCACTCCGACCGGCCTCTCCCCATCCGACTGGAGTATAAATGGTTTCGTAAACATTATTTTACAAATATTTTGAGCAATGGGACTGGGGCTGGTTCCCTCCTCACATACAAATGGAGGAATCGGGAACCAGTGCGTAGCTTCACTTTTTTTTGGACAACTCCGATTGGCAAAAGAGTTATCCTGTTTAAGATATTTTTTTTGTATATGGAGTTCAGTGCTTAAGCTTGCTAGGGCGCCCCACCTTGACGAGTCTGGACCAGTTGTCCTCCTCCCATTCCTGTGCCACGCATTCCTCCGTCAGCCGCAGGCGGCCGTTCTCCAGGTCTTGGTAACACATGATGACGTAGTCGACTCCCGCGGACACCTTTGGGCAGACGCACGGGCCCTCCGTTACCAGGTGTACCTAGGAAGAGATTAAAAGATGACGAACCCAATTTGACTGAGAGCAATAGAGGGCGCTATTGTGAAGGTCCTTTACAATGTATTAGGCCGTGTCCGAAACGGGCTTCCAGAGCTACGGCTACGTCTATTGTCAGCGCGCCCCCGCGTATTTTCAATGGGCGTGGACCTAGACCTAGCTCTAGACAGCTGATTCGGATGCAGCCATATATGAATCATAACAGTTTATTAAAACCTTTTCCCAATTCCTCTAAACCCAAACGCATTGTGAAGTGGCCTCAGCGAAGCAGGCCCAGCTAAATGCTGTCATCAGGACAAATGTTTGTGGAGAGTTCCAGATCAAATAGTATAATATACCTAATTGTCCACCTGTAACCAAAATCAAATCTAAAGCATATATGATTCCATTCTCTTCCCAGAATCACCAAACACAGCGCGCATGTGCAGCCTGGTTTTGACAGCGCCCCCAAGAGACCATTTTAAGCGCAAGGGGCGAAATGTCAAACGTGACGTCATTCATCAATGCCATCCAGGCTGGTTCCTTATTCCGTAAAAACAAATGGACAAAACTTCGTGCCCGCGGTCTACGTCGAGAACACCGGGTACCAGCGAATCTAATGCATCCTTACCTCACCAATAGGGATGTTGATATCGGTGAACTTGAGCACGTCCCGTACGATGATTGTGGTATACATCAGGTTCTCGCCCACGGTAACAAATGACGTCACGGTGGCACGAACAACTGAAATGAATAACAAGGAACGCATCTTAGTGGATAAAACAAGTACGCAACCTCGTCCTCATGGCGTCGAGGAGTACGCTTCCACAAGCCGCTCTTTCAACTATTGTCCAGCTTGCAAGAGATGCTTTACAGGGCGAGTCAAAAACCCAAATGTCGGGACCATTATTTTAGTGAAGTTCTGCATGTAACACTTTAACAATCTTGGATACGAAAGCCCAATTCATAAGCTTTCATTTAGTACAAGATTCATTCAAATCACCCATGTAATTTTCAAGTTACGGAATTTTAATTTTCTCACACATCCCTTTGTGATTTTTTTTCGTTTTGCTGAAAGAACACTTTGCCCACGGCAAAAGTTTTTTTTTCCACGGCAAAAGCTTTTTGACGTACCATACTCGTAGGCTTTCTCCATGAAGGCGCCCTGGTTTATCCTGATACTATCACATCGCTTACAGCTTCCTAGACAAGCCAAAGAAAAACAAATCTGTTAAAAAAAACCCACGGACTTAGTTGTTGACTATTGACACTTCTTGCCCACCTTACCTCTCAAGAAATTTCAGAACGTGAGACGGCGCTACATGATACATTTTTGGATAACAAGAATGGTTAAGTTTTGGGTACAACTTTGGAATTTTTTTTATAAAGATTCAATTACAATTTCGAATTATTGCCAGTTACTTTCCACCTAACCACAGTGTATCAGGGTGCACTGAACTAATTCAAGCGAGAATTTCTACGCCAGCTGATTAGCATAAAAAGTGCCCCACAATTTCTTTTGAAAACGGAGACCGTTTGGCTTTAAAAACAGTGGAATTGTGTAAATATACCCAAGGATCAACTCCCTGGTTTTGGGGCTTCCATCTGAGGGCAGGCTTCATAAAATCACGGATGAAAAATGGGTCCTATTTGCCTGTGAAAGTGGAAGGGTGCCACTCTTAAAATGGCTACATGCCGGCTCGGGAACTATCACTTTTCGGGAGGTGATTTTATTTGGGTGTGAATATTTAAAAATGTAATTGGCTAATGTACGTAAAATTTAAAAGAAATGAAAAGATAAAAAACGAGACAATAATTTAATTTTTGTTTCAGAAACCCCAGTGATGTTGGCTTGCATGTTACTTGGCCCTGAACTTTGTTGATTTTACACTGTTTTCAATGGGGCTTGAATTAGTACAGTGGACCCATCAGTACAGGACTATAAGTTACATATAAAAACTCCACAAAAGAGCGCCCTCTCAGAAAAAGGCGCCCTCTGTAGAAAGATCGCCCTCTATAGACGGAGATAACACTCGACTGGCCGCCTCACCTTTCCTCTTTGGCTTGGGCGGTTGAATGATGGCAGGCTCAGTGATGACGTCACTTCCGTTGTCTTCGTCTTCGTCTGGAAGTTAAAAAAAATAATTCAATTTTTAATGATAATATTAATAATATAACTTTGACTTGAGGGAGTTAAAAGAAACAAGCCATGCTTAACAAGAAACATCAGCAACAGCAAACCAATGCACGATTGGGGATCTAACACAAGTTAAAGGGAACATATAATAGGATTTTATAACTTAAATACATTTAAAACTGTGTCTTTCCACCTCCTTTGTAGCAGTAAAAGAGAGAAATCTCAAAATTTTACTTTTTATGCTAATGAAAATTTCCATATTCATGAGCCAAAGCGTGACGTCATTCAAGGCAGAACAGTAGTGTCCTCATAGCTTTGTGTACAACTTAATATCAAATTTTCCTTCATTTTCTTGGGGTTTAGTTCCACTTTTTACTTGATTATCATTTTGAACAGCTTGTTTGGGCAAAAGTAGTGGTCCATATTTCTTCAAATTTTCTTTTGCGGGTAATTTTGAAGGACTAATTTTTGTACTGCGCATAAAATTACGCACTTTCGACAAGGAGTACCTTGTGTGACAAAAGCAAAATATCGCCTATGATGAAAGGATTTGCTAACAATTGAAAAACTCCCACTTTCTTGTCACTTTCAATGGAAACAAATATTAAGATATTGTATGTATTGTTGCAACACATAGTAATGTGCATGAAAACAAGATGAACTGAATTTCCACGGCATGTTTCCTTTAATGTTATTGGTGTTACACTAGATGGTTACCGACACATTCAAGGAAATTACAAGAAAATTCGGGCTGCGCTTTTCGTTCAAGGTGCCTGTCCAGAAGTTACGGAATGTGTGCATTGGCTGAGATCCAAACTGCAGTTGCACTTTGGGAGGTCCTCATATAATGAAGGTTTCACTTGGTCTAGACAAAACAATAACCTGTTTTAGTTTAGACTTGGTGCCAAGTCGGTTATTTGTTTGCGTACGGTAAACGGTTACTGGCTCCACGCACGCAAAATATCGCCGCAATGCGCGTAGTCTGGTTCCCAGACCGAATGATGCTGACTACTGATATGTCGCAACCCGGCCGATTACGTAAAGTCTTACACCAGCCGCGCCGATGGAGTTCGACTAAACGGACAAAATATGACTATCTAACAACTTAGTCATCAAGTCTAGTTTTACTTTTAGTTGTTCTTCCTCTAAATTATCGAAAAGGGTGAAACCCGGGGGCGGGGCCTCGAGGGGGCGGGGCCCGGAGGGGGAGGTCACATGCTCCACATGGAATGGGGAGGTTGACCATAAAAATTGGAATCGGTGGGAGTTCCTAAATCCCTTGTCGGTCTGTACAAAATATATCTGGCTACGCTTGATTAATAATTGCCCGATGAAAGTCCTTCATAGGTCAATCACAAGTTGAAGAAATTTAAGGTCAAAGAAAAAAAGTAAAATGAGGATCAACTATTTCAAAACAATGCCTTTATCACAGTTCGTTGTTTCAAATAACCATGCAGAACCTTTGCATCACAGTGCGGAATTTCGTCAATAACCGTGAGCACTCTATATTTCTAAAAGTCAATCAATTGACTGATTGTTGGAAATCACTAACATTTCTTGCTTTCTTCTCAACGACAGCAAGCCAGACGGAATCATTTCCATCTGTTTTGTATCAGTACGATAGTCCAAGCAAGCTCTTTGACAATGATTCGGTAGTTTACTCTTGGGATAAATGCACATTTAAATGTGAACTTGTGACAGTCTTTGGAGGCAGCCACACAGACGGGCCATGTCCTCCGACCTTCTTAAAGTGTCACAGAGCAAGATAGATGAGGCACTTGGATAGCAGTCGGCGGTTTCTGAGAATGCACAACCACTCCCCCCCCCCCCCCTGTCGATTGTGGGGAGGGGAGGGGAGGCATCACGGCGCGTCAGACTGTCTGATTTACTAACCTTCGTGTCACGAGCTGTTAACCCAATGCAACGGGTTAACGGAGCTGAGTTGATGGCAATCTTTCTACACATGCGCATCGCCTTGGAAACAGGCGGGAAGTTTCACAATCACAACTCTTTTTTTAAGGAGGGTTCTTCCAATGGTTATAACTAATGACAGTATGGCTGCGGGCCAGGTCGATTCTGTGGTTCTTTGGCAACCATAGTTCAGAATATGGACGTGTAGGTGCGCCGGCAAAAAACTCAACCTTGGCCCAGGACTCCATTTGAATGTTTTATTCTCCGATTTTGCAGCCAGTTTAGTGACAAACGCGTTTAAGTTGCTGGCGGCGGTGGAGGTCTATCAACAACAGATGAATACAATCCAGTCTTGGGAATATTGGCAGCGCTACCCATGAAATTCAGAGTATACCACACAGGCATGAATTAGCTTGAATACAGCGCGAGTGAGGTATGCTCGGAATTTCCAGGGTAGCGCTGCCAATATTGCCAAGATTGTTTCATCTCATGTTGATAGCGACCTCCCTTGTCGCGGACCGGCTGTGTAAGGGGAATAAACTCCAAATCCAATTTTGGACAAAGACTAGCAGAAAATAAGATGCAGGCCAATATACGCGTAAACATTCTGGAAGGCAAGAGTAAATATTCTAAAAGAAATAGTCTTGCTTAATTTCAGAAGCAAAAACATTTTCAATATTAGGTTTTGCCCTCACCGACGTATAAACACTGTATACTCAGTGTGTTATCTCCCGGGTGAAAGTTGGAAAAAAATCACTCGGGTGGAACCCGAACCCACGACCTCCTGCTTTCTAGTGCAGACGTCTTACCACTCGACCACCGTCGAGTAAACAAGTTGGTAAAAGGCAATCGCTTTAGGTACCCCCAGTAAAATAACTGCCAAGAACACTGCCAATACAAAACACATCTTGCGTAAAAGATTTGGTATGGGTCGATATCCCAAACTTTACTTCAGGTGGAATGAAGTCATTTTTGAGACGCTGCCTTTTTTGGTAGAAACCCAAATAATGTTCTTAAAAATCTGGCCCATCGATCAAGTTTGAGAATTTATACAGTATTAGTTTTAAATCATTCGGTATGCGAAAATGGAGGTTCGGGGTCTTTTTTTGCACTGAAATATCCTCTTTTTGTGGAGGGGTTATACTCAGGGCTTACTCTAAGGGTTTCAATGCACGTTACAAAGCTCGGTTTTTCGGGGCGTGAGAAAATCCTGTGTCAAGCAGAGAAATTGTTCTCAATGTTGCGGAAGAAAAAAATGCGACTCCAAGGAGCAAATATAGTCTGCGGTGTCGTGAAAGTAAGTAGTTAATGACACCGCAACAGGCGACCTTATTGCCCTGCGGTATGACATTGTCGACTGCCTTTTTTTCCCCTTCAAAATGTGTTTGGAACCATGTTGGAACCATACCAAACTTCCTTTCCCCGGGGAAAAAAAAGCTTCCGAGACTTGCGGTTTCTATCTGTACTTGATCTTTTTTGTAGGCTTTAATAACAAATTTGGTCGCCTGAAAGCATGATTTTTGGAATATGAGTCATAGAGCAGATTTCGTAAACACAGTGATTTTTTTTTTACTTTAAACCACACATGTAGACATATTAGTGCAGACAACCAGTCTAGCTCCTGAATTCCAGTGGAGGTCCATGCCTTCCCGTCAGCGCACGATCCGACGGTCACGTGACTCAAAAACTATTCAGTATTTTACCACATTGAATCCAACCTTGCGATATGCAGCCAGTTCCCTGTTCTCCGGATAAAATGCCAGCGCGTATATTTTTGGCTGCTGCGGGTGTTTACAGTGCCACCTGGGGAGAGTTTTGAGGGGTGTCCATTTGAGGGTGATGGATTGAGCCACTTCATCGTGATAATACCTACAGGGCCCCCTCATTACTAAAGGTCCCGGAGGGCGGGTACAATTTGTCACAAATTGGGGCCGAAACCTGATTAGTGCGCCGCTCCTGCTAAAAGCTAAACTCTGACGGTCGCGATTGCATGTGGCACTATGCTTACCCGGCACTACACTAACCCAATTTAAAGATTGAAATCGTTATCAATGAATTAAAGGGAATGTACAACATCTTGCTTTTGCTGCAATTTCCAGAAATAAATGGATTGGAGGATTAATATGTACATGTATATAGCAAATATTGTTAAACTGGCTTGTTTCACGTTTTGGGCTTGTATATGCTGGACAAACCAAGAAAACCGATCATGTTCTACGATGAAACGGAGAAATGTAAAGACTTTGGGGAATGGTATACAAAGTCAAAGAATCACTTTAGCAGGCTTGTACCCCTTCACAGGTGTGTAATCAATTGCAAAGAAAATGCGGAATAACTAAATATGAAAAATTAGGAGCAGTTTGGAAAAAAAAACCCAGTTTTTTTCCAACGCTGGTCGGCCGACCAGCGTTGGACAAATACAGTTTTTCTTGAAAATGTCAGCACACCAGAAGCCACAGTTTTACAGAAAGCTTTAGACTGTCATTCCCTAACAGTTCAGTAAGTTCAGTAAGGTATTTCGTGACGATTTGATCATTTCGTTTTTTGATGTTTTCAAATGTTGTATCTTCCCTTTAACATTAGTACATCCGATATTTGCATCAATAATTATGGGTACTATCCTAGAATTGAACCGTTACATCGCCCTCATTCATTGAAAATGCCAGGCATTTTCTCTAGGCATCAAATTATTTTTTGTTCAAGTGTTCCATGTCGTCACGCAGTCACTTTGAGTACTGCTCAGAATTTATTTTCAAAAATGAACTCAATTCAAATGGTCTGATACTGTGGGAAAATAGTTCTCAAATGAGGAACAGGGTTCACTGAACTTGTGAGGGGTTGGCCGCAGAGCTACCAGAAAAAAATATAGAATTCCTGAACTAAAATGCCTTTCCTAATAGGCACGCCTGTTTACAACCTGTTCAGTAAAATCTTGTTTGTTTTTGATTTACAAAAATGTAGGTCAACCATTTCTTCCGCCCGTGTTTGCGCTGGATTTCTAAGTACTGTTTTCTGCGAAGGTATGCCTCCATTCTTCTATATTAATATGAATTATGGTTTTGTTTATCTTAATTATTTTGTTTGTCTATTTTTTTCGTTATTGGATTATTTCCAGGACACAGGTGCGAAACCAAGGTATGTGACTTGGTGGGGGAAAAAAGAGAGGAGACATTCCCTATTGGTGCTCAAAACAGGTGAGGTGATGTGTATCGTCAGACACCGTGCCGGTTCTTGAACCTACCACACCCCCATCAACGGACCGATCCATAATAGGCTCCACCCACTGCGCACCTGGGCAGCAACACATGCACCTCTCCAATGCCATATTCCAGCTGCGCGCGTCATACGCGCGTGAACGCATGTCCGACTTTTGTTACGGGGGGAAGTTTATGTCAGCCTCAGCCGTGTGGTTGCGAAAGCCGATTTCTAAAGGTTACGTAATGCTTATTTTAAATGAAACAACATGCACACAGACATGTTCATGTTGGCGGGCGAAATCTTTGAAAATTAATTTCTCCCAACGCAACTTTCAGGGTTTGTTTCCCTTATAATGATCCAACTGTGAGCTAAAAATCGTTTCGATACGTTCAGTACTTTTCGTTGAAATTGCAAACACTAGGCCAAGATAGAGAAATACATATATTTGGGTACGTTTTCGAACGATTTCTTCCCTACTTTAACCCTAAAAGAGCCGGGTTATTTTTTACCATCTCTCAGCCGGGGGAGATCTCGGCCATCGAGTGACGAAACATTTTGAAACTCGGTACATGCATAGAGCAATATACCAAAAAAATGTCATGACTATAGATCAAAGGTTTTTGGAGTGATGGCTAATTAATTATTCATATGTACGAATAGTAATTCTGCTCTGTGTACACGACGTATGTGGGCTATCGCGGAAAAGTCGAGGTGGGGGGGGGCGGATTCCGCCCTTTATTAACCAGTTTTGACGTTTCGGCATCGATGGCGGCGATTTCGTCACCGACATGAAGTTTAGACTTTCTTTTTCCGTTATAATTTCACATTTCAATCATAATGAGCATATTTTCTGCGAGAAACACAAAAGGCTATTTTCTGGGCCGGGGTGCATGAATTTCACTGCTCTTTTATAACATCTAAGTACGTAATCGGATGATTTTTTAACAACGGGGACGCTTAGGCCTTCGCTACCACACGGCTGTCCTTGTTCGAAAATACGTTTTTAACCAGAAGATATGTTACCAACGCATTGACAATGCAAAGGGGAGAATATTGCTATGAATATTACCCCCTCAGCATGGGTTGGACAGGATGGAATACCCGGGTCACTGTAGCCTTTCGTCAAGGCCCGCGTGGCTATATATACCCGGACGTGTGGTCGGTGCCCCAGATGCTGGCATCTGGCGCGCAACGCGTCCGGGTAGACACGCGCGCCTTGACCAAAGGCTAGGGTCGCTGTGATGAAAGTCAAGGACATCACCATTAAAGTTACTTGACCTTGTGATTAAAACCTGAAAGTTATTGGACGTAGCATTCGAACCTACGGGTCATAGAAAAATAACCCGATAGCAGTATGCGAATGAGGAAATATTCTCAGAGCTTAGATTTATATACTTAAAAGTGGGATTGATTCAATTTTTGGCAGGAGACTCTAATCTGGAAAAGGTCGCGAAAATATCTCAGGCGGGTTTTGACTCTCAGTTATTTTTGTACCTGAACTTAAACATTGATGTCAATACTTTCATCAAATGACGAGATTGTAGAATAGTGGTTGGACCAATTTTGTCTCGGAAAATTAGCTTCAAAGATAAGGAGAAGATTTCATGAAAAACAGAAGATCGCTCCTGGACTTGGCAAGATAAAATTTTTCTCTGTGTGTATTCATTTGGACAAGAGGTGTTTGGCCCGCCACACCATTTTGGTTATTTCAATAGCCCTTTTCACACTAGACAAATCTCGGGGTTGACGCAGGGTTGAAAACATGCATCGTTTCACACTTGAAGAATATCAACCCTGCGTCAACCCCGAGATTGATTTCAACCCGGGTTGAACTCAACCCTGCTCCAGACCAGGGTTGAGATTTTTAACCCGGGTATTGAAATTCTTGCCAGGGTTCAAAACGGTAGTAACGGAGCATGATAAGCTTGATTTGCATGAAACCAGTGTGAAACGATGCAGGGTTGAATGCGGGGTTGTAAAATAAAAAAAAACTCAACCCGGGGCGGCACTGAGTTCGCCCAGGGTTGAGTTCAACCCGGGTTGAGAGGCTCTAGTGTGAAAAGGGCTTATGCGCGTTAGGGTCCCCGCCTGGCCTGGAGGCCAACATCCTCATTATGGTGATTTGTGGCTCAGACGTCCAATCCTTCAGGATTAGGCCTCCCCTCAGTGCTTGCCAAAAAAAAAAGACAGTGATTGATTTGAATAAAGCGAGACAGGACAGCAGTCTGTGGCAGGCCCTGTGATTTAGGGCGAGGAGCGGGACCCGGATTGGCAAGGCCGACCTGTCCAATCGGTTACACTACGCTTGGGTAGGTACAGTAGGAGTCTGTGCTATAAGGTTTATCGCAAATACAAACCGCAAAGGATCATGGGGCTGCAATCGGAGCAACAGCGCCATCACACGGCGGTGGGAAAACGTACACATGGCATGCACGGCATTGCACGGTGCGGTGTGTACGATATTTCTTGGCTGTCAATTTTTCTGACGTTTTGTGTTCGATGGGAGGAGATTATTGTGCTGTTCTGGGTTGCAATAATGTCTGTTGTTATCCACAAAGGTATGATCTTTGTTATACATAAATTAAAGTTGTTTTGTTGTACAGAAAAAAAAATGTTCTCACGACAAAAAGTAGGATAGCGTGCAGTTCTGACCCGACGCGATTGCGATGTGCCGACGACCGGCACGCGACCGGGGAAACACGGGACACTCTGCACTGTCATGTCATGACTGTGTCGGCCAATGCATTTAGAGTTTCTGTGCCCCTCAAAAGCTCCCTTTTATGACTCTTTTCTTATCGGAATAAATATGTGGCTTTTATAATGGTTTAATTGTTACTTCTGTCAGCGAACGATGTGTGACTTTTACAGACAATTTCATGATTGTTTATTTATATTCTGTTCACGAAAATGTAAAAAAATATATATATACATGTACACATGTATTATATTTGTCCTAGTCAGCTACTGTAGTAGGCCTAGCTAGCTAGCCTACTCCATTGTTTTACTCATAAAAATAATGGCGAAGTCTTATGTGGTTTGTTTTTTCTCCGTCATCAAACAATATATCTCTCTATCTTACGTTTCCCCTTCTCTTGATAGATGTCATCAAAGAGCATGTAAACACACTCGGATTCCACTCATGCAGGGATAAGAAACAGTTCCCTCTCTGGACTCAACTGACCCAACGCCAGGATTTAAAAGTAAAATCATCAACTACAGTCTGCAGCAACCACTTCAAGTGCGGCCAGCCATATCCTGATGAACTTCACCCATCTTTATTTTTGAGAGGATACGACCTTTCTGAGACACTGAAAAGAGCACCGGTGAAGAGGCGAGCATTGGATCTCACTACACCACTGCCGGCCATCTGAGAAAATCAAAACTTTGCTGTACCTTTTCTTAAGTTTTTATTTATTTTGTTCATACTTACTCAAGGTTTGTATGCAAAATAAACCAAATTATAAATGGCATTAACCTACATGTACATGAACAGTCTTCACTTATGATAATGATAATAGAAATTATATCAATTGTAAAAGGTTTTGCAGGTTCATAAAAATAAGAGACATGTTTAATTAAAAATAATGTTAATAAAATTTGGAATAAAGTTGCACACAATAAGGATGTATAAAATGCAAATTGAAATGATCAAGTCATGTTTTATAAAAGTACATGAACATTGTTTAAAAATGCAATTATGACCTGCGTCTCTTGACGAGAGTTGAATTAATAGTAAAGAAAAACCTGGAAAATTGAAAATAAAACTGGCAAATGCAAGCCTACTCGAGTGTCATAACAAGAGTTGTATGAACAGTTGTCAAAATATCAAGGAATGCGCCTACGTCCCTCAAATAAAAAAAGCCGAGTCTAAAAACAACAGTTGGAATAAATAGGTGAAAGTAATTGACAAATATGAGCCGTGTTTCTTAATTAAAAAGCTGGCAATATTTGAGCAGATTCTCGTAAAAAGAGTTGGATAAAGTTTAAAAACTTGGCAAATATGACCTGTGTTTCTAATAACCGGTAGCCCCAATATTGGCACAAATTTACTTGGACGAATACAAGAAAACCTGTTTAACATAAAAATTATTTGACCTACCAAACAAGTTTGCGATATTAAGAACATACAGGTATGTTATAGATAAAGGGCAGGGTTTTTAATTTTTTAGGGAATTTTTTTTGGGGGGGGGGGAGGGAATGAAGATGATAACGACAAAACGCAACACGAAAATAAAGATGGCGATCGCTGCGCGATGTACCGTGAATAGCAAGGCGCGCTGAATCGCACTGCACCACTGTAAACCGCGCAGGAAAATCATCATTTCTACTCCGAGAAACTGTTCAAAAATTACACAAAAGTGTCATTATATTGAGAGAAGTCTGCTCTAGGTTGACAAGGTCATTTTGAGTAGTAAAAAACACTCTTGACTCTAATTTTATCGAAACCAAACGGGCCCTACACTACACGATCACTGAAAGTTTTCGTGTGTGATCGCAGCCATCATTTTGTGTTGGTTGCGCGATGCGCGATGCGCGCTTCAACATCCGGGACTGCAAAATAGTTATGCTCCGTTTTGCATCCCATGATGCTTTGCAACAGGGCGCCCTCTGTTGGTAGAAAGCTATTTGCGATAAACCTTATACTGGAGAGGGTCATTTCTCATCCTTCTTTTAGAAGATTTGAATTTGATGGGATCCCAAGGTTGCACAGGTACATCATTATTGTGCGCGGCTAGGCCCCCTGCCCACTCCCCCCACAAAAAAAAGGGGGGGGGGAGTGGAAATCAAACAATAGCTCCATGGTCTAATTAAGGACTGTTGCCTAACAAAACAATGCAAAAGATACCTTTATACCTCTCCTACAAAAGAATATAATAGAAAAGGTCAATGTGGCTTGTCTATTCGCTCTTTGCACGCTCCACCATGAGCATGCAGAGCCTCGATCGGGCAACTTTACAAAATAAAAATAGCCGGTTCAGTGATTCCCGCGTATACACGTACACGGGAATCACTCAACCGGCTATATTTATTTTGTAAAGTTGCCAGATCGAGGCTCTGCATACGGCGGAAGCGTGCAAAGAGCGAATTTTGCTTTAAAAAAAAAGATGGGATTCTCTTGCTGCAAAACTTGTCGAAAATTAACAAGACTCCCCCGGCCCCCAGGATTTCAAGGAGCTAGATCATAAGGGTTGTATTTTACTGAATAAGAAAGCTGTCGCCCATTTTCTATTGACTGATATTTATTATCACAAATTCAGAACTTGAGTTTTGTGACCAGAGTCTTAGACTTTCACAGACCAGACCAGAAGTGTGTGTTCAAACCAGCGTGTACATAATTCAGTATCGCAATATTCTCGTTGCTCGCCAGATTTCCACGGCGCACAAGAAAATTTAAACCAAAAGATCCACACACTAATGTGGCAGTGCATAATATAATTATGGTTTTTTTAAGTGGCAGTCTTATTGCGAACTGATGACTATAATAATTGCCCTGTGCTCAACTAAAATAGATGCTTTGCAGCTACATGAGAATGTGGCCACAAGAAGTTGGGGTACTCGGTATTCGGCCAACCGAGTTGAACCGACTAGAACGATACTCCCCCAAAGATAAAAGAGCCGTCGTCAGTCAACGACGAAATTATCACAAATGCAAATTATTTGGCCAACACTCCGTCTCCAGAAAGACACACTCAGAAAGTGCGCAATTGTAAATGTGTGACCGAAACAGATGGCACAACCATTTGGAGAAAAAAATGTGTTGATGGATTTCGTACAAAAATGGGGAACTCATGGCTTAAATATTGCATGTGCACGTGTTCTGTCATGTCTGTATACAGATGCACGTGGTATCAATAAAATAAATCTTTCTACATGGTCGGAATAATTTATTTTCCAGGAGGTTTGGTACATATTATCATGATAAATATTCATTAGGGTGGGAGGGATAGGGGGGATACTGCGAAGGTAAAGTGATAAGGGGACGCGTGACTGAGTTTGAAAACTTCATTTTGTTCGGCACACATGGTTGCCAGTGGCGTATCGAGCGGGGGCACTTTGGGGCACTTTGCCCCCCTGACAATTTTTTTGTCAATTTTGACATTTGTTTTTGGTCAGCAACGATTGAAATAAATGTTTATAGAGTTTTTCTGACATCAATCCCACCAAAGACAACCCGCTCAACAACCATTACAATGCGCCGTGATAATGTCCATATAATATGTAGTATAGTAGTATGCATAATAATGGTCAGGTTTGAAGAGCGCCCAGATTTGGAAGATGGGTACCAGCCCCCCCCCCCTCTCTTTTTGATTTTACGGAGGGCAAATTCCGGAGAAAAAAAGTGTCTACATTTCGGCGCGGATTTGCAGTTGCCCCCGGCCCCCTCCCCTGACATAAAAAGCTGGATACGCTACTGATCGTCTCACTGAGCATGCGTCATGTGCGTTGTGCCTCCAACACATCACATGTCCAGTGACGTCTATATGCACGTCCTGAATAGTTTATGAACAATAATTCTGGTTTAAGTACATGAAATAAAGCTGTTTTTACCTGGCATAGTGTCAACGATAGCCTCCGGGGTCAGACACACGCCTCTCGTGTACTCGGGAAGATGTTGACACGAGAGGTACTCGGGCCAGGTCACGTTGTACTTGAGCATGGTGGGTTCGCACCTCTGCCGGGCCTCCACGCACACCCCCTTGCAAGGCGGGATAGACTCCACCTCAAACTCCAGGCTCTTGGTGCAGATGGGCGCGTACATGGTGCACAGGAAGAACAGCAGCAACTCACTGCAGTTGGTGTTGACCAGGTCCTGGAACTGTTCGATGGACAAGCGGGCGTTCTCCTGGGCGCTGTGGTGCAGTAGGTTAGGCATCTGAGTCATGTTGTACTTCATTCCGGAGCACATGGGCAGCTGGATGGCCTCGCAGCCCGCAGCCTCCGCCACCGTGGAGCAGTGACCGACGAGCGCGATCAACAAAACGACCAGGCCAAGCCCAACACTCGCCATGATGGTTGGTGAAAGTAGAATCCAAATAAATCCCCGTAGCTAACAGAGGAGGAATCGCAAGATGCTAAACTGAAGTCCGCACGCCCTCGATCAATGCATTTAACAACCCCAGACTATTATATGTTCCAGTACGTGGTTTTCAGTTGCTTAGCCGTGTGGTCCAAAGTCGTGCTAGAATTGAGAGATTCAAGGAGCAGTGATGGCACATGAAGCAGATCAGGCGAAATGAACAAGAAACAGTTCAAAGTATATCTTGAAGAAGGGTAACGCTGCACTGCTCAGTTCTTTGCCAATGGTTTTGATGGATATTCCTATCATTCCTACCACATAATATGGAGAACTGTCCTACATGTCGTCTACGTGTTCCGTCCACGTCTTGTCCCAGACAGGCTTTAGCCGGGGCGTCAGTTTAGCCCCATTCCTATCACAGCTTGACTTATCGGAAGCCGCACTTGGAGCCGTCTGTTTCCATTGAGCAAAACCATCGAGATGTTTCTCCCCAGCAATAAGATGGAAGAGCGAAGGCAAAACACACACAGACCACGTGACTAAGCACTCCACTTTCCCCTGCGTGTTGCTACCGAGCCCCCACCACATGCGCCACACACAACTCGCGCGAACGGGTTTATCCTCACTGCGTGGCCACCCTCGTCTGTTCGAGCCCAGACGGTGGGGAGGTGTAGCGGGCCCGTCACCATGAATAACACGCGCGGGCTTTGACACCTGCCAATCAAGAGGCTGGCATGTGGCGCCCCGGCGCGATGTGACAGCTTCTGCCTGTCGAGTAATTGTTGGTTGTTTACCCAGCGCGAACTAATCGCCTGCTTATCAGGGACTTGGGTAGACCTTCTCAACTGGGACAATGGCTTGGGTTTATAAGCCGGTGGAGGGACACAGGAGAGTTGTTGGCCGCAGACTAGTTTACAATGGTGCGCTGACCCGTCAATCATGTGGCGCTGCTTCCACCAAGGTTTCTCTACCATTCGCCGCTGTCTCGCCCTGATTGCGCCCGTGTGAAGGCGCTTCAGTTAAACCATAGGCAAGATATTTTGTTTAAGGAGACAATTCAGTTTCTTCCTCCATGGTACAATGCCCTCGGGCAATAGACGTTGCAGGAAAGAAGTAGCGATATATTGTAAACCCTGGATTGGACTATTTTACGATGTCGGTGGAATAGTAGGCCTACGGCAGATGGGTATAAGATTGTTCATTATTTTTTTTTTTATTAAAAGCTTGGAATTTGGCACATAGTCGGAGCGTAGAGCCAGGAAAGAGCATGGAGGTAGTCGTGAGAAAGTATATGTGGCTGTAGGGCCATCACAGATTATTCCTTTTAAAAAAAATGTATAGGTAGAATAACAAGCAATGGAAGCCAAGTTGAAAATAGCTGCGATGGCCCAAATAGCTAAACATCATTCTTAAGACATACTCTGCGGACTGTGTACCAAATACCATGCTTTTTATCGTCAAAGTGAACAATCTCGCAAATACTTATTTCTCCTATCTGCCCTTTTATTTCTAATATCCGAATTTTGCAATATCCTCGGGTAAGATATCATATCGGAAGACCCGGGTTTGGACTGTATCTTGTGTGCTAACGTCTGTGTTGTGCCAAATGGGATGTTTTGTCTGCTTTCGTTTCTGCTGGTAACAAATGCATTCTCTTTTTTTGTCCGTCTTTCTTGCTGCGCAGAAATACGTGCAATGTTGCTTTACAAATAGTTGCAAAGTATTTTACATACATACATACATACATACATACATACATACATACATACATACATACATACATACATACATACATACATACATACATACATACATACATACATACATACATACATACATACATACATACATACATACATACATACATACATATAGGCATTTTTATAGCGCCCCACAAAGATCGGAGCGCTTTACAAAAGCTGACAAATTAATTAAAGATACAAACAAAAAATGCATTGATACAGATACAAAAAACTATACAAGCAAAATAACATATGGCATGATTAAACAAATTATAAAAGTATACTATACAATACATGACGTGCTTCCGTCAGAAGATAAAAAAAAATTGTTGAGGGCGCTATTCAATCTTGGAAAGTACAGAGATGACTTTCTTCCTTGCTGTGTATTTGCCGGCAGAAACGTGGAGAAAAAAAAACATTTGTTTTTGACCCCCGTAATTCGTCTCGTAAAAGCGCCCTCACTTGAGCTAATACTTATGAGCTAATACTTTTCGTATTAACCATGGCATGATTTGCCAAGGTTTAAAAAAAAAATTGATCCCTGACATTTTTCGACTCAATTGGGCTGAATATTTCCTGAGTGTGTATGGAATAAACCAAACCCAGCTTCCTGAAGCGCTATTCGGTCAGTTCTCAGAGCATGATGCTAGTCCAATCTCTTTACAATGATATAGCGCCACCATTTTGCCATCACGGGGTTTTTTTTCGGACACAAGGTGGCGCTATGCATCACAAAGTAAAATGACCGGTATGGGTGCACACCGGTAAATCGATCCGCCAAGCTCATGAATAAAAGTTATACCCTCAAAATATTCTATATTAGAGAGTTCTGAGCGCCGTAAAATTGGGGAATTGAAGAGATACGGTAATGAACCTCTGGCCCGGACTTGGGGCTTCCAATTCTGAGCATTTTGGATGCTATTGGGCTCGAAAGTGGCGCTATTTTGCCATGCTGTGGAGGGATCGTTTTTCAAGATGGCTACTTTTCCGCTTTGGGGAAAATAGGGGTCGTCTTCTTTGCGTGAAAATATCTCGAAAAGTCAATGGTCAACCCACCAAAAATTGAAAAGAAAATGAAAGATGACACATTGATCATCATTTTTCTGTGCAGCTTGAATACCTTTGAGAGTTCTGAGTATTTTTAAAATAATTTTGAAGTATGGGCATTAAGCACTAGTGTCTATGGGAGTTTATTTGCAGGTATGCATCCGTATGGGCATAGATTAAAACCGGGTGACCCAGTACTGGTGAACTCAAGCAAATTAATTTCCATAGGCACCTGTGTCAGATCACCATACTTTAAATTTCTTTGAAAAATTACTCGGAACTCTCCAGTGTTCAGGTTGCATTGAAAAATGTTGATCAACATGTCTTGTCATCTATTATTTTCGTATACAAGTTTTGGCTGGTTGACCCATGGCTTTTTGGAGAAATTCTCACCTAAAGAAGACGACCCCTAAAACGAGGCGAGTGATAAAGGAACCATCTTGAAAAAACGGTCCTTCCAAAAAATGGCTAAATAGCGCAATTTCGGGCCCAATTACATCCAAAATGCTACGAATTGGAAGCCCGAAGTCCGGGCCAGGCTTGGCTCTCAAAACTCTCTAATATAGAATATGTTGAGGGTATGCTTTCATTCATGAGCTCAGCGGACGGATGTTTGGTCTTTTTACCGGGTTGAACCCCTTAGAGCATCTATTCCAAGCCCATTGTTACAGCATAGAGCAGGCCGTTTTGCCGTCTTCGCTCGTACCCCCCGCCCTGCAAACAGGACGCTGGGATACTCTGATGAATTCACGCTCTGATTGGTTGGATTTTGCTTGACCAGTGACCTGCGCGTCATCAAGGTCATGACTCTGCAAGGTTTGAAACGGCCGTTTAGATTGATTAATTACTCTTATATTCCAGTTTAAAGATGTTTTTTCTCATTGAAAAGCGTAAT
The DNA here is from genome assembly GCA_029964075.1 of Patiria pectinifera. NCBI lineage: Eukaryota > Metazoa > Echinodermata > Asteroidea > Valvatida > Asterinidae > Patiria > Patiria pectinifera. The sequence goes on from CM057145.1 coordinate 11,610,469, forward strand.
AATGTAGGAAATTCTGTAAAACTTATCTGTGTTGTAAATTTACAATTCCCGTCACTCGCTCAGGCTCCGTTTCGAATCACGAACGGTCTGATTGCATTATGCGATGCTCAAAATTGTGTCCACATTGTCCGCAATGAAACAGAAAACACATCCGGTATGGAATGCGCTCATTTCTATGGGAAGTTTTCGGATAGCATTTGCCCACATTGTCTAACTACGGTCTTGAACAGCTGCAGCCAGATTCTTTATACATAGGTCATAGGCCATTTCCTTCACACGATTCTGTGAAGCTCATCAGAGTATCCCAGCGTCCTGTTTGCAGGGCGGGGGTACGAGCGAATTTTGCCATCCCACTTTTTTCCGGGCACAAGGTGGCGCTATACACCACAATGTAAAAGAGATCGGTGCCCAGTATGACTTGGGAAGAGCCTTTGCATTTGGGATGGTTTATAGCAAGGACAGTAAGGGTCGAAGCTCTGAACCGGACCCGAAGTTGCTGTGTTTTGCAATGGATTCTTCAACCAATAGATAGGAAGTGTGAGGAAAAGTACGCTGCGCGTTGCATCCTGGGACTGTGATTCAGCGCAATGATTTCCCACAATGCAGCGTAACATATCACGGTAAGGTCTATGAAGTGGAGGTATAACTTTTGTTTTCAAAATGGCGATGGCCTTATGACTAGCTTTTGGGGTGGTTAAAGTGGTAAATATCATTCAGATTGATCCCCCTCCACTCAAACAATGTAAGTAGGTAAATAAAGGTTTTATTTGATATAACACGGGGTGCCCAGGTTATGAAGAGAGGATATTTATCCGTGGTATCTACTTGTATGACAATTTATTTACAGTATCCGCTCCGTTCACAAGTACCCCCTCACCGGCAAACAAAGTACAGTTGGGGGTGACGACCGTCGCCATCTTGCCTGACTACAATTTTGCCGCGACGCGAGGCCGTACCACTGCGTGTACATAGTACAAATCCCCTGGAGTACTTGCGTCACACACAAAAAACGGTGCGCGTCAACCAGCTAAATGTCCCGCTTATGGAACGTCGTTGCTAGATAAAAGGGCGCCCACTTTTGTTGGCGCACGGAGCCCATGCACCCAACAATGTTTCTTTTTAACAGCGATTAGAGCAATTACAAACGAGTTGAATTTTTTCTTTTTTCACATTCAAGCAATGCATTTTGTCAACCAATTTTCCATTAAGGCCTTTATTTGACAACTTAAGTCCAATTGATTCACATAAAATATTAATTACAAATTTATGAAATGTATGTATTTCCATCGAGTTAAAATGAACACTTTCTTTACACCATACACTTTCTTATGCATGAATTTAATCCTAATGCTATTGAAAGGCAAAAGTGCAAACACTGCTATTCAAGGAAACATGCAGTGGAAATTCAGCTCATCTTGTTTTCATGCACGTATGTGTTGCAACGAAATCTCAATACTTGTTTTCATCGGAAGTGACAAGAAAGTTTTCAATTGTTAGCAAATCCTTTCATCAGTACATGTAAGAGGGCGCTATTTTGCTTTTGTCACACAAGGTTCTCCTTGTCAAAAGTGCATATGAACAGTACAAAAAATTAGTCCTTCCAAATTACCCACAAAAAAGTTGTTAAACTAGTAGTGGCTACTGCTATTGTCCAAACAAGCTGTTTAACATGATAAACAAGTAAAAGGTGGAACTTGCTCTAAGAAAATGAAGAAAAATGTGATATTTATTGGTACACAAAGTTATAGAGACACTACTGTTCTGCCTTGAATGACATCACGCTTTGGCTTATGAATATGGAAATTTTCATTGGCATAAAAAGTAAACTTTTGAAATTTCTCCCTTTTACTGCTGTAAAGGAGGTGGAAAGTCATAGTAACATGGCAAGAAAGCTGTTTTAAATGTATTTAAGTCATAAAAATCCTATTGCATGTTCCCTTTAAACTGTGCATTTGTAACTATTTCTGTGTTTACATCCAGCGTAACGTTATAACTATAAATCCAACATGACACAGCCAAGCCCTGCCATCGTTAATTGGTTACCCCCAAGGAAAAAGGTTATATCAAGTTTTTATTTGATGTAATGATGTGGTGTCCCGATTTTCGAAGAGATGATATTTCTAGTTAGTATGACAATTTATTTACTGATATGCGACCTTCAACTGTTTTCTTCCGGCCGCAATGAACAAAATTACAAAGAGTTCAAATTGTTCTTTTTTTCCCAATACAGGTATATTGACAATGGAGGGCCCGGGAACCAGTCAAGTTGACAGGGCGGTACAGCGAGAGCGCACTGTGACGTCTCCCCCAGGCGACGTCACAGTGCGCTCTCGCAGTACCGCCCTGTCAACTTGACTGGTTCCCGGGCCCTCCATTGTCGATTATGACTTCGAACGGAGCGGGAACCAGTCTACCTGTTCACCCCCTTGTCGTTACGGTCCATCAGACTCGTTGACCCGATTGTTGCACAGACGGCAAGCTCTCATAATAGTCAAATATTCTCTATCAGTAGTACTTACTGCCACTTTAGGCGAAAAAAAAAAGAGTTGATATGCAAGGTAGTTCCTGAGATTTCTTGTTCAAACCATCTGTATTGTTTGAACCATAATGACCTTGACCTTAAACCGAGGGGTCAAAACACAGTATCTTGGGAACTCCAAAACCAACCCCATTACAAAACAAACATGCTAAGTTATTCAAAAAAATCTCCTAAACCATTTCTATTGTTTTGAGGGCCATGAAGTAAATTTTTCGTAGGAGCATATTATTTTTGTGCACCTTTCTACTCCTTTCAAATGTATGAAGAGTATTTTTCATTTGTTAAATTTTATTGAAAAGTGAACTTTTTCAAACATTTAACCTTTTCCATGCTTTTCCGTACAACTGAGTGCGCTATTGTTGTGGTGTCATTTTCTTTATGAAGAAAATGTCCAGGTTAGGTATTTTCTCTTCAAATTGCAAACCCAAAATTTGGTTATTGAAAATATTTGTGAGAAAAGTTTATTCATTGGCTTACTGCCAAATACTGTTTTGACACAACGATTAATCACCAAAGAAAATACAGTTTATGACAGCAAAATATTGTAAAAATTGCGGCAACTTTTGGTGCTGAAATAGCTGTTACACTATGTTTTCTGTCTGAAATGATATCACAATTCATGAATATGAACATTCACATTAGCATAAATAAGAAGCACATAAATAAGAAAATATGGTAAAATGGTAAATCATTGCATTTAAAAATTAAATTTCATGGTCCCTTTAACCATAATGATATTCATCTTTGATATTTGTGGCTTAACTTTAACTTTTAGGATCACATATACCTCCCAACATAACGAACTGGAAGTTGATATGCAAAGTAAGTTCACAGATAGGCTTATGCTGAATCCATTTCAATTGTTTGATTCATAATGACCTTGACCTCTGACCTATTGGTCCAAAGCCAACAATCTTCTGGGGTACCCTGGGACCGATTCCCATACTAACTTTGAAGTTGATATGCCCAATATTCTTCTGAAACCATTTCTATTCTTATAACTACGTTTTATGACCCTGAACTTTAATCTATGAGTTCCACAATTTCCTAGGCCTTTCGGCTTCCTCGGTGGGTCATTAAAAGCAAAATCAAATGTTTGCATATTGGTGTTCTTTTAAACAAGGGCGGATCCGGGGGGGGGGCCAAAGGGGGCCATGCCCCCCCCCCCCCAAAAGAAACCAATTATTTTTGTTTTATGTGATATCGCAATAAAGGCAGGCAATGAGTACACCACAATCTTTTCCTCAGAAAAAAACATTTGGTTAAAGTGGTCAGAAATTGCCTCAGATCGCACCACAGAGCATCTAGAATACAAACAATTTTAGGGGCCCTTAGGCGGGCCCTAAACCCTACGCCGTAATTTTGTTGACCCACTTTTTGGGGGACCAAAAATTGTTTTTGCCCCCCCCCCCCCAACAAAAAATTGTGTTCTGGATCCGCCCTTGCTTATAAACCGATATATATATATAAATAATGAAAGGTTTGCGGAAACACCATGTGCGAATAATATCTCAACTAAGGCCAAAAAAAAAAGTCTCCGGTTTCTGGTATGCGCGCGCGTCGCCGTAGCCATGCGCGTCGGCAAAATGAAAAAGTTTTTTTTCAGTACAAGATGATGTTTCAAAACCGCCAAACTTACTGGTTTGACTGGAATTCTGCTGCTGCACAATTTTAACGTGTTTTTAGAAGGGGTTATGATCGAGAATAAGATTTATGTGGCCTCTCTGGACTCCCATATTTTTGCACTAAGTTTTGCACTAAGTCGGGCACCATTTGCAGTCATCAGCCGACATTAAATTTTTGAAGAAAAAAAAAAAAAAAAAAACCAGGTAAAAAAATAAAAGCCGGGTCGCCGCACCACTTTTGGGGCAAGCTCCATTCCAGAAACCGGAGACTTTTTTTTTTTTGGCCTAAGAGAATGGTTCTGAAGAGAACCAGAGGTATAAACTCGACGTTCCGGTCAGTATGCTCTGACCGTCTTCAGGAGAGTGCCTAAACTCTAAGAAAGTGAGTACTTAAGTAGCAAAAGGCGGAGTCAATGAAGTGAGAAGTTGCATCCTGTGAGGATGCCAAGTAGACAGGATCCTGGAACAAGCTTGGTGCCCACTGAAGTGGAACAGTAGGGTTGCTGTGTCAGTAGAGAGAGGACCTAGGGTATAGGAGACCCATCAGTCTAAGGTAGTAGCTGAGGACCTAGGGTATAGGAGACCCATCAGTCTGGAGAAGTGGGAGCCAGATGTCGTTGAGGTGAAACCCGATGTCTTGCGGAACTGTGTTGTGCTTGCGGATCTCGATGGCTTCCCGTATGCGTCTTGGATGCCAGAACTGGATCGGTGCGATGAGTTCGGCCGCATCCCAATCAACTTTGTGGTCGTTGATGTGGGAATGTTTGACAATGGCCGATTTGTCAAAATCCCCTCGCCGTCCATGTGCTCTGTGTTCCTTGAGCCTAGTGGCACGTATCTTATTCCGCGCAAAACGGTTTGCGCGTGCGCGTATTTTTTTAATCTGAAACCAAAATAATTGATAGTGTGGCGGGACTGTTCCCGAACCAAGTTATTCATCGGACCAGGGACTACACAAAGCAGTCTAAAGGCTAAGGATGCAGGCTCGTTTTGGGTGGAAATCTACCGCCGCAGGAATTGATCCCTAAACCTTCTGTTAATTAGGCAATAACACAATAACAAGGACAACTGGCAACTGAATGGTCGGTAATCTCAAGTAACACGATGATTTATTTCAGAGACAACAATTAAATGATTCAATGATTTGGGAGTAATTGTCTTGGGTAGCTTTATTACAACCTGTGGTTTTCGAATATGAGCCCTATTTGCAATACACAACTAATATCGCACTAGCTGCTCACTCCAATAATCACTGCACAAACTAATGCTGCATTACAGGAACGCTATAGCAATGCACAACCAATGCTGCAATATAGGAACACTACAGTAATGCACAACCAATGCTGCAATACATGAACGCTATAGCAATGCACAGACCAATGCTGCAATACATGAACACTACAGCAACGCAACAACCAATGCTGCACTGTCTAAACAATATCGCATTGCAAAGCTCATTGCCACTGTGGAGATATGGTTTTTGCGCACGTAGCACTACGAAACCATGGGCCCAGCCCCAATCAACCACAATGCACCCACAAGTGTACGGCTAGCTATAACTGTCCAACAGTTCGCCCGCGCGTAGCTAGCATATAGCGCAAATCACCATGTACTTATGTAGCAATACACGCCACAGCGAGAGCACACGTTCGTACAGTACAGCTCGCTGCCACTTGCCAGAAACCTCCCGCGCGTACGTACGTAGCAATCTACTACTTACGCGCATACATAGCACATGCACTAAACCATTATGATGCACTAAACATATGGGGCTTTGTTAACCAATCGCGTGCGTGCATACACGCACACCCTGACTGCTAAGCCACGCCCAGTCACGTGCGTACTATACTACAGTTCATTCATAAGATTAGAATACAATAACATGAACAAGGGCATACAACTACACTTTCCGTCACAATAGGAAGCCTCTAGGCCTCAATAACTGACCATCAAACATAATTCGTACATGTTGCTTTTTCGGTACACTTTTTCCTGAAATCCGCATTAAATATATAAAATATAGTAAATTTGGTGGTGAAAGCCCATTATGTTATGCCATTGTCACGTGACAGATACACCCCATACACCTGAAACCAAAATAGAGTGTAGGCGGGACACCACTCTTTAAGATGACATCGGCGATTTGACTTTTTCTCCTACACTGTTTGGTACACTTTGTCTCGAAATTTAACTTAAGTTTTATAATAAATGTACAATTATCGCAAAATGCTATTTTTATAGTACAACTTTTCTCAGGACAAGTATCACGTGACTCATAACTGCCCTAGATCTGAAACCAAATTAATTTATAGGAAGCCACGAGACCTAAATTACTGACCATCAAGCATAACACTGACGTCCTTCATTTTCGGTACACTCCTCGATGAAATCCGCATTAATATATAAACATTTATCATATCAACAATGTTGTTTATTGGCCTCCGTACTTTATGAATACACGGCTGAATACGCGGCTGTGGTATCTGGCCGAATACGCGGCCAAGTTCACTCTGGTACGTAGAAGACTGGGGAAAAGACTCAACACTCCTACATTACCCAGACGTGTTTAATGTATTTAGCGCTTCATTCCTACATGGAACCCGACTAACACAATTCACGTGGCATTGTTCGTGGATCGGCTTATTTCCCGAATTTCACAATAACCAGGATAACGTGGATTTGAGGGTTTTACTTCATGTGTTTATTATTATTTTAATCGAAACAAAGTCTGCCCTGCATGTAGTCTTGTCGAATGATGTTAGCTGAATATAATGTCGCCTTTCAAAGCCAAAGGTAGGTAATCAACGTCAGCATGTCAAATAACCACTCCTAGCCCTGGTGGACTCCCTTTCCTCCCTACGTAACGGAGAGAGTCCAGGGTATGAAGTGCTCAAAACCGGGCGAAAAAATTTATGACCGATATTTTCAATATTTTTACCTTGTTGAAGAAGCCAATTTTTACGTCGTAGTATTCAATGTGTCCTTATCTATTGGGCCGCTGGGTTCAGAAATTCCATATGCGATGCTGACCGACCTGCCGACCTTAATCTGGAAAATAAACTTGAAAGCAATGTTAAACTTGTACGTGTTTGTAGACTCATTTCATCAGTTTCTCATCGCCGAGTCTATTCTAGTCATACTATTGTACATGATCATCATGTACAATGAATGTCGGACACTTCGCCCCATTTCCACGTCGCCCCATGTCACTTCGCCCCTAACCACTTTGCCCCATCCCCACTTCTCCCCATTCCCACATCGCCCCATCCCCACTTCGCCCCATTCCCACTTCGCCCCATTTCCACTTCGCCCCATTCCCACTTCGCCCCATCCCCACTTCGCCCCATCCCCACTTCGCCCCAGCCGTTACATGTAAAAAAATCTCATTTACTTTATTGGCTTAAAAAACAATTTCAACAGATTCAACTTTGTTCCCAACCCGGCTATACCAACCCGTCTCCCACTTATCTGAGAACGACAATACCTTTGACATCCTAATTTCACTCTTGGAGGAACCAATCTCATCTAAATGATGTGTTGTTCTTACGCACATTTTTTATTCACAAGCCAATAGGAGAGGCGTCTCTGAATGGGATAGAGCCATCATTTCTCTCATCTGTGTCTCGAGCACCTCATCAGAGAGTTTGTATTTTTCCTAAGTTTCTAGAATTGGGAGCATTTATTATCTGGGGTCTTTGGCAGTTTATTTGGTCTGCACCCCGGGCCCTAACCTTCACCTTTTTCATACTACATGGGGCGAAGTGGGGATGGGGCGAAGTGGGGATGGGGCGAAGCGGGGATGGGGCGAAGCGGGGATGGGCGAAGCGGAGATGGGGCGATGTGGGGATGGGGCGAAGTGGTTAGGGGCGAAGTGACATGGGGCGACGTGGAAATGGGGCGAAGCGTCCGACACCCTGTACAATAGTATGACTAGAATAGATGTACGTCTGTGCAGCGGCTGGTTCCCTAGACCGGACAATTATTCTCGACGCTCATATCACGTCTGGTCCGGGGGCCAAACTATGCAGCATGAATATGCAGTGCACACGCGCGAGTCATATGCACGCGCACTTACTTGAAGGCGCGGTCGCTAATCCCATGACCGAGCGTGTTTTCGCGCCAGTTACCAGAAACACGTTTCGGCTTTGGTCATTAATTAACCCAACATGTGTACATGTAACTGCCCTGAATCCTTCAAAATCCTCTTTGCCAAAGTGGAAGAATTTGGAGGATTGAGGTTACATGGCACAAGTGCGTTACTGATTTTGTAGGATGCACTTTGTCAAGGTCTTGGGCCGGACCTTGTGTTGTTTTTGCTCAGCCTGGATTATGCTTGAAATCCTCCATACTGCTCCAGGATGTCACTGGCCAAGCCTCAACATACTGACAGTCACTGCCGCAGGATTTTGCAGGATTCGTGCAGTGGTCACCCCTCCACGGACCATATTCAACTTCAAGAAATAATGGAGGAATTTGCAGGATTAAAAGCTACATGCTATATTTCCACGGGGCCAATTTGAGGATCTGCAGGATTGAGGCTACCTAGGGTACATCCTAGTAAAATGGCCTAGGGAGTTACTAGGGCTAATAATAACGGGCAAGGGCATTTATAAATGTGTGTTTGGCCGGTTTTAAGCAAGTGTGTTTTCATTGTAAATAGCAAATGTTTACAACCTGTTTGAAGTCTGGACGCTGATAATTACCCGCGCCATGATTGTTACAGCCTCAGGAAAGTACAGGAAATAACTGAACAAAATATCCTGCTTTGTTGTACCCTCCAGTGTCCCCCTCTAAAATCCCAAATGTGCACTTAACACCACTGACTTTCAATTTGTTTTACTGTGTGTAGCAATTTGGGTGAGGAACCAGTGTTTCTGAGTACCTACGATGACCTGTTTGAAACGGATGTTGGTCTGATACATGTGAGTGCTGAGGACACAGTCACATTGAATGGGTAAGTACATGTAATGTACGGTATCTGATGATTGTCGTTTGTGAGGTACATGTACACTCACTCATGCTGCACGTGTCCGTACGTTTTGTAGGATCATTTGCTTTTCATACATTTTTGTGTTTGTTTCCAATAACAACAACACTCAAATTCCAGACGTTAATTTTCAAAACATAACCTGTTGAAATTGCAGCTCAGTGGATGTCAGTTAAACTTTTCGAGAAAACTGTTCTTAAAAGGAAGTGCACAGAACATTTTTGTCACATACATGTAGATGTACATGTAAACGCAATTTAATCAATAGCACTCTGTGATTACCCAAAATAAAGTCAATTAAAGCCCGAGTCCATCATTTGCAGATATCCAAAAAAGTAACTGGCGTAATTATTGTTGAAAAACATACTGGTTGAAAAATAGTAAGGGGACTAAACTCCCTGTGAAATTATCCTTTCTGGCAAGCTCTCATTTTGAAAATTTAAATTAGTTGTTCGTTTTGTTATTCAGCACAGCGCGCACAAGCATTGGAACGACGCACAGGCGCACGCGGTTGGTATAATTCGTCGGATCAGTGCACGACATCGCGTAAAGCTGCAATTCAAAACACTTCGAAACATGATTTAGCAACTTGTGATTTTAAATTGAGATCCTAGAATGCTGTTTTTCTTGGAATATGAAGCTGGAGCTGAGCTGAAACTTCATCAAGTAAGTTGTTCAGTATCCTTCATTAGATTTTGAACACTTTTGTTGCTTCAAACGAACAAAATGCACCAATTAAAAATGATGGACTATAGCTTTAACAATGACTGATCGTTGGAAATCACCTACATGTGTACGTCACTGCCTCAACCCTTCAAAATTATCCAACAAACGCATTTAGACCCAGCAGTGCAGATGATGTCCAGTATGTACATGCAGGTCTCAAATACATGTTTGCCTGGCGGAACAGAAACAATGCTTTACACAATGCATCATTCAAACTCAACCGACATTTTTTTTGCCATTCAGCCTCAATCCTCCAAAATCTTACAAAAAAACATGTTTGATTTTGGATGATTGTGGAGTGTTGCAGTTAATTTGAGGTTGTAGTGCTTGCAGTTTTGAAGATTCCCTAATTTTTTTATTTTTCAGCCAATGTCCACATTCTCATGGAATTGCCCAAAATATTATTTACCAGGGACACGAAAAGAAAATTGGACCCCAAATTTATTAAATGACCCATGAAAGTTCTTTGTCTTTCTGACAGACTTCAAGACCTTGTCAACCCTCTTTTAAACGAAGATCTGGACGAAGCTTCTCTACGACTGACGAGCGAGCACAGCCTGCAGGATAGCATGAAGGCCAAGGCAGAGGCAGTGTATGGCAGTCCAGGCAGTGACTACATGTACTATAGCAATTCCTACCTCAATGCACTGCAGGACCAGGATGATATAGGTAGGTACCTACATATATACAGGGTTGCCACAGTCAAGGTAAAATCCCGGAAAATCCAGGAATTTATTAACCCCAACCGAACACAACCCATCAAAGTTCAACAGCAGGTTTGTGTTTGAATCTGTTGGGATAGGTACAGTACCCCTAAACTGATGGTCTTTTACATTGGGTTTGGCATACCTCCAGAAACTAAGTCCAACATTGTGTGTGTACAATTTCCCATGTTGGGTGTTGGTTCCTAGTAAATTATACTGGGGAGTTAGGGTTATAGCTATCATGGAAAGTCGTGGAAAAAGTCATGGAATCTTGTTATTTAACACAAGGAGTCATGGAAAGTTGATTTTGCGAGAATGAGTGATTGAAAAGTCATGGAGTCCAGCACAGCGCATACGTAATGATGTGTAATATTTGGCTATGGCAGGCTTCCAGTATGCATCTGAGTTTATACATGTACATGTGCTTCCTCTGCATACGTCATACTTGTACTAAGTATGCTGTATACCTGTTGCATGTTCAATGCACCATTGCGATGCTTGTGGTGCTCATGGCCTGTAAGGCTAACGGGAGTGACATGTCAGGAATGAAATGAAAGTGTTAACTGATTCACAGCCATACCCAGGATGCATTGTGAACACGAAAAGTAAGGGTGTGCATTTACGTGGAGTACAGAAAGTGGCACCCGATTGAAACAAAGCACGGGTACCCAGGTACCCGTGAAAGAAACCCAACTCCCAAATTAAATCTTGGAAGTTGCTGTCAATATTGTTTTTAAAGGTCCACACAAAAATATTATAACATCAGTGCGTCACTACTGCAAGATAGTTGAAGATACAAGCGGGCACAGTGAGCTTTATAGCTTTAGGGTGTAAAATTGCACTTTGAAAAGTGAAATATGGTTTGTTTGCCCATGGATGTAACCTGGCTTTTCATTTAGAAAATTCCTCACGAATGGCATTGAAAACCTTTCGTTTTCATTGTCTGGGAATTTACTAAGTAATTTGTAAAATTGGTTACAGCTACCCGATCCCGTAATCTGAAACTGGTTCCTGACATAAGCAGCTGGGTGCTCGGGTACCCGGGTACCAGGTTCCGATGCAAAGATCTACAAAAAGGTTTTATTAGTTCATAGTGTACATGTATGTGTTGTTGGCTTTTCTCCTAATCCATTGTAGCAACTAGCCTATGACATTCACTCGTTTGCTGATGATTCTTTTTTTGTTTTGCAGGGAAGAGTGATGCCCAGTTAGCCAGCGAGTTGCTTCAGAGTGATCTAGACCTAGCGTACAGCATTGAATTGTCCGACTCTGATGATAGTCTAGCCTACAGTCATGACAGTACTCTCAGTGATATTACATCTACCTCATCCAGCCCAGGTAGTCCAACGACCAAGAGGAAAAAGCTTCATCTACAATGGTGTGTAAAGTGGTGGTGAAGATCAGAGATTTCTTAATCCGGTTATCATTATTTTCGAACCGACTACAATGACGGTTATAGAATTCCACCCGAAATAAACCCATTCAGCTCACATTGCATTAAAATGAGTGAGGTGCTGCATGCAATGCCCTCCGCTCATAATGATGGGGTATAATGTAGGATTCAGTGACCACTGGGCCTTTTATACAAAAACAGTCCAGAATTAAAAAAAAAATCAAATACCAAGTGGAACAACCCACAACAGTTCCACAAACCGTACAACCACGAATTTTGCAATGCAATGGGGCGTGATCTACAAATGTAATATGCAAATTAGACGCATGTGCATCAGTCTCACAAAACTGCAGGTATATTTTCATGGAAACTCAAAAGCTGTGATAAAGGCTTGGCATGAAAACAGTACAATGGGCCGAGTAAAGTGTCCACCAACCCACCAACCAACTCACCAACCAGTCAACATAAGCAGCTTAAGCCCACGAAGTGTGTTTCACACCGCCATGGGAATAATGGGTGGGAACTCTCTGATTAGTCAAATGAGAAGGCTATTCATGAACCAAGAAGACTGTTAACGAGTGAATGTGTTTACAAAATGGCGGGCAGAGGTGATTCAAATGACTGTTACATGAACGAACACATTACACACAAACGGCCTGGTGTAAATGCTGTTATTATCCTTATCCAAGATGTTTAGATTATTTAAAACCTTGCTTAGCCATGCCAAGTTTTGTGAAATCGATCATAAGTTGATTTCGCAGCTGCGCATTAAATTGGTTGTGCATAAGTCCTCAAATGGTGCACTGTTTCATGAAATTAGCTGCTGGAATAAACATTAGTTCTGTTGTACTTGTTCTACATAACCCCCCTGGACAGACACACAAAGGGAGAACAACAGATCCTTTTTAGTACTCGGGAGTTCAGTCTTTTGTTCAAAACGGTCCTCTGTAGTAGATTTGTGTGCTTAGTCTATGGGGGAGTGTTATACTATTGGGACAAAGGAACACACAAAGCATTGTCCTCGGGAGTAGAGTAAAACAAGAGTGTGTGTACATGTACCAGCTAACTTTTTACTGAAACTTGCTTTTTTGTAGGAGTGAAATGGACAGCGATGAGCAAGCGAGGGAGCTAGAGCTCGTCACAAGAGCCATTACGGATAGCGCGAGTATAAGAGAACAGCTAGAGCTCTTGCGCCTGATTGGTCAAGACATGACAGTACTTCCATCTGACAGCAGGTTTCAAATCGGTGAGAATTGGGAGCCAAGGGGCAATATGCATGGAGCTGCAAAGTGCCGAAATTAAGCATAGACAATGTTTGCTTAGGGCTAGGGCTGTGCAACGGAACTGGCTACCTGAGTGCCCGACTGTTGATGTCAGGAACCGGTTCCAGATTGTGGAATCGGGCACCCGTAACCAACTTTGCAAATTTATACTTAGTAGTAAGTTCTTAGACAACAAAAAAGAAAGGTTTTTGAGTGTCATTTGTGGAGACTTCAAAATGAAAACCTTGCTACTTATTTTTTTTCCATATCCATTGTGCAACTAACATGAAATTGATAAAATGTGTTGCCAAACCAACAGAAGTTTATTTTGTTAGTCTTGTTTTTCGCAGTGAATTTAAAGTCACTTATTTTCAAGGTATCCAAGAAAAATCCACCCTGAATGATTGGACTTTAAAAGAATAACAGCACAGATTTGACAGAAGACCCCCTCTCAATGTAATTCGAGTTACCATGGAAATGTCCTAAATATTTTTACTGTCAATGCAAAAATAAATGTAATATGGTTCTCTCTCTGTTCTTGCTTTTCTGAAGATCCGTCCAATATTGATGACGAAAAACTGAAGAGTGTACGGGAGTATTTGACCCAAGTGGCCGTCCATAAATCAGAAGCTAGTGCAGAGAGCTGTGAGGACCAACAGCATGAGCCAAGGGAGCCCAGATACAAAAAGGTATGGAGGGTGGGGGAGGTGGGTTGGGGAGGAGGTGGGTGGGGGGGAGGAGGTGGGTGGGTGGGGGAGGAGGTGGGGGGGGCGAGACTTTGGACGACATCTGTTTAACTTTGATGACACCTACATGTATCAGTTAGCTACTGCAGTGATTCAAAAAAGAAATTATTCATCGAAGAAATTCATTGAAAAGTTCAACAGGTTAATTGTTAAGCACCTGTCGTAAGATTTTGAGCACTTCTGTTGCTTCAAACGAAAACAACAAAATGCACAATTTACAAATGGTCTTCTGTACCATTAAATGAAAGTTGTGGTGGAATAGCAACAGCTTTGAGACTTTGAAACTTTGGGAACAATATCGTAGTCACTTTAAAACACTATGCCGCTGTGAACAATTATTGGGGGACATTGCCATTAGCCATGTTAGCATCCCCAAGGAAAAACAATTAGCTTGGACCCAGTCGCTAACAGAATACATCACATGACATTTAGGCTGGTAACCTGGGGGGGATTGCCATGCCATGCCATCTTAGTTGGCTGGCTTAATCAGTCCTGGTTTAGCTAGCTATTGTTATGAGACGGTCTTGGCTAAGACACCAAACTTAACTCTTTTGCAATAAGCCGGTCTTTACTAAGCCTGCTGAGAGTAATGATTCACACACAAACATTCCATGGTTACAGGCTGTGGTGTTCATCACGCGCCATAATACGGACAGACTGCGCGATTTTTTGGTTTGTGTGATTCAAATCGTGAAATCAAATCTGTCAATTACGGGATTTCATGTTGAGATAATTGCAGTTCAACTCCGTGTCTTAATATTTTTCCAGAAGGGAAAATCCTCTCTTCCGAGCAGTTGTCTGCTATTTAAATTTTCATCAACTGAAAAACATTGTGGGGAAAAAAAAAATTGAACACAGCGATGAAAACAAAAAATATCAAACTGTAGACTGTTTTAGCCAGCCCAACCCATGCTTACTAGACTTACTATCTTAACACTAAGACCATGTCGATGCAATTTTCAAGCAGCCAGCCAGACAGAATGATTTCACGTGGTGGTTACTACCAATACGATCTTTTATCCAAGTAAACATTTTTGATGATAATTTACTTTTGGGATGCAAATAATCCTACATGCCTTTAAGCATAAGATCGGTTATTAGTGAATTCCCTCCTATTTGTTGCAGACTCTTGAGAGGAGAGCGCAGCACAAAGCCCACAGGAAGAGAAGAAATAAAGAACGCAAACAAGGATTGAAGGAAAAGCGCAGCAGGCTGTTTGACCATGAAGTGGTATGTACATTTGTTTATATTGATACGATGTAGAGGTATATATTATAAGTTATCCCGCGAGTGCGAGTGGAACACGGAATAATGTAGTGTGGCTGTGTCCCACATACCACGAGGCCGAAGTACCGTATGTGGGACACAGACGCACTACATTTTCCGTGTTCCACGAGCGCAAGCGTGATAACGAATTTATCTTCAAGCAAACTTGACGCGCAGTAAAGTTGGACCATCGCTTTACACAAACTTTTCATTGGTCATCCTATTGCACGCGCGTTTTGTACGGAACGGCGCTCACATCTTAGAAAAGCGCAACACGCGGAGTGCGCTATGGAGCGAGGCCGTGCTACATGGTTATATGTAGCACGGCTTGTTGCCATGGATCCACCAATCAGGATCGAGGATTCAAGTTTACTTGAAGATAATTGTACATATATGATGCAAGTCAAGTCCATCACGAGTCTGCTCACTTGCATCACAATAGGTCCATTCACAAGTTCAGTCACAAGTAAATGCCTCTATTCTTGATCTTGGGTCAAGACGTGTAAAAGCTTCATTCTTTAAAATCACTGTGCCTTGTAGACCTTTTTGTAATGTCACAATGACTGCATCTTAATTGTTATATATGGATCTGCAGCGCAATAAGTAAAAAACATAAGAGGCCCTATACACTCTACATGTGTGGATTTATTGCATATACATGGGCCTTAAAACACTGCAGGTCAGTTTCAAGTGAAAGGATACATGTATGAAGTGTTAATGTAACTGTCACTCAGGGAGTCACTGCACTAAAAACAGTACCTTGGAGAGCAGTGAAGTGTGACTGAATCTGCCTGCTTGCCCTGGGCCTAATTTCATGTCTCTGCTTACCGTGAAAAATCCCTGCTTATTATAGCAGAACATTATGCTATATGCTTTGGTAAGCGTATTTCACAGGTTATCAAGGAATTTCGGCTTATATGCATGCATGCATGCATACATCCCGTACCTAAGGATCCTGATCTTGCTGAGCTTGCTGGGTTAGCAAAAAAAGTTTTCTGCTAGCGCTGTTAGCACAGAATGGCAATCATAAGTATGGAATTCTGTGGTTAGCAGGGACATGAAATTGTGCCCAGATCTTAACCACACAAAATAATTGTGTAGGGATTTGAACTATGAAGTGTTATCCATACCCCACAGAAAAATTTCATCATCGGAGGAATTTGAAGTATGGGTGCCTACTCTAAAGTGGGCAAAAGTGATTTTGCAAAAGTTGAAGGGTTGTTAAGTGCAGATGGCCTTAACCGAGTGATTTGGACTCAACCTATTTGTTTTTTTCTTGCTTTTCCCTCCTTAGGTGTTGTCTCTTCAGCTGCAAGAAGATGAAGATGAGGAGGTCAACATCTTGGATTGACAGCGGCTTCCCTTAGGACATTTTATATATCCTATGAAAAGATGGATCAAAACACAGAAATCACTTGTTAATTTTGCATCGTTCAAATTTCATTATTGTCACTTTGAAATCAACCAGTGCATTTCAACAACTACTTGGGATTTTTTTTTACGATGATTTTTTTCAAGGACCAAATTTAAGGACATGATTTTTATATTTGGGAAAATGTTGAACATTTCAGACTATTTTTGTTGTATTTTGATGCAGTGTTTTAGACCATCACAAGTCCGGTCACAAGTAAATCACAATTCACATATCCATGAACAGTGTGGGGTGAACAATTCGTGATCAGAGAGATTTTGAACCGTTGGCACAGCAACGGAATCACACGGCTGTAGCAAAGATGGTGGTTGCCACACACTATGGGATGGTCATCTTCTTTGCTGACTATCCAACAGCGATACATCGAGCTGAAATTGCGTATAGAAACCTGTAAACACTACAGGTATGACTCATGTGTGTGCTGGCATTGAGGACTGATGCAATTAACCATCATTGAGCGGAATACATTATGTAAACATGTAAGACAACATTCTTTGCTTTCTGCAATCCGTTCAGTTGGGATGGCTGGATCGCAGCTACAGTTGAGTCTCGGTTAATACAAACTCGTTCGGACCTAGCCAAATTGTTTGTTATATCAGAATTTTGTATTAAGAGGAACGTCAGTCCCGTTCATTGTGCACATAAATGCACAGTCGGGACCAAGGCCTTATGTTTGTTATAACCAGAATTTTGTATTAAAGAGGTTGTGGAATGCTCGAAGACATTTCCGTCATTTTTCGGGTATATGTAGCCTAAGATGTGATGAAATAAAAACGACTATTGTTTCTGTCATGAAATGAGTACAAAAGGTACTTTTGAGAGCTGTTTTTCAGGTCCAGTTTCGACCCGAACGTGCAACTGTGTAAAAGTCGTCGTTGCGGGCAGCAAACAAAACACAGTAAATGGTGACGTAATAAACAGGACTGCCGATGCACAGTAGCATACACGAGTCCTGTTTATTACGTCACGATTTACTGTGTTTTGTTTGCTGCCCGCAACGACGACCTTTACACAGTTGCACGTTCGGGTCGAAACTGGACCTGAAAAACAGCTCTCAAAAGTAACTTTTGTACTCATTTCATGACAGAAACAATAGTCGTTTTTATTTCATCACACCTTAGGCTACATATACCCGAAAAATGACGGAAATGTCTTCGAGCATTCCACAACCTCTTTAACAGAGTTTGTACTAACGAGAGTCGACTGTATACAGGTTGCGAATCCAGCACTAGGGAAAGGGGGGGGGGGGTTAACTGTATCACCCTTGAGTAACACTTTGATGATGAATAACAAAGGAGTGCCTAAGTCGCACTTCAATTGAATAGTTTGTGACTTGACTGAGACTGGATGACTTGCACGTGCTTGTGTTAATTCTGTTCAGACTAGTAAACATGGTAAGACTTGTGATGGACTCGACTAAAACACTCGATGTAAATGTCTGCGGCGTCCGATGTAAACCACCTTATTTTTGTGTGTGTTTTAGACATTAGGTTAGTTTCCTTTCAACCAGACCCGATAAGAAAAACAATCTTTGATTTAAAAAGTGTGGAATCTCTTCAGGTTTCACCATAAAGGTATTTGATCAAAAGAAATGGTTATTATATTGGGTGGATGCCTGTACGCAAATACAAGCATGTACATGTACCATACACAAGGCACTGCCAATTATTTCGTGGATTTTTGTTTCGCCTAAAGTCCTAAATTCTGTACGACCGTTGACCTGTAAAAGTTTTGAATTTTTTTCTTTTACTTCTACATGCTTTCATGGATTTTGATGAAACTTGGATGCAATGACCCTTGGGTGGGAAGACACATTTCTGCATCAGATTACTGATATCAAATGTCATGTAGGGGTCATTAGAGGTCATTGTTCAAATATACTTCAAACGTTTCTTTGTCTACTGAAATTGATGGATGTTAATGTAACTTGGATGGAGTGATTCGTGGTAACTGCTCAGGAATCAATAGGGGGGGGGGGACCCTTTGTGTGGCAGCCATCTTGGAGGTGCTGTACTTTCGTGCACTAGTAGACCTTGCGTGTACTTGGATATTACTGAATTAAAATATATGTGACAAAAGAGAACCTTCAAAATGGCTGAAGTGGGCAGAGTCAATGTGCATGTACATGTATTTATACTTTTTCCCAACTTTTCTTTCTTGATTCTGTGTTGTTTCTATACATTTGTGAAGACAAACTCTATTATATTTGGCATAAAAGTCATTCAAACACACAAAGGATAATCATGTAGTTTGTTAAACTTCACTGCCAATCAAATCAATTTGGATTCCATAGTTCATGGAAATAAATACCAGCCTTTGATCCATCTTCAAAATTGATGTCCGAGTCAATTGTCTGTGTTATTAACCATATCGCAGAGTTGTTGCATGACTCGCATTCGGACTTAAGTCCCATCATTTGGATGATTGCATGGATGGATTTTCCCCCTCCAGCTTTTTGGGGGTTATTTAGCGGACCATTTCTGAAAAAGCTATTCATACTTGAACTCGAGTAATATTTTGATAACTCTTTGCAGTCATAATTGGAGGCATGGAATTCATGGAGAAGTTAACACTCCAACACTGAACAGTCATCATCAAACACGGATAACAGTCATAAATGCACAAGAAAAAAAACCAGACACTCCAAGATCACAACATTTCATTTGTATTTGTGTATATTGTAAACAGTACACAAACCAGGCAACATGGACCTAAAACTTAATTGCCTAAAGTCATAAAATAAAACAATAAACATTTAAAATAACATGGATTTTTTTCACAATTTCCTGAAGACCTTACGTATATTTTTGAATATTTGAATTTAACATGATTATGCTATTCGGATCACTAGTGGATGACTGAATATTTGAATACAACTGTACTATTTTTAATAATGCTTTTTCAAAAGACAAGTAGACCCTTTTTTCATGAAAGAGAGCGAAGGTTTGAGTACTGGTCGTCTTCCTATTGTGTGAACTACTTTAAAGTATTCACATTTTCCACTTCTCTTAAAGGGCCTGCAATGTATATTCTGTTGATGTGATCCTTGAAAATGCACATTTGTGTCCCATAATTATACCTTTTTTTTAAATTCCGCTTTGCCATTTTCAAAGGTATTTCGGTACGTTTCTGGATTTTATGCTAATGAAAATTTGCATATTCATGAGAAAAAGTGTGACGCAATTTCAGGCAGAAACCTCAATGATCCAACTACTTTCAGCACTAAAAGTTTTCAGAATGTTGGATATTTCGCTGTCAAATTTTTTTACTTCTTTAGTGATTCCTTGTGTCATTACATGAGAGCAAGCCAATTGGGTAACTTTTCGGGTTCACAAATTGAACAGAAAACACCTAAAACTGAACATTGTCTTCCTGAAATGACATCACGGCAACAGCGCCCTCAGCTGTCCAGAAAGCATAGGAACATTTTGAATGTTTATAAATAAGTGTTTTTTGTTTTTCAGGTTTACAATTTGAACAGAAAACACCTAAAATTGAACACTAGTCTTCCTGAAATGGCATCTTGGCAACAGCGCCCTCAGTTGTCCGGAGTAGGCATAGGAAAATTTAGAATGCATGTTTAGGCCAACAAAAAAAAAGTCTCCGGTTTCTGGTATGGAGCTTGCCCAAAAAGTGGTGCGGCGACGCGGCTTTTTTTTTTTTTTTACCTTTTTTTTGGCTTCAAATGTCGGCTGATGACTGCAAATGGTGCCCGACTAAACTTAGTGCAAATATATGGGATTCCAGAGAGGCCACATAAATCTTATTCTCGGTCATAACCCCTTCTAAAAACACGTAAAAATTGTGCAGCAGCAGAATTCCAGTCAAACCAGTGAGTTTGGCGGTTTTGAAACATCATCTTGTATTGAAAAAAAAACTTTTTCATTTTGCCGACGCGCATGGCTACGGCGACGCGCGCGCATACCAGAAACCGAGACTTTTTTTTTTTGGCCTTATAAAGAAGTTTTTTTTTTCCATTAAAATAATCCAAAAAGGGATGTCAAATATCTTTCATACTTTTTAAGAGAAGAAAGCTGCACAAAATGTGTTCCTATAAATACAAATTTCATGTACCACTTAAAACTATACTTGCACTTAAAAAACTGCAGTCACCACAAACCATGCAGCCTAACGTAAATCACACACTTGTGTTCTTAACTTATTTTCGTTTATACTTTAAACCAAGTGTAACACTCCATGCCTCTCAAATCCTCAAAAATTTAATACTCTGTAGTTAACTCAATGGCACAGTCTATTGTGAATCAAGGGAGGATCCAGAACACAATTTTTAAGCCCCAAAAAAGTGGGTCAATTACGAGGCTCAGGGCCCGCTTAATTAGGGCCCCTGAAAAAATGTTGAGATTCTACATGCTTGATCTGTGGTGCGATCTGAGGCAATTTCTGACCACTTTATACATTTTTTTTTAAGCAAAAGATGGTGGTGTACACAGTTGCTGCCTTATTTTATTTTTACGCAAAGCAAAGTTTTTGTTTTTGTTCAAAGTCCTCCTTTCCAGAAAGTTATCGGAATAACTTTGGACTTCTTGTGGTATGATCCCACGTTTGTCACAATTCACAGATGCCGTTTCCACAATTATCGCAAGATTTCTCTGTTTTGTGACCTGAGCATGAATTTTCTGCTTGATGTCATCGTGGCGCAAGCAAATTGCAGGTTGACCTACGGCCAGTTTAATTTTGGAGGGATCACAATATGGTCGGGTAGTTCTACATGTACATGTACATGGCTTAACATAATTAACTGTGATGCAGGAAGATAAACAACAACACATGCCACACATGTCATTGATAGCCCCGAGACGTAATGACGTCCATGACACTTTGGTCACAGTGCTGTCTCTACATTTACCTCCCAACACAGAGCATATTTGACAATGATTTGACAGATGAAGGCTTTGGGATTGACTTGTGATGGACTCGACTGCAGCTCTGATCAAACAGTTCACTGCAGTTGGCAATACTCTACGTCCAGCTATTCCCCCAACACTTCCTTCAGAAATGCCTCCAGACACCGCTGGTTCTGAGCAAAGACTTTCTCAAAGGCTTGCTTATTCAACTGCAGAAAATTGAACAACAAAGACAAGAACAATTAGCAATAATCATCATAACATTACTTAAAGGGACACTGCGTCCTAGAACAGCCCAATTGGGCTATAAAAAGTGCTTTGAATGAAAAGATGTTAATCAGAAAGAACATTTTAAGTAGGATATAAACATCCACAAAACTGTTCTGTAAAAGCTTGGCGTTTTTGTGATATTCCCGTATTATGCAAGCGAGAACGACTTTCAGGGTCCACTTTTTCGACCCCAAAAAGTTGAGCTGTTTCGGTGCTAGTTGTGATTTCATTCATTAAGTGTTCGCCTTTTGCGGATGTGTAAGAAACCACATTATGCATTGGTGATTGGTCATCGCTGTTCGCAAGTATGGTGCTGTATGAGACACACAAAATATGCATGTAGGCACATTCATGTCTGGTACCTATACTCACATAATACGGATCATGTATGATGCGTTCTCCCTGTGGATCGAGATCCCCCAAGAGTCGTACTAGACTGGTGCTCGACGCTGGTTTTTTTCGCTTCAATTCCCTGAAAGGAAAAAAGAAGAAAACAAAATGACCAACCAAAACTGTCATGCACATGTACCGGTAACTCCCTATAATTTGTTAAGGTGCACGCAGCTCTGTTTGGTTATCATGGGTTCAATGTATACAATGTATAAATAGGTCTACGTACACAGACTCATCAGTGGATTTATGCAACCTTGCCAGAGTAACACCTAAAATTATGACTTTTTTGGGGGGGGGGATGTTAACAATGTTTTAAATGGCAGAAAGAGAAATCTCCTACATGTAGGGTCGACAACAAACCAGCAGAACTTACTGTAGCTGGATGTGATACCCATGATCACTGCCCTCATGACAATCTGCAATAAGATGAGAGTGACCCATCACCCCATGGGCCAAGTCTTTGGTCATCATCACACTTCCCAAGAAAGGTAACTCAAAGCTATGCTGAAACTACAAAGCAATAAGTCTCATCAGCCACCCGAGCAAAGTCATGCTGAAGATCATTCTGCTTGTAAGCCCCAAGTAGAGAAGATCATTGCTGAGGAACAGGCTGGCTTTCGGGCAGGACGGAGCACCAATGAGCAGATCTTCAATCTCAGCAAAAACATCTGCAGCACCAGGTAAATAAGACCGGCCTACCATGTGATCATAGACTTCAAAAAGGCTTAGCAGGGTATGGCGTGCAGCCTTGTGAGCTACGGTACAATGAGGATTTACAGCATCAGCGCTTACCTTGTCGGAGTCATTGAACTTCTTTATGACAAGGCCACCAGTGCATTCCTCATTAATAAGAGCACATGGGACTGGTTTCGAACCAACGTACAAGTACATTTGAGTTCGACAGGGCTGCCTACTCTCTCCCGCCCTTTCTTCCTAGAAAACATTATGACTGAGGCACTCAAAGATCTTGTAGGCAGTGTCAGTATTGGAGGCAGAACCATCACCAACCTTCGCTTTGCTGATCATGACATTGACGGATTATAAATCAGAAGAGTAAGAGCTAGCCGATTTGGTGGAGTGCATTGACAACATGTCTACAACTTACGGCATGGAAATCAGTGCTGAGAAGACCAAGTTCATGACCAATAACACAAACGGCATAATCACAGAAATCAAAGTCTGAGGTCAGAAACTTGCAACAGTTCCAAGTTTCAAGTATCTAGGATCTGTTATCACTGACGAAGGCTCCAAACTTGAGATACTCTTCTGGATTGAACAGACCACATCAGCCCTGAGTAGGCTGAAACCAATTTGGAACAACAGTAATATCACTTTAAGCTCTAAACTCCAGCTGATGCGCTCCCTTGTCACACAAATCTTCCTCTATGCTTGTGGAACGTGGACCCTCAATGCTGATCTAATCAGAAGAATACAAGCCATGGAAATGAGGTGCTACCGCAAGATCTTGGGCATCTCATACAAACAGCATGTGACAAATGAAGAGGTCTGCAACAAGATCACACAAGCCATCGGGCGATATGAGGATCTCCTGACCACTGTCAAGAATGGTAAAGCTGAAGTGGTATGGTCATGTCTCCCGATCATCCGGCCTGGCAAAGACCATCTTGCAGGGCACAATGAGAGGGGGAAGGAAACGATGCAGGCAGAAGAACTAGCAAGATAACATCAGAGAGTGGACTGGCCTGAAGTTTGCCGATTCTCAGAGGGCAGTGGAGAATCAAGGAAGGTGGAGAGAGCTGGTTAAAAAGCATCGAGCTATATTAAATTACTAGAGCGCTTAACTTCGTGTACAAAGTTATGCCTGCTCAGCACATCCATGTTTGTGCACAAACCTATCATGCCTATGAAAACTTAGAAATTTTGTACGGCTTTTTTACCGCTATTTGCATATCTGCGTTTGTATTCCATACCGGTGCATTATCGAAGCCAATACGCCCAAAACCGAAACGCACGATCAGCAAATGAGCGTGTCATTTTGCTCTATGCAAACAGCGCAACGCGTGCGCGTATTTGCTGCAGATGCTTTTTGCCGTCACGTTTTTTTGAACCGTCAATGACGCGCCTAAGTTGTTTGCGTATGTTCTACTTGCGCCTTGCATGTAGAGTACACCTTCAAAATTCAATCTATCTAATTTCATTATGTTCTACAAACACGCACATGAATTCAAAATGTCTGCGCCCAGGACGGCTTCAAAGCATCTCCGTGTGCAGAATAACGAGTTAGCGCTCTAGTAATTTAATATAGCTCTATGTTGGGATAGCAGTTATGGGATAAATAGAAAGATAGAAACCACTTTCATGTTAGGTTAGTGGTTAAGTTGTGTACTGGGGTATTGGTCATACCTGAGATTATCCTCGTCAAATCCAAATATGTAGTGAAACTTCTCGTAGTCTTGCTTAGTGATCTGCATGACGAGACAAAAAAAAGACGTTCCTTGGGTTAATTGGTGCAACTTTACATTTAACTTTGAATAACATTTTATCTCAATAAGAGTAAGTTTACATTAGCAAGACATGAAAATGAACATTTCTAATGAGTTTGTGCGAACCATGGATTAAAAACAAGCACCCACAGCTCGATTTTTCGGGGACAAAATTATGACCCACGAAATTTGTTCTTGCATGTTTCTCGCAAGAAGGTAAAATAAAAATGCCCAGTTTTTAAAGGATGGTTGGGTGGACGTTCATGTTTACTTTTAAATGCCCTTTCTATTTAATGTCATTTCGTTTAAATCGCGTTTTGTAGCCAATTGGGCACATTCTAGGCCATAATGTCCCTTTAACCCTAACAGAACTCAACCCATCAAACCCCAACGACATGTTTTGTTGCAATCTGTCAGGATGGGCACAGTACCCCTAAACTGACAGTCTTTTACATTGGGTTGGCACACCTCCAGAATCAAAGTCAGAAATATGTGCGTGCAGATTTCAATCAGGGTACATTGTACAGTACTTGTGATGTACCACAAGTCAATCACAAGTCAATCACAAGTCAATCACAAGTCAATCACAAGTCAGTCACAAGTCAGTCACAAGTCAGTTACTAGTTAATCACAAGTCAATCACAAGTCAATCACAAGTCAATCACAAGTCAGTCACAAGTCAATCACAAGTCAATCACAAGTCAGTCACAAGTCAATCACAAGTCAATCACAAGTCAGTCACAAGTCAGTCACAAGTCAATCACAAGTCAGTCACAAGTCAGTCACAAGTCAATCACAAGTCAATCACAAGTCAGTCACAAGTCAGTCACAAGTCAGTCACAAGTCAGTCACAAGTCAATCACAAGTCAATCACAAGTCAATCACAAGTCAATCACAAGTCAATCACAAGTCAATCACAAGTCAATCACAAGTCAATCACAAGTCAATCACAAGTCAGTCACAAGTCAGTCACAAGTCAGTCACAAGTCAATCACAAGTCAATCACAAGTCAGTCACAAGTCAATCACAAGTCCCAAGTCCCAAGTCAACTTCAAAATCCAAGCTATCCGAATGAACTGTGACAAAGGCACTCTTTGTTATTATCCCCTGTTACTTGTTGCTGGAAATGCGATTTGATTTGTGATTTACTTGTGATGACAAGACTTGTGATGTATTGTACATGTACTTCTGATCAATGCGATAACACAGTCTGTTCACAAGTAAATCACAAGTCCGGTCACAGGCAACATGGGGTGAACCATGTCCAAGTCAAAGAAACGCTTTTGTTACAGATCACTTGAATAGCTTGCGACATGACTTGAGACTGTACTGGCACAATGTACGTCTAGGTCTCATAGTGAACTTCTTTGGAATTGTGAGGACTTGTGATGGACTCGACTACCTTACCTGTCTGGCGTGATGTCTGGTTGGTTCAATGCTTCTCTTTTTTAGCACATCAATACCTCTGTCGTCCGGCTCATTGCCGATCTCGTAGGTGGACGTCGCGGCGCTGTCCACGGTCCACTCATCGGCCACCCCTCGGTCCTTCAGCATGTGATTCATCATAGACTCGGCCATCGTGGACCGACAGATGTTACCTGGGTGGCGTAGCAAAACAAAGAGTCTACGAGTTAAACACATCCATTCAGCACGCTCACCTGTCTGGCTTTGTGGTGGCTCTCCTTGATGCCGTGGGCCTGCAGGACGTCATTGGCATCACTGTCTGGCTCGTTGCCGGTTTGATAGGTTGACGTGGCTGCGCTGTCTACGATCCAGTCCCCTAAGGCTCCTCTCTCTTCCAGCATGTGAGAGAGCATACTTTCTGCCATCGGTGATCGGCAGATGTTACCTTGACAAAAATTAAGTGGGCCATTTATTCACTTTCTAGCGGTGCTGATGTGAGTAGGGCTAGCTAGTATTAATCCCAAGGGGTGGTGTTATGATATCATTCAGCATTCCAGACTCAAGAACCACTGAGTTTCAAGAAAGTTGGTTTGGGAGCTAGATGTAAACAATTCCTGGATGTTTGCTCCCGCCTATTGGCTGGATGAGATTGTAACACTTTAGCTTTGTACAACATTGTGTATTCGTAACTCACACCGTGACGAATTGATTCTGTTTTTACCCCAGACACCGCACACAAAAACAAAATGACCCCTCCTAATGGAAACATGCATTGTGAGGCTTGTTATTACTTGGGTCAATATTGGTCTGTTTTGGTCAAGACCCCCATTGGTTTGTACACAGTAGGTGAGGAAGACAATTTTGACCGTTTGTGACCTCCTAAATAGTAGGATGGTTAATGTATTGCGCATGCAGGCAGGCACCAGACACGTCAGTCTATTCCTAATTTGCATATCCTAAAAGTTTGGATATATCCAAACATTTTGGATACACATATGCGAATGATCAAATACCTTCAAGGTGAGAGATCGAGCAGGAAGGGCAAAAGTTTTTGATTGGCGATGCGTACACACAGCAAGGCGTGTAAATTTGCCCGTCTGCAATATGGCGCCAAAAAACCGCGAAAGTGCTTATTAATAAGCACACGGCAAAATATATCGCAGGACGTTAAACATTTTTTTTTGGCCTATAATTTCATTCCAAAATCAAAACCCTGCCCTCTCTCCAACAAATTAATCCTTCCACATGACGTTGCCAGCTATTTAGGCGAGTCCAGAAACTAGAAAAAGTGGATTTTCGTAAGAAACGGGGTCCTAAACTACACAATTTTTTGCGTATCAAAATTTCAACATGAAATTTCACAAAAATTAGACATCTGAAAAAGGCAGCACTTTCTGATTAGCCTATCAAGAGGGTGAGTTAGCCCCACAAGTGTGGCCGCGGTATGTTGCGCCGCTGAACAGCGCAGCATACCACGGCCACACTAGTGGGGCTAGAGGGTGAGTATGCTTCAAGTACAAACTAAGCCTAAATGTGAAAATCAAAATTTGACAAAGTGCGACATGTTTTTGTACATGTGGCAGTGTGGCCTATGTTTACGGAGGTAGTCCAGTAAATTGGCCACAATTATAAAATTCAGGGCTGGGTAACTCCAGCTACACATTTATGGGGCTAGGTTAGCCCCACTGCACTAGTGTGGCCGTCGGTATGCTGCGCTGAACCTCTGAGGTTCAGCGCAGCATACCGACGGCCAGTAGTGGGGCTGTTGTGCCCATTCTTGAAAATCACGCATTCTCGAAAATGGGCAGGCACATTCTCGAGAATGTGCAACTGGATCCTTGCTCAATCTTGGCAAAAAATAACTCTTCCAGATTGAGCGCACATTCTTGAGAATGCACGACAAGATAACGGTCTTGTCGATGCCGAGCACCGGCTGCGCTTGGCAAGTCTAGCTGAATCCTCGTTCACTGATTCTTAATAATTATACTGTTGCAACGCCAGGCCCTGAAAAGTAGAGTGGATATGAAAAGTAAAGGCGTATTGATATGGGGGGGGGGGGAAATAAGAGACATAATAATACTAGTGCAAAGAATTCTGATTTTTGGGATAATAAAAGCGGGGGGTGGGGGGGGGGGAACGTAAGAATGAAGAATGTGAAGAATGAGAATGAATACTGCGACATCCCATAGTGCTAATGCTATTTCCCATTTAAATTGCCACCAATTTATTGTTCACACCCCACCATAACGTCGCAGAGCTGGATCTAGTCAAAAGAGCAATTTTGGCAGCTTCTGGACATCGTTTTTTTTTTTTCGTGGCACGCATATGATACATGCAGGGACTTGTAACTTGTCTAGCCTAAACAAAGTTCTTCCCAGACTAGTTGCCAGTCCTCCGTTATTTCAAAACTTCTCATACTGGGCAGAAAAAAGCAATAATAACAGGTTTAATTTGATTCAAATTATCGTAGTTATACGAGTACAGAAGCATGGAACATTTTCTTTCCTCTTTATATAAATTGTTTCCCTTTTAACCGCCATACAATTCATTTAACATAATTATGTCATGCAATGTTTGTTAAGATTGGGCAAAATTCATAAATTGTGCACGTGGTATTCCCACCCAATCTTAAGAATGAGCGCTCATTTTCAAGAATGAGCGCTCATTTTCAAGAATGGGCGCTCATTCTTAAGAATGCGCGCTCATTTTCGAGAATGCGTGATTTTCAAGAATGGGCACAACAGGGCTAGGGCCGGAAACAGGTCAACTCGTACGCGAACCAACTCGTACGCGAGTCAACTCCTACGCGGATTGGTCAACTCGTACGCGAGACAACTCGTACGCGAGCCAACTCGTACGCGTGCCAACTCGTACGCGAGCCAACTCGTACGCGAACCAACTCGTACGCGAACCAACTCGTACGCGGGCCGTTTTAGGAGTGGTTTCGAGGATTGGGTTGGCATGGTTGGGAAGAATTTGGGAATAGTGTGACGGTAGTCCGTAGTTCAATGTGTGACCGTTGTGTGTGATCATTAATTCCTTCCTCCATGGTGTGATTGGGAGTGAACCCGTGAATGATGATAATAAAGTAACTGATTTTTGTAGTTAGACGAGTGTTGTATCGTTTTGTGCATACCTGTAGCCTTGTCACGTCAAATTTAATTCCATATATTAATGCAACGATGTACCAGTTGCATTTTTCGTGTTTTTTTAATCAATGTACCTGTCAGTCAATTAATTGTCACCATTGTCAAACTGACCCAATTGCAACGCTCTGGACTACCATGGATCTGTTCTCGCGGTTCGGTGTCCTAAAAGAACCGGCGGGTTTAGAAGATCAAAAGAGATCGATCAGACTTGTCAACTGCCTGTCACTCAACTTTCATTGTAATTTGGAGACATAATAATTAGGACTAAAAAATTATCGGACCCAAGCAAAAAATTAATTTTCTGACCCAAGAAAATCGCATTTGACCCAAGAAACCTTGCATTTCCGGTGAAATTATATAAAATTCTGATTTTAACAAAAAATAAAAAAATTTATACAATAGACCTCGCAAATATCGGTGTTTTCTTGTCATTTTACTTGTCTAACCAACCAGCAATTGTACCGCGGCATACGCAGGTTACAGCGATTCAATCATGCATTCTTTATACAGTGCGCGGTGCGGCGGGAACCAATCATACTGGTTATCGCGAAGACAACTTCCCAATCAATCAAGCGAACTTGTAAAAAAAACCAAAAAAACGCAGAACGCAGAGCTAAACCAATCGTCTAAACTCACGCGTACGAGTTGGTCCGCGTACGAGTTGGTCCGCGTACGAGTTGGTCCGCGTACGAATCGGTCCGCGTACGAGTCGGTCCGCGTACGAGTCGGTTCGCGTACGAATTGACCCGCGTACGAGTTGGTCGCGTACGAGTTGGTTCGCGTACGAGTTGACCTGTATTCCTAGGGCCGGGCTAGGGGGAAGTTATTCCTAGAACTATGGTGAGCGGAGCCTCATAGTTCTAGGAGTAGGGGAAAGTAACTCCAGCTAGGGCGCATGTACAAAAAAAATCTGATCGCCCCTCACTCAGCTCTATAAAAAATATTAAAAACTACACCGAAATTACAAACCAAGTCGACCTAGGAATTGTATACATTCAGTCTATAAACTTTACCAAGGCAGACGAAAAGAGCGGATTTGTTCGTGGCAGCTGACATTTTGCAAGAATTCCTGTGGCCGGTCGCGGTCCGAGACCAAAATCACCTGCACCGGCAGAAAATTGAACCACCGCTAGAGGGCGCTGGTGGTTGATGAACTTAAGAACTTTGTGCAGGGTGGACCGTGCATCATACGGTTTATACGGTGCCGTTTTCGGGCATGATTTGTGACCGCCACTATAAGTACAAGTGTTACTGTAACTGTTAGTTTGAAGTTACCCCCTCGGTTTTCAAAAACTTGAAAAAGACATCGTGCTGTTTTATGGTTTATTAATGGAGAAGCGACAGGATAGTTGAAGTCAAGTTTACGTACTTGTAAGTGTAGGCATGGTGCATGGTTAGCCCAGGTGGACTCCCTTTCCTCCCTACGTAACCTGGTAACGGTGCATGGTGTACAAAATGGTGTAGGCTACTCATTCATTGTCATTTGTTTCTTCATGTTCTTACAGGACAAGCATGACAAGTGCTTGGTCATGTTGGTGGTGGTTACTCCTAGAACTATGCTACGTGGAGCCTCATAGTCATAGTTCTAGGAGTAAATTACCGCTGATCAGCGATTGTGTAGCAATTGATGGGAACAAATGTTGCAACCTGTCGCAACAGTTAGTTTTCATATTAAATATATCATCTTATTCTTAATGAAAATGAGGTCATTCATTGCAAAAATGATTAAGACATGAATCTGGGACTGAGAAACATTTCAAATTATTATTATGTTCTTGACTCTCCATCAACTTTGTATCGTCAGACCCCCTAAAGCTACGCTGTCCTTTTTCTACGCATTTACCTTCAATTTGTGTGTGGCAACGCGCGCGCTTGTACAAGCCTTATTTAACCTGCGCAGATAAAGGAGGGTTGAGGATACACAATCGCAAAAGTCATGGACATGATGGAAGTGGCGTCAAAATTGGAACTTTTTTTTCCTCAAAATGTTCTCATTTGAAAATGTCAAGTCCATTTGGAACCAAACTTGGGTCATAGACAGTGTCGTACCAGAAAGGGGGAGGGGGGGGGCGCCAGTCCTTGTCTACAATTCGATCTGATGTGTGAGTGCTGTTAGTAACTGTAAGTAGTGCTGTAAATTTCACATCCACAGACCACAGGCTAAATGTTCAAAATTTATCATGTGCGAAAGTTTCACTTAACACATGTATTACCAGGTAATCAAGTGAATTCCAAACCCTAAAACAGGCATTTCCATAAACTCACATCGTATTGACATTTATATGTGTAACGAGATTGAGAGACTTTTGAGACATTGGTGGCAGCAAACACACTGGGCCTTTTTCCACAGTTTGCGTCATGTTGAGCATGCATGTTTTATTCTAAACATGACGTAAACAATTGGAAAGGACCGATGTGTTTGCTGCCACCAATGCCTCGATGTCAAAAGTCTCCCATTTCTCAGGACACTTTTTTTTTCTTCAGTACAGCAAGCATCACATTAAGCTTCAGCAAGCATGGCGTCCTACATGGTGAGGCGTTCCTCCATCTATGTCACGCTGTTTGTTGGCTATTTTCTCTACTACCTGAATCGCAAATCCTTCTCCTTCCTAATGCCGTATGTCATTGAAGAAGAAGGAATGCACAGGAGTGAATTAGGTAAGTACTACTAAAAGTTGTCCAAAAGTTGTACTCATACTTTTGATCCTAAATAAGGCTGTTGAGTGTTGTTTATAAATGCTAATATGGATAATGGAATTAAAGGGAAGATACAACATTTGCAAACATCAAAGAACGGAATGATCAAATGATCACGTAATACCTTACTGAATTGTTAGGGACTGACAGTCTAAAGCATCCTTTAAAACCATGGCTCCTGGTGTGCTGTCTTTTTCAAGAAAAACCGTATTTTTCCAACGCTGGTCGGCCGACCAACGTTGGAGAAAACTGGCTTTTTTCAAAAACTGTTCCTACTTTTGCACATTTAGTTATTCTGACTTTTCTTTGCAAAAAGTCAGAATAACTGACACCTGTGAAGGGGTTCAAGCTTGCTAGACTTATTCTCTGACCTCACAATTCCCCAAAGTGTATTAATTGCTCCATTTCATCTTAAGTGGGGTCAGGGAACCAGACTACAAGAACATGATAGGTTTTCTTGGTTTTTCCAGCATCTACATGTGCAAGCCTAAAACGTGAATTAAGTCAGTTTAACAATATTTTCTTGAACATACTAATCCTCCAAATCCATTTATTTCTCAAAAATTCCAGCAAAAATAAATGTTGTACATTCCCTTTAAACCAAAATGTCATTGAAGAATTAAGAAGGAATGCACAGGAATTTAAGTACACATTGTACTATACTACGTGTCCAGAAAATGCCCTACTTGTGATCCTAAATATATGTGTAATAAGGCTGTTGTTAAATGCTAATGGAATTAAACCAAAATTTCAGATCATGATGTAAACAAGGCATGACAAATTTTATGGAGCGACTTTCATCATCTTTGTGCAAGAGCGTGAGATTTAAATGCCATACGAAAAAAAAAATACTCACTTTCAGAATGTCGATACAGCGCTGGTGGCGGAAGGCGAGTGCTGTGGTCAAAAGCTTCCGAATGAATGCAGGATCACACCTGATGTCATTGCACACCTCCTCGATCATGTGTTGCGCCAAATGGTTGAGGAGGTGTGCAATGACATCAGGGGTGATCCTGCATTCCTTCAAAATCTTTTGGCCGCAGCACGTGACTTTTGCCAGCGTCTTCAACCCCCGAATAGACATAGGAGGACACCAAGTCAAAAGTGGCAGATTCTAAAAGTGATGAGAGAGAACAATCAACAAAAAGCGGCCGTCAACAAAAAGTTGCATCTGACAAAGCGCAGCAACTTTACAATTGAAACAACACCACAGTCGTGTCTGTGCAAGCGCATTTTTTTAATCTTTCGAATATCCAACCCAACAAAAAGCCATTTGAATATTTAGTTGATGGTCGAATATTTGAATATTTGTTATATTTGGAACAGCTCTAGTATGATAGACATGATAAATCAACAGTGATTGAAAGCAGTCACCCGTCACTGAAAAAGTAAAAACTCTACTGTTCTAGTTTTGCATGACTCCATATTTGATTTCCCAGGTGCTATCACCAGCAGTATTTCCCTGGCCTACACCATCAGCAAGTTCATCAGCGGCATCTTGTCGGACAAGATCAGCGCCCGGGTCATGTTCAGCAGCGGACTGTTCCTGACCAGCGTGCTGGTACTCCAGTTCACCGGTTTCCGGTCCCTGCAGATGTTTATGGTGCTGTGGTTCCTGAACGGCATGGCCCAGGGCGGCGGCTGGCCATCATGCTCAAAAGTCCTAAAGCAGGTAGGCCCTGTGCCTCACAAGTCGTGAAACCCTCTTTTAAGAGAAAACCTGAGTACAGTGCTTATATTTGTGTATTTGCCAGAGCCGTGCTGTCAAGATTTCAACTCTCTCTATCTCAACATTTAATACCCCTGGGGGAGTTAATTACTAGTTGAATGGCCACAACCAGCAGGAAACATCATTATCACTTGACTGGATGACATGCTAGTTTTGCTTAAATCCTTTTCAGGTGCCTATTATAATAAAACACATATTTCCTTTTCAATAAATGCCATATCCACTGCAATTTTTGTTCATGTCCAGTTATGAAGCCATTGATACTTTTTTTGTGATATTTGAAATTGGTGCACAAACAGAAATCCTAAATCATACACAGTACTGCGCTATGTCAGCTAGTGTAAAATCCTTCATGCTGTGAAAAGGGATGTGATTGGGATTGGAATCATTTGCCTGGCTATCAGTCATCATGGCAAGACCTCAGTTTAATGCTCAAGGGCAAATGATTCCAATCCCAAACCACATCAGCCTTTTTTCACAACATGCAGGATTTTACACAGCTTACATAACACAGCACTGGAATTGATTAAGACAAGGAACTTGGTCCGAGTGTCCAAAAATGTTGTTGCGATCAATTGACAATAAGCCTCTGTACTGATGACATCACGCTTTGTTTACATATGTGTGCTTTCCTATGGGCCCCCACTGGCTCCTTAGGAAAGTGCCCATGTAAACGAAGTGTGACGTCGTTAGTACAGAGGCTTATTGTATTTGTAGTGAAAAGACTTGAAAATGCTTTCCCACTTGTGTGAATAGACCTGAAAATGTTTTCCCACTTGTGTGAAAAGGCGTAAAAATGTTTTTCCAATGTGGGAAACGTTTTTTACACTTTGCGAAATGAAAAATAATTCTCTGGGAAGAGAAAAAGTGTGAAGAGAAATTCCCATTCCCGGCCAGGTTAACTTTGGATTGCAATGTTAATGCACATAATAATCTATGACATATTGGCCCTAGTTCTTCCCTTTTTTGTCTTTATTACATTGTAGTGGTTTCTATCGTCAGAGCTGGGTTTGTGGTGGAGCGTTCTCTCCACCAGTGCCAATCTCGCTGGGGTCGTCGGGCCCATTTGTCTGTCTTTCATTGCAAGGGATTATGGGTGGAGGACGGCAATGTACATAGGAGGTAAGAGGAATATTAGCCTATAATCCTACTTCAAATATGGCGGACAAAATAGGAGGGCGCTCTTCGGTTTGGGTAAATAATTATACAAAAAAGACTTTACCAAAATCAAACAGCGCCATATATCTCAAACAGGCTAATAGGTTGAATGGTGGCACTACAAAGTGACTTAACATGCAATGGCGTTATCGTGTAATTAACATGACGTTAACCAAAAAGAAAAACATAGAAAAGGGCGCCCCCATTTGACGAATGAGGTCGAGGCCCTATTCTAGGTGATTCTAATTCAAGTGTGAATTACTGCTTTGATTAAAGGGAATATACAACATTTGCAAACATCCAAAAATAAAACTACCAAGTTTTTGCGAAATACCTTACTAGGATGTTGGTAAATGACAGTCTAAAGCATCCTGTAAAATTATGGCACCTGGTATACTGTCAATTTCAAGAAAAGTGGTATTTTTGTATCAATTTTCCAACGCTGATCGGCCGATCAGCATTGGAAACAACTGGTTTTTTTTTCAAATACTGGCCCCAATTGACCATCGCACTTGTTTGCAATCGATTACAAACCTATGAACGGGTACGAGCCAGCTAGACTGGTTTCCTGACCTTACAATTCCCCAAACTGCTCTGTTTCTTCTTATATGGAGTCAGGGAACCAGACTACAGGAAAATGATTGTTTTTCTTGGTTTTTATAGCATTTTCGAACCCAAAACCTCCAAAAAGTCAGTGTAACTATATTTGCTTTATATTTCCAACCCCCCAATTCCATCCATTTCTGAAAATTATGGCAAAGGCAAATGATGTATATTCCCTTTAATTCTGATCAGCGATAACAGAGATTGGAAAATTGTTGTTTTATTTCTTCAGATGAACTATTGAAGTGCACTGGATTACTGCAAAAGGTTATTAAAAGAAATACGGAGGAATACGCTCAGATATTTCAGGCCTTTTGGTGAACTTTTGATTAGCTAAGTAAACACTTGAGATCTTAAAGTGACTGCACTTGTGAAGGACATTGAGAAACTGTATTTAGGAAATCAGGCTATTTTAAGATTTGGTTTGGATAGAGAAAAGTTTGATTTTTTTTTCTTACTCTTAGTTCCAAAGGTCAGAACAGGACATGTATCTGCCACAAAATGCATCAGCATGGAATGGCAGGTTTGTTAGGCCAAAAAAAAAGTCTCCGGTTTCTGGTATGCGCGCGTGTCGCCGTAGCCATGCGCGTCGGCAAAATGAAAAAGTTTTTTTTTTTCAATAAAAGATGATGTCTAAAAACAGCCAAATTCACTGGTTTGACTGGAATCCTGCTGCTGCACAATTATAACATGTTTTTAGATGGGGTTATGATCGAGAATAAGCTTTATGTGGCCTCTCCGGACTCCCATATATTTGCACTAAGTTTAGTCGGGCACCATTTGCAGTCATCAGCCGAAATTTTAAGCAAAAAAGACAGGTAAAAAAAAAAAAAAGCCGCATCGCCGCACCACTTTTTGGGCAAGCTCCATACCAGAAACCGGAGACTTTTTTTTTTGGCCTTAGACTTTGACACGCAAGTGTAGCCAGTGTCTGTGTTTCTTTCTACTTAATGCATGTATACCATACCAACATGTACACACGTACATTGTAATTATACAGGGTGAGGCTGAGTAAAAAAAAAAAGGAAACCCAAATGGCAGGACCAATTATTTAATAAAGTTCTGCATGTAGCACTTTCAAAATCTAGGATATGAAAGCCCAATTAATAAGCTTTCTTTTAGTACAAGACTCATTCAACGTACTTTTCAAGTTACGGATTCTTCAACACAACCACCGTTTTAAAGTTCTGTCCACGGATCACAAAAAAGATAAGCGTTCTTTCAGCAAACCAAAACAATCCACATAGTGATTACTAGCATGTCACTCGGTACTACATGTACATGTACACAATCTGCTGGTTTCAACAGTTTGAATGCTACTCCGTGTGCTGTGTGCATGGGTTAAGGTTGAAATGACGTCATGCTTAACGCACCGCATGCATACACATGTATTGCCTTTATAATGTGTTTCTTTGTTGAATTGTTGAGTTCCTCAAGTAATTCAATGCATATGTTTATGATTGTAAGTGCTATATGTCCAAAGTTGGTGCATGTGAAAGTGGCAGAAATGTTTGGGCAAGAGAAACTACAGTCTGTAATAAAGTACATGTACATGTTCACTATTGTACAATGTACATGTCGTGTGTCACGGTACATTTTACAGCAGGCCAAATTCTATACAATCCTTTAGGCCAAAAAAAAAAATAGTTCTGCTTCCGATTACATGCCTTTCAAAAATAGGGTCGGTCGGTCGGAAATTTTTTTTTTTTGGCCATTTTTTTTTGTGCAGATTGAATGGGGTATTGCACTACAAAAGCTATACACAAAATGGCCACAAAAAGTGAATAAAACCTACCTTAATTATTGTCAATACATTTACGTTCGATAATTCGTAAAAAAATATGTGGGGAAATTCAGGTCGTTCGCACCATAGGCACAACGCTAGTCAAGAAGGGGAGCTGGCCAAAACTCAGAAGTGTGTGATGCACTGTACATGTACATGTGCCCGTGGCCAACGGGTCAAACATTTCAGGAAACACGCTGCATTGTATCACTCCAAATACGAGAAGTGCGATCTCAAAATGAACTCGTGAAAACGGAAAATACATACACAGACAAGCTAGATCAAATCTGTGATTTAACTTGCAGAAATGTTCTTTCTCCATCGGTGTTTTCTTGGCATTTTTACGATGTCTTTCTCAGCTTTTTTACGATGTCGAGTCCGACCAGTTGACAGAGCACGTGCCTGCGCCTGCATAGCCATCGAACGCATAGCCGTGCACAGACTAGTTACCGCATTTTCATCATGGGCGCCTGCGCGCTGCGGCGGGAACCAGTCGTCGCCGCATTGCGTTTATTACGCACGTGATATAGACATCGAATTGCGAAGTTTTTGAATCGCGCAGCGAATTTGTAAAAATAACGGAGGTTTCTTTTGAAAAAATAGCGAATGTAAGTAAGAAAACAATAAATACAAGCATTTTTTGATGCAAAAGGGTTGTTGAGAGGTATTTTGTGAAGACAGACAAGACATAAGGTTTTTATTTTTATTTATTCAATCTTTTTTTTCCTTTTTTTTTTGGAATTGCCGATAAAATTTTTAGGGTCGCAGCCTAAAAATAGGGTCGGTCGGGTAACCGGAAGCAGAACTATTCTTTTTTTTGGCCTTATCATGTTTACTGATGCATCACATCCCACACAATGTCATTGCCTTGCTCAGCTTGACCTGACTGTTAACTGACCATGAACAATTTATGCAGTGGCACTCACAATATTATTAACATGCACAATTTTCATAAATACCTGGGTTTGCTTTTCTCACACTTGTCACTAGGTGTGTTAGGCATCGGCATGTCATGTGTGTCATTCCTCATGATCAAGAATTCTCCTGCTGAGGCTGGCCTGGAACCATTAGCTCCCTCAGAGCCCACCAAAGCCACCTCAAGTAATAAAGACGGTAATTATCTACTTCAGTCTTTGGAAAAAATGTTGCAACCTGACGCCACTTTTTTCTTCATATAATCATCTCAATAAAGGTCAGTCATTGCAAAAAGGATGATAAGACATGAATCTGGGACTGAGAAACATTTCCAATTTTGTTAAGAAATACTTGGAACATTTTCTTGACTCTCTATAGACTTTGAACACAACCGCTGAAGTACGTGGCGTCAGGTTGCAACATTTTTTCCATTTTTTTTTTTGGGGGGGGGAGTAATGGCCATCCTTTTGTCCTCATCTGTTTTCCCTGAACATCTGATAATATGCATGCGTGCAAACTTTGCGCACCATTCACCGGTAGCTCTCCTCGGCATGGGAAGTTGACTGACTAGTGACTTCCAATACCTCGGGGAGCTAGTATCGACTATCAACCCTCAAACCATGTTTTATTTGCACGCCACATTGTTTGTACATGTATATATTTTGAAGAAACAGGTAAAATGTGTGCACGCTTTTATTGCAGCTGGTTGGTGACACATAACCACCTTCAGTGTTTGTTTTCTTCCGAATGATACCATTTACAGCCGGAATAATTTCACCAGGTATTTGCATAGCTGCCAACTGAATTTTACGAAATTTTCGTAATTTTTACGAATTGTTTGTTAAATTACGGAAATACGATTTGCCACTAAAACATTACAAATTTCCTATTTGCTACCTAACGAAAAAAAAAATACTTAGTAGAATAGTATCGTTTTTGACCGAAAACTTCTGTCAAAATGTCGGGATAATGGATGGACTGGTGACAAGTCTAATAAGAATGCAGTCAAGTTCCTGATAGACACCAATACAGTGTGCGCAGTGGAGTACTTGAGGACCAGACTAAAAATATTTTTTTTAAATGGTGTGTCATTTTTGTGCATCTCGTGGATGTGTGGTTGTGGGTCCACTGTACTAATTCAAGCCCCATTGAAAATGGTGTAAAAACAACAAAGTTCAGGGCCAAGTAACATGCAAGCCAACATATCTGGGGTTTCTGAAACAAAAATTAAATTATTGTCTCGTCTTTCATCTTTTCATTTCTTTTCAATTTTACGTACATTAGCCAATTACATTTTTAAATATTCACACCCAAATAAAATCACCTCCCGAAAAGTGATAGTTCCCGAGCCTGCATGTAGCCATTTTAAGAGTGGCACCCTTCCACTTTCACAGGCAAATAGGACCCATTTTTTCATCTGTGATTTTTATCAAGCCTGCCCTCAGATGGAAGCCCCAAAACCAGGGAGTTGATCCTTGGGTATATTTAAACAATTCAACCGTTTTTAAAGCCAAACGGTCTCCGTTTTTAAAAGAAATTGTTGGGGGGGGGCACTTTTTATGCTAATCAGCTGGCGTAGAAATTCTCGCTTGAATGAGGTCTGTGCACCCTTGTGTGTTCTGTGTGTGAGTACTTTTCAGTGACGATCGTGAGCACATTTGGTCGCTTATTGCCGGGATGAGACCCATCAGTGCGAGATTTTAATCATGGAATTTAATAAGAGTATGGTTGGAATAATTGGTAATAGGGTTTGGGTTTGTCACATCGTCCAGAAAAGATAAATCAGCATGCGTTTGCAAGGTATGTTGGCGGGATATTTCTATTGCATACGGTTGGCCCTAAATCATTGTGTGTACTAAAAACATGATACGAACTCGAAACTCCACACGATAGCATGCATCTCAAAAAAATATGCGCACGTTATTGTTATTATTTATTTGACTCTAACAAACAAATACAGGCATTAAAACAAAATTAATTTAAAAAAAAAAAATGTTTGGTAATTATTTTTTTTAAATTATCTCTTGGCCTACAGTACATTATTATAGACAAACAAGAAGGGTATGCACATGTATGTGTACATGTAAACCATGTACCTGTACTCGATGTTGGTAAAGTTTTTGATAAAACAAGCAGTTGAAAATGACCGCGCGGGTTGATTACTAATTGGGAATTTGAAAAGTTGCCAGCTATGTATTTGGTACCAGTCTTTTGTTCACTATTTCCTTGTAAAATGTCCTCCTATATGTATGTCTATGCAGCCTCATCAGATGCGAGTCCATCTGGAGATTCGGCCACTACCCGTGACGTGATCAGCAGTCCCTTTCTGTGGGTCATCTCAGTCTTATTCTTCCTGACAGCCCTGATTGCCTATGGTATCATGGATTGGGGCCAGCTGTATCTCATACAGGAGATTGGCTTTGAGAACGCTGTAGGTGAGTAATGCAGTACGTACAGGCCCATAGCCAGGCTGGTGTCAGGGTTGGGATGTGAGGGGTGGGGATTTGAGGGATGGGGATGTGAAGGTGGGGTGTGAGGGATGCAGGGTAGGGATGTGAGCGATGGGGAAACTTTCATGGCCTTTGCCCGATCCAGAACAATCTGCCTTTCGGAGCGATACAGAAACTTCACCAAGATGTGTCGCGGCTTGTCTGATGCAGATTTTAGTGGTTTGCCAGTTCAGTGAGCATTCTCGATTTCGACTTCTGCCATACCGAATCTATCAGTCAGAAGCTGTTCAGTTACCTGGTCGTATGGAACAATGGGATCGTTTGATGAGCGATTCTCTGGTATGCCCCCAAATCACAAGTTGAAGTTGCGGGAATAACGCTCCTGCTGAAGAATAGCTTCTTCGAGGGTGGTGATGTTCTTTTGAGCCGTCTCCAGCTGAGCAGACATTCTGGACATTCCTTCCGTCAGCACCGTGTTTTTGGACTGAAGTTCCTCAATGGAGGATGAGGAAAAGCCCAAAGACTCCTCCATATCTCTCTGCTTTCTTTCGACATCTGCCACTCTCCCAAGTAGGGACTCTTGATTCAGAAGGGCTTTGTCGAGCTTGGCATTTACGTCGGCAGCCAGAGTGCGAATTTCCCGCCTCAGATTGTCAATGGCGTCACATTCTTCTGCGATAGTGCCAGGTGATTGGTCAGTGGGGTCATGGGGCGGGTTGACCGAGGAGTCTGATCCGGTCGAGGATGACTGAGTTTTTCTTTCCTTCCTCGGCATAGCCACAGGTAGATAATTACTATCAAGAGGCTCGATATCAAGCCAGTGGCACAAGAATACTGAAATCTTAGATTTTCATGAGATTTATGGAGAATTTACTGGTCAATTATGACGGTCCCTGGAGCATCGATTTGACACGTCTGTCTACATGGCATGGAAATCGTAATCCGAAATGATTAATCAATTAAAAATATAATCATAAACTTGTGGCTCTAATTACCCATGTGATGAGTTGTTGTCCTTGGTCTTGAAATATTTTTGTTTTGTTTTCTTTTTTCCCCCAGGAAGTGCATTCACTAGTTCTTATTCCATCGGAGCCATCGTTGGCAGCATTGTTGCCGGCTTTGTTACAGACAGATTAGTTGCCAAGGTAAGCATGGAAATGTTGCATTTTACTTTATGGTTTGATCCGATACATGGATATCCGATGCCTTATAAGTTATTCATAAATACCTCAGAGAGTTTAGCTATTCCTATTGGTCGAGGGCCCGTCACGTGGCCGGTCTTAAACGGATGATAAAGACATGGCTAGCTGGTCTTAAACACTTTTCCAGTGTCACAATAAAATGTGGACTCCTAAAAATCCAGTGCCTCTTACCGTTTTATTGGTTGAACGTTCACAATCTTCACGTAGGCATGCCCAACACTACCAGCGAGTCAGAATTTTATAGTTCTAAATTCAACACGCAACATCGCGCAGAACATGCTACGCGCGCGTCAATCTCCATAAAAGGGTTGTTTACATCTAACTCGCCAGCTGAACACTCCATTATTTTGCTAGAGGGATGTTTCAAAAAGCATAAAGTGAACTTGTTGAAAAAAATCAGGATTTTTTGAACAAATTATTTGGGGTTTTTTTACCAAAAAGTATTTATGAATGGGAATAAATATGTGCTCGGTCGGTATTTATCACTCTGTTTAAGACCGCTTAGAGTCTGGGTGCTGATAATTACCCTCGCCTCTGGCTCGGGTAATTATCAGCACCCAGACTCTAAGTGGTCTTAAACAGAGTGATTAAAACCTCTCGAGCACACATTTATTCCCTTATTAATGTTGTTGTTTGTTTATGTTACTAATATTCAGGAAATCCATGTATGGGGAGTAGTCCCATGCAAAAAAGGCCTTTATATAATTACTGAGAATTGAAGTCAGATTAAAGTTACATGTACGTTCCCCATGCTCCTAAAAAAATGAATAGTTTTTCTCTATAAAACCCTAACTGCCTACTAACTTTTACCAAGTAGATGACCATATCTTTCAAAATCCATCAGTCGTGCTGCTTCACATAATGCTTCAGAACCAAATCCATTGAAAACCACCACTGGTGCTGGTGGATTTTGATGGACTTGGAGCAAACGGTTTTATATCTGCCACGATTCCACAAAATGGGG
Source organism: Patiria pectinifera (assembly GCA_029964075.1). NCBI lineage: Eukaryota > Metazoa > Echinodermata > Asteroidea > Valvatida > Asterinidae > Patiria > Patiria pectinifera. The sequence continues at coordinate 11,653,175 of CM057145.1, forward strand.
GATGGATTTTGATGGAGTTGGTAAGATTATTACATTTTCAACCTGCATGTTTTATTCTAACCACGTTTTATTCAAACCTTCCTTTCTTTCTTTTTTTTTTGGATGTCTGCAAACCTCAAAGGCAAAAGGGTTTTTTGGGGGCACAACAGTTTTGCTTTCTGAGCAGATAGACTGGCTCCCCATGCCGTGAATCGTCTTTTAACAGAACACCCGAGCTGGCCGCTTATATTTGGGTTTTTGATCAAGACTGAACCAGGCTCACTGATCTCTCTTATCTCAAGATTGATCTCCTAAAGGCAGTTTAGCATCTGATGAATGCCTACCACCAGCAGGGAACAATTATGCCTGAATCATTCCTCAGAGGCCTCAACGTACATGCATTTTTCATAGATTTAATATCCAACGTTTTATTTGTTTTTGTCGACGAATAATGAAACCATGTTCCCGTTTTTTGATGCAAGATCAACAGAAATCCTGAATTGTCAAACTGTAAGTGTGGTCATTGTGGCACATGATTTACATTCACGCATGCGTGAACTGCAGAATGCAAGACCCCGTACCCACTTGATCCACCAATTGGGGGATCTGATCCACCTTTTGCCAAATTGCCGGATCAGATCCCCCCAATTGCCGGATCAGATCCGGCAATTGGTGGATCAGATCCGGCAATTGTGTGTAGTGTACTTGTGAACGCTAACCGTTATAAGGTGGATCAGGATCAGATCCACCTTTCTTGATCCACCTCTGGACCAGGATACAGATCCCCCAATTGGTGGATCAGATCCGGACTCGATATTTCCGTACAAAAAGGTGGATCAAGCATAAGTGGGAACGCGACTTGCGGTTTCGTTGCGGTAAGATAACGATCACATCAAAATGCCGGATCTTGATCCACCTTTTCCCAATTCAAGTGGGAACGCGGTGTTCAAGAGTATGAATGCCTGCCCAAAAAGCATGGACTGCATGGTAACTAATTACCTTAAGGGATTGACCAGATAGCGTTACACTGGGCTCAGTCAAAGGTAAATATCGAAAATCCTGGTATAAACAGGGCCCAGGCTTTTATAAGGGAAAACCAATACTGATAGTGGGGGAGAACCAGCCTATGTTGCGAGAACAGAATTATTGTCTGGCAGCCAATAATTCAAAATTGCAAAGTAATTATTTAGTGACTAATCATTGGCCAATGTTTTCCAGTCAATGTCTCATTCAAAAGTGAATAACTTTTGTATTGCTAGAAAAAAATAGCAATTTAGAAAGGAATCTATTTTTCAGGATGTCATGTGAAATGCACATTAGACGCACATCGGTTTTCTTTTTTGCTCACCATAGAAAGAACCACTTACTGTATGTTTCTAATGTAGGGCTGTCCCGAATATGCAGAATATTTGAATATTCCAACGTCAACCTAATTTTCAAATAGCTTTTTACCGGTTTGAAAATCCGGGGGAAATAAATACACATGTGTGCACCCACTCTCAAATTTGTATCCTTGTGGAGACATTTCTTTGTTGTCGTGTAGTAAAGTTTTCAATTTTGAAAGTGAAGTTTCTAAACGCTCTTATTTTAACCAGAATTAATTTCCTTGGCTGAAATTCGGATTTAATATTCCTTTTCTAAAACTGTTCCATTTGCGACGGATCAACCCACCTTGGAAATTCCTTGTTTTTGAGTAAAATCCATATAGGGCCTATCTATTTCGTGCAAACCTTGTGGAGACCTATTCATCTATAGAAATTGCCCTGTGGAGACCTTTACAATGTTTTGTTCCCTATTGTGTGCGTGTCTCCACAAGGATACAAATTTGAGCACACATGACTGTGATATTATTTTAATAATATATAATTTGCCACTTCAGAAGCCACTTTTTTTTGTCGACGGTGGTTCGTTGTTCCCTCCCTTATAAAATAACTACATTAAAACACTCCAGCCGTCCATAATATTGACGCAGCATGCACATCTTAACCGGCGCGCTTTGCGTGCAACTTTTGACCGGCGTGGCACGCAGTTGCAGCTGCAGGGCTCGATTTACCCGGGTGCATGCATGCACCAGTGCATGTAGATTTTTGCTTGTGCACGTAGCTTTTTTACTGAGCATGCACGACGTGCATGTCACTTTTTTAGCCACCAAAATACTCATTTCATGCATATATTTACAAATGAGTGATAATAAGAATAAAAATTTATTGAATACTTGACCAGATAGTGTACAAATGTGTTATTTCTTTTATAAATCCATAAAATATTCCGCGCACCATGCTCGCACAGTCGCAGCAGATTCAGAGTACCAGGTAAAATCTCGACGTACGTCCTGCAACCTCCTCCGATCATGCATGTGATTTACCACGTGATACATGCTGCGGAGAATTTGGTATCGCACTGACGCTCCGGGCATTCCTTATGTCCGGATCATAAGTGTGATTCCAAATTATTAGCTGCGTTTATCAGGTGGTCTCGTTATTGGCCAATCGGACGCCGCCTAGCTATCATATGCGCCACATGAAGCAGACGGGTTTTTTGCACGCAAATGACCCTGGGTACTGGTGTCACTTTTCAGGTTAAAATCCGATTTCTACACGTTCGTATGGCATGTATGGGTCTTCATTGACGGCAAATTTCGTCGAAATGACACATCCTGAACACGCGGGAAGGCAAATTTAGATTTCTATGTGAGTACTCAACATATGTACGAAATTATGTATGGCGGATCAATTTTGCCATGTTCAAAATGCCACAAAAGCGTGGCGTTGTATACAACGTCACGTTAACGGGTTTAGGCTTGAGCATGATCGAGTAAAAAAGTACTGTACCGTCTGTAGAAAGTTCGATAAATCAAAGAGAAAGAATGCCTTCAGAGAAGCAGACGGGTGTAAGTCAATTATGGTGCATGTGGGTTTTTCTTGGTGCATGTAGGTTTTTTGGTCTACATGCACCAGTGCATGCCACTTTTTTTTTGTAAATCGAGCCCTGTGCAGCTGGTGTGTGTACATTGTTGTTTATTTCATAAGTTATTCACAAACAGGACCAGGCTCTGTATAAGCTTAGGCTTTTTTCCTGGTTCCCCCATCTGTCACCATTTATGTTTAAATTGATCAAAGTGTTGTACATGTTTTAGCATTCTATTAAGTTTAGTTATTGTTGTAGTAAATAAACTGTTGCATTTGCATTACATGAATTTGTGACAAATGCAAATAAACCAATACAATACAATACATGTAAATCTTGATGAGAGAGTTTTGAATATTCAAAAGTGGCCGGACAGCCTTATTCTAATGTTCAAAAGATTAACTTGGAATTTGTTTCATTCCTGTCCGTTTATTCTAGGCGAGCAAAAATTGTAAAAGCAGTCCTCGGTTGCCGTGGTTCATGTTCATGGAGGCAGTCAACCTCATGTCAATCCACATCTTCAGAAGTCTGGTCACCATAGAAACAAATAGAGTAAGAAGAAACTGTTGTAACCATGACAACCATTGTGTAGTGCTGCAAACCCATTTAAAAAAGGCTTGCTGCTTTACCAGTGGGTGGGTGGCTTATTTCTATCATAATACAATTGATTAAAACATAGTAGGCTGTCCACATTGTCGACAAGAAGATAGTACCTTAATTGGACATCCCCATAGGGGTTGTGCACAAAACTTTTCCAGCTTGAATGATCCCACTTGAACCCCAATTTTGCCTTAAGCCTGGTTCATACTTCACACGAAAGCGAAAGCGAAGCGAAATTCATGTCGTCAGCAATGGTGGACGCGCTTCGAATGTATTGTTGACATCACGAATTTCACTTTCGCGTGAAGTTTGAACTGGGCTTCATCCCACCCCCACAAATTTGGGTACATTTATGTTTTGGACCAAGAGCAATCTAGCCTATTTGCGAGAGTAAAATTTTGCCCGTAAGTAGGAGTTGTGACAATAGGGAGACATTGAAATGTCTCCTTAAAGTCCGATATCTCCCTAACGTATAACTTATGACGAAAAAAATATTTCCTTGTACATTAACAGGACCACATTACTATTCAGGCGTGCAACTTTTCCTTGGTTCCGCTGATTTCCTCGTTTGTTTTTTTTACATGTACTTCCATAAATTGAGAAAGACTGTACATAGTCTTGTGTGGTTTGGAGTTTCCTCGTTTGTTCTCAGTAAGCCATTTGCAATTGAAATTTGAACAAAATCTGGAACGCTGACTTAATCCAAAGCTTTGCACATTTTAAATTTCATTATTCTCCCGACCAAAGAGACTGTTACTATATCACGTGATTCGGGGCAAGCCTTATGCCAGCAGCCCCCGGCTCTGGCATGGTCTGGTGTCTTTGTGCCATTCTCACTCATTGTGGACAATGTATTGGTGCTGAGCGTCTCTTACGTAACTATGCAAGAGCTTGCCCTGAATTATGTGATTAGCAACAGTGTCTTTGGTCTGGAGAATTCAAAGTTAATATATGTTAAGCATTCTAAGCAAGTCAGTGTACCAGATGCTTTTCAAATGTAAATCCCAAAGGTTATAGGTCACTCGCAAATGGCTTATTCCCAGTTGCATGCCTGATTATTACAAACATGTATGTCTTCTAATCTTATGATTATGAATGTGTACTTGTTGCAGGTGTTGATTCTTACCATTGGTTTCCTGTTTGGTGTTGCTCAGTATGGAGCCTTCTCTGTGTACGGTGTAGTGGCCATAGAGAACGCACCTGTTCATTTGTCTGGAACCTCCCATGCCTTTGCTGCCATGGCCTGCAATGGTAAGCCCCTTAGGGTCTGATTGTTTGGTGTATTGTTTGGTGTAAATGCACCTTGCAACCATCCAGCTCCTCTGTGATCAGCCACCATTGCAGTAGACAAGCGTTTCGTTAGCTACCAAGTAGGGCTTATTTGCTCTGCATTTTTATCTCGCCGTTTTTGCCATCCATCACAGCTTTGAAGGCTTGCCTACTACTTTCTGCACGCGGCGCTATATTATCTTTGCCTACTACAATGGCAAACCTGATTTTCTGGTATCTGGATGTGGGCTAGGTCTTGAGAGAGCCCTATACGTACACAATCTGAGGCTGCATTTGCGCTTATACTGGTATTAACTTAGGTATTGACTCCATGTTTAAGTTCCCCTTAACAGTTACAAAAAGAAAATTTAGGGGTGGGGGCCCCACTTGGGGGCAGGGCACCTTGAATGCTTTACCGATGGCACCTGGAGCTCACACAAAGACGCAACTTTTCAAGTAAAACACACTGGGAAAGTGGCTACATGTAGGTGCATTACATAGTTTTGTTAAAGTTGAACAAAGGAATTGACTGGAGTGGGATCTGCACCTGCAACCTCCGGATTACCGTTCCGGTGCTCTACCAACTGAGCTATCCAGCGCTACATGTCGGCGGTTCCCAATGTTGTCAGCGTCTTTGTTCAAGGCGTGCTAGTCAGAAGCCACATGTATAAACCTGTATATGTAGCCATGAACAAAACATTGACAAAACAGAGAACCACCAAAATTGGGCTGGATAGCTCAGTTGGCAGAGCCCCGAAACAGCAATCAGAAGGTCGCGGCTTCAAGCCTCGCTCTAGTCAATTGTTTCATTAAACTTATAAGCTTACGAATATGAAATGCGCCTCGTCATTTTTCCCTAAAATTGATAGAAAAACTGTTTCCCTACATACACTCAAACGAAAACTAAAAAACAATATTCAAACACTATGTGCGCGTGTCAAAAAGAACAAGTTGGCAAGGCACTGCACCACAGCTGCACCCACGAGAGGTCTCTGCGTCAAGCGCAAATCTCACACTGTACTAGTTATACATGTTTGCTTTTTCCTCAGTTGGCGTCCTGATGGCAGGTTACCCACTGACCTACATAGCAGAGAGGTTTGACTGGTCCGTGGTGCTGATGTGTCTGGAGGCCATGTCGCTAACCAGTCTAATGATTCTAGTAGCTGCCAGAAAAGTGGAGGCTAGGATTGGAAAGCCAACAATTAAAGTGGAGTGACATGATTGCGGGTAATTTATAAACAGTAGTTGGTACTGTCCTTTTTCTATCAGTGTTGTTGTTTATTCCGTCACAATTTAATCAAATTGGTTTCATGTTAATGACAAAAAATTGTATGTTTGAGAGCTTTTTTAACCGAGAGCAGTTAAAGCTCGCCGCACACGAGAATGACATGCTGAGCAAAACGTCATCAAGGCCGTTTGCTCAGCACGTACATGTAGATCTCAAAATATTCCCGTGTGCGATGAGTTTATGCTGGGTTTTCTGCCTCTCGAGGCCGTGAGGCAGATCCTGTTTGTTTTTTGTTGTTGTTTTGTTTGCCTTGCAAGGTGAAAAACTCACCTCAAGGTAAAACCTGAGCTACGTGATATTGTTTTTTCAATTTCTTTTAAAGCCTGCTGGCGTTTGTTTTTGTCCCTGTTGTTAAAATCAAGCGACCGACAAACAAGGATAATCTGGCCACAACTCAACCAGCTTGCCCTCTAAAATATAGTCTTAGATAAAGTAACTGACTCTTTCGATGGGGGCCGCCATCTTGAAATCTCGTGACCAGAGTATGTGCTTTCACTGGCTAGTTAATTTTTTGCTCAGCACATAGCTCAGGTTGACCACACAAGATAGGCGAACAAAATCAAAATTTGCCTCATGGCCTTGCGAGGCAGAAAACTCAGCGAAAATTCACCTTAGACTGGGATGTTTTGTGAGCTACCATACGTGCTAAGCAAACGGCTTTGAAAGACTTTTTGCTCAGCACGTAGCTCTCTGGCTTTATGCCAGAAGTAGTGAGGATTTTGCAGGTCTTGGGAAGGTCAAGAGAGTTGCAACCTTTATCACGAAACGTTGTGATGATAATTGGGGCTCTCTCAAAGAATTGGTGTTGATAAAATGTGAGACCTGCCCCAAAGAAACCCGGACACAGTCGCAGAAGTAGTCTTTGCACAAAGGCCATGTGAAGTCATTTTGGGGTGGAACAGACCAATTAGATGTTTCCAGATTTTCTGAATCAGTAAATGTAAATTTACAACCTCCCAAAATATTTACTAGAATCCATCAAGCAGAAGTGTGTTTTTCGGTTGATTTAATAAAGTCAAAAGCAGAATTTCATGAGTACATGTATATTCAGTTATCAGTAGGAATTTTTAACATTGACGTATAGATGTAACTTTTACTCGCAGTAAGTATTCAAAAAATTCAAGCCTTAAATGTGCAAATCAACAATTTTTCTTTTGCTTTTTGGGTCTGTCCACCAACGGTTACAAAAGTGTGACATTTAGAGGGAACCATGGACAGGAGTCGATACATGAAGTAATATGTTAAGTTTTCCATCTTTCTTCATCCAATATCTTGGTAAGAACATTGCCCACCAACAAGTCTGATACATTTCTCAGGTTTCCAGAAATCACAGAGGATTATCTTCAAGATTGAACGTTCCTAACATGGACAGACATTTCATTTTTAAGTGGTGGGAAGCAGTAGATAACATACATGAATTATCCCAAATTTGTTCCTAATGTAAAGCTATCCATTTAGAGATTACCACTGGCCAATCTCAGGTTAAACCTCTGGGTATTTTTAACTACAGGGTGGGCTCATCTTCAAGACTTCATGTTCATAACAGGGACATAAATTGTGTCACAAAATTCTGTTCATTTTATGAACATGTATCAAGTCACATCATAATTTCATTAATACTTAACAGGTTGCTTTAATGTTGAATGATACGAATTCTTCATTGAATGTGTAATATAAATGGAACATGGCCAGGATATATTATAACAAGAACATATAATATGAATCAAGAGTGTCCGTCCATGTTATGAACATTATCCTACATTTCATCTTAAAGATGGCCGAGTAATTTCCTACATATCCAGTGAATCAGCCTTATTATTTATTAGTGCAATCACGGATAATACAGGAATGTTAAAAAAACAAAAATTTGCAAAAACACCTGCTTTGAAATCCACCTCCCATTTCTCACCCATAAAGTTCCAAGTTGTAACTGATAGTGTGGACAGGCCCTTTTCCTTTTTTTCTTAAATTACCCGCAATCAGTGATTCTGTTCGTGTCATGTTCTTCTTTTGTAATCGTTTGTATGTTTTTGTCTAATTTTTTCATTTTTCATTTGATTCTATTCCAACATTGTGCAATGCATTAATTCTTCTGAAATATAAAAAAAAAATCAGGTGCTACTTTAATATCTTTGTGATAATTAAGAGTAAGTGTTATGAATGTGGAAAAGGTAATCTAGAAATGTTCACTATGAGACCTTGAAAGGCATGTACATGTAGATGTAGGATTATTTGCATTAATCTCAAACGTAACCCACCTAATTGCTATCAAGAACCTTACTTGGATTAAAGATCGAACTGGTACTAAACACCCTGTGAAATTATTCCGTCTGAAATGTACATGAAGGCGATTTCTAACGATCAGTCAATTGACTGATTTTTTTTATTTTAAATAAAGAGTTCTATTGACAAAATTGTGTTTTATAATCGAAACTCAAAAGGTTGTGGCATGTGGTGTTCAGTCACCCATTTCTCCAAAAGGGTAATATCCACCGAGCTGAAAGTTCAACAGCATACGTTTTAAATTTTCTTCTTTGGATATTGAGTGGTGTTATTGTTGGAAACAAACAAAGTGCATGAAGAGCAAATGATCGTATTACATGAGTGAATGGATGTGGACATTCCGGACAAAAGCGCCAAATTTTCCATACACGCTCCTCAATGCCTTAGCTTTCAATTTTTGATAGGAACCATCTCATCCGATGACATTTTGGCGGCCGTCTTGGATTTTAAAGATGGCGGCCATTAAAAACCTATATCTACCAATATCTCATCTTCTAAGCCACTTGGGATTAAAGTTTTGGCGTCAAAACATACATTTTCAGGGTCAAGGAGGGCAACTGTACCATTTGGGATAGTGTCAAATGGTTAGTTTGTCCAAATACATGTGGCCATCTTGTGTTTGAAACATGGTTGCCATTTAAAACCTAAATCTCCGAATACATGTATTGTATCTTTAAGCCACTAAGGATCTAAATCTTGGTGTCTACCGATATATTTTCAGGGTCATGGAACGCAACTAAACAATTTGGAGCTACATGTATTTGGGATCGTGTCAAATGGTCAGTTTGTCCAGATACTTAATACGGCGGCCATATGGTTTGCCGTAAAAGGACCAACACTGGCCCGATTCAGGCTATGTATCTTTTTGCCATTATGGTTTTACTTGAAAGGGTCGGCACCGGTCCCATTCAGGTTGTGTACCGTCTTGCCATTATGGTTTCCCATAAAGGGACCAACACCAGCCCGATTCAGGCCTTTTACCATCTTGGTTTATCGTAAGAGGACCTGCAATGGCCTTGTTCAGGTTGTGCGCCGTCTTGCTGTTATGGGTTGTCTTAAAAAGACCAGCACTGGTCCGTTGCAGGCTCTGAACGGCGTTACCATTACCGTTTGCCATTTAATAGGGCGAGCACTGGACCAATTTCGACTCTGTGGTGTCTGTACCGTCAACACGGAACCGTTTTGGCGCAATCGAGCCAGCATTAGCCCGCTTCTGGTCTTGTACTGTTTTAACTGTATGGTACTTCCACAAAACCCATAATTAGCTGGTATCGGCCCAATACCGTTGACCTGTTTACTGGGTCAATGCCATCTTTGAACCTAGGCAGGTAAAAATCTCTGGCACTACAGGATACAACTCTGCCTCTTCTCAACTTCATGCAGCTGAACCACTTTAGTAGCCAAGAACATCACGCACCAAGACTCGGACCTACTACATGTACATGTATACACTTTGTAACACCGCCAAGACCAGAGAATCAAGCTGGCTTCATCTTCCTCAGCAGTAACCCCCCCCCCCCCCCCCTAAATGTTAACAATGAGTCGTATTTTTAGGAGTCCACAATAGCAATCAAATTCATACAGTAAAGAAGTGTGAGGGATGGGTACATCGGGTCTAGGGAACGTGGGGATGCGATAGGCTTGAGACGAGGAAAGGGGTGGGGCAGGTATGGGTAACTTAAATTTTACACTCACAAGTCCATGGGAAAATATATATATACCAGGTTCTTGACTAATTATTAATTTTACGGGGTTTTTTTGTCCTGATCTTTCACGCTAAATTTTAGATATGGTCAGATTCTCAATTCTGCCTTGGTAACTTTTGGCTACGGCGACGCGCGCGCATACCAGAAACCGGGGACTTTTTTTTGCCTTACTGGCGGTGATTATATAGTAAGATCATACCTCATAATATGCACTTTGTCAAGTAACTTTCCGTGCTGAGATCATGTTGGCATTTAAATGCGCGTAGACCATTTCGGGTACACGCATGCGCTTTTCACAAGAAACAATCACATCACGGAGCAGACACGGCACGGAAGTAGATCCAAAGAAATGTTTTCATCAAGAAACGTCAATCAACAGATGAAACAGGTGCAAATACCATTGTACAGTTAGCAGCAAAGCTTGTCGAGTCTTTGCTGATCTTCGATATTGTTTTCTTCGATTTTTCTTAAGGTAAATGAAAAACTACAGGGTGTTGGCTTTCCAACAAAAATAACCTCAAGAACTAGATTTTCGGTGCAAATAAGCTTCGACAAAACACAGGCAATAGCGGAAAATGTAATTGAATGTCAAGATAAACGACATAAGACCAATGATTACTTAAGGTTAATGACATCATCAGGTTTTTTGTAACAACATAATACAAATGAAACACAAATATCAATTATGAAACGAAGAAACAGATATTAAAAAGGATGTCAAATAGCTCTCAGAAATGAGAGACCGTCTGCGTCCACTCTAGCGACGGTAAGCAGGGCGGGGTGGTCGACCTTCTGTATCAATAAAAAAAAAAACCTTGAATATCCAATATATTTTAGTTGAGCCATACCAAAAGAGGTTTGTTTTCACATACTAGGAAAAAGTTGAAAAAGTCTAAAACAAAATTTCAAAGAAAACACAAAGGGAAACTGACGAGATGCATTATGATAATGAATGAAATTGTAAAAGAGCTCATTTCATTCTTAAGACGTCTCAAGAACTTTGCGCTGCGATATACTACCAAAGTTTAACATCGGAAGAGCAAACGCGGCATTTCGAAACGTTCTTTCATCAAGTGTCTGATTTGGCAGGGTTTGAATATCTTCTGCGCTTTTGCTGCGGTGACAATAGTGGGCCAGGTAAAAATTCCATTTTCAAGATTGTATCGATTGTAGGTCCGGCAGCCTCCGTGGCTAAAAATAAACATGACGACATTGACGGCCCTAATCAAAGCTCAGCTCGGCTTCGTTTCCGAATTCTCTTTATCACTTATAGCTTTTAATGTTCCAATCAATTTTTTTAATTAATCACTTTCTTCATAATATCATACAGTTATGATAATACAGTTTGATACTTCTGTAAGAAAATATTGACTTAATGTTGACCTGGAATCTTCAAAGTTACGCACCCACATAGCACTAGCAGGAGAAGCCGAATGGGGACCACGCCGAATTTGGAAAATCCCGGTAACGGTCGTCAAATTCAAAATAGTACATGAGGCAGCAAAAAGTTCGCCCTTCGTATAGATCGTCGTTGAATTTCAAGTTTTGTAAATGAAGGCAATGAACATGAATTATCAACCCATTTTTTAAAGTTTTTAAGAAGCAATAGCAGTTAATAAAACCTATATTATACGCTATCCGATTGTCGACGAAATGAATTCGGCAAACTTCGGACATATGCGGAAAAAAAAAGGAATTCCTCCCGTTTTAGTCACGTGACGTATATTTGTCATACAATGCATTAGGCCAAAAAAAAGTCTCCGGTTTCTGGAATGGAGCTTGCCCAAAAAGTGGTGCAGCGACTCGGCTTTTTTTTTTTTTACCTGATTTTTTTTTGCTTCAAATGTCGGCTGATGACTGCAAATGGTGCCCGACTAAACTTAGTGCAAATATATGGGAGTCCAGAGAGACCACATAAAGCTTGTTCTCGACCATAACCCAATCTAAAAACACGTTAAAATTGTGCAGCAGCAGGATTCCAGTCAAACCAGTGAGTTTGGCGGTTTTGAGACATCATCTTTCATTGAAAAAAAAAACTTTTTCATTTTGCCGACGCGCATGGCTACGGCGACGCGCGCGCATACCAGAAACCGGAGACTTTTTTTGGGCCTTACTGACAGCTACCTGACCTAAGGGTGCACACCGGTAAATCGATCCGCCAAGCTCATGAAAAAAAGTTATACCCTCAAAATATTCCATATTAGAGAGTTCTGAGCGCCGTAAAATTGGGGAATTGAAGAGATTTCGTAATGAACCTCTGGCCCGGACTTGGGGCTTCCAATTCTGAGCATTTTGGATGCTATTGGGCTCGAAAGTGGCGCTATTTTGCCATGCTGTGGAGGGATCGTTTTTCAAGATGGCTACTTTTCCGCTTTGGGGAAAATAGGGTTCGTATTCTTTGCGTGAAAATATCTCGAAAAGTCAATGGTCAACCCACCAAAAATTGAAAAGAAAATGAAAGA
>CM057145.1:11666168-11879611 GCA_029964075.1 Patiria pectinifera
GTGTAGAACCATACCAAACTTCCTTTCCCCGGGGAAAAAAAAGCTTCCGAGACTTGCGGTTTCTCTCTGTACTTGATCATTTTTGTAGGCTTTAAAAACACATTTGGTCGCCTGAAAGCATGATTTTTGGAATATGAGTCATAGAGCAGATTTCGTAAACAGTGATTTTTTTTTTTAACTTTAAACCACACATGTAGACATATTAGTGCAGACAACCAGTCTAGCTCCAGAATTCCAGTGGAGGTCCATGCCTTCCCGTCACCGCACGATCCGACGGTCACGTGACTCAAAAACTATTCAGTATGTTACCACATTGAATCCAAGCTTGCGATATGCATGCAGCCAGTTCCCTGTTCTCCGGATAAAATGCCAGCGCGTATATTTTTGGCTGCTGCGGGTGTTTACAGTGCCACCTGGGGAGAGTTTTGAGGGGTGTCCATTTGAGGGTGATGGATTGAGCCACTTCATCGTGATAATACCTACAGGGCCCCTCATTACTAAAGGTCCCGGAGGGCGGGTACAATTTGTCACAAATTGGGGCCGAAACCTGATTAGTGCGCCGCTCCTGCTAAAAGCTAAACTCTGACGGTCGCGATTGCATGTGGCACTATGCTTACCCGGCACTACACTAACCCAATTTAAAGATTGAAATCGTTATCAATGAATTAAAGGGAATATACAACATCTTGCTTTTGCTGCAATTTCCAGAAATAAATGGATTAGAGGATTAATATGTATATAGCAACTATTGTTAAACTGGCTCGTTTCACGTTTTGGGCTTGTATATGCTGGACAAACCAAGAAAACCGTTCATGTTCTTGTGACCCCACTTACGATGAAACGGAGAAATGTAAAGACTTTGGGGAATGGTAAGGTCAAAGAATCACTTTAGCAGGCTTTTACCCCTTCACAGGTGTGTAATCAATTGCAAAGAAAATGCGGAATAACTAAATATGAAAAATTAGGAGCAGTTTTGAAAAAAAACCCAGTTTTTTCCAACGCTGGTCGGCCGACCAGCGTTGGAAAAATACATTTTTTCTTGAAAATGTCAGCACACCAGAAGCCACAGTTTTACAGAATGCTTTAGACTGTCATTCCCTAACAGTTCAGTTAGTTCAGTAAGGTATTTCGTGACAATTTGATCATTTCGTTTTTTGATGTTTTCAAATGTTGTATCTTCCCTTTAACATTACTACATCCGATATTTGCATCAATAATTATGGGTACTATCCTGGAATTGAACCGTTACATCGCCCTCATTCATTGAAAATGCCAGGCATTTTCTCTAGGCATCAAATTATTTTTGTTCAAGTGTTCCATGTCGTCAAGTAGTCACTTTGAGTACTGCTCAGAATTTATTTTCAAAAATGAACTCAATTCAAATGGTCTGATATTGTGGGAAAATAGTTCTCAAATGAGGAACAGGTTCACTGAACTTGTGAGGGGTTGGCCGCAGAGCTACCAGAAAAAATATAGAATTCTTGAACTAAAATGCCTTTCCTAATATGTACGCCTGTTTACAACCTGTTCAGTAAAATCTTGTTTGTTTTTGATTTACAAAAATGTAGGTCAACCATTTCTTCCGCCCGTGTTTGCGCTGGATTTCTGAGTACTGTTTTCTGCGAAGGTATGCCTCCATTCTTCTATATTAATATGAATTATGGTTTTGTTTATCTTAATTATTTTGTTTGTCTATTTTTTCGTTATTGGATTATTTCCAGGACACAGGTGCGAAACCAAGGTATGTGACTTGGTGGGGGAAAAAAGAGAGGAGACATTCCCTATTGGTGCTCAAAACAGGTGAGGTGATGTGTATCGTCAGACACCGTGCCGGTTCTTGAACCTACCACACCCCCATCAACGGACCGATCCATAATAGGCTCCACCCACTGCACACCTGGGCAGCAACACATGCACCTCTCCAATGCCATATTCCAGCTGCGCGCGTCATACGCGCGTGAACGCATGCCCGACTTTTGTTACGGGGGGAACTTTTATGTCAGCCTCAGCCGTGTGGTTGCGAAGGCCGATTTCTAAAGGTTACGTAATGCTTATTTTAAATGAAACAACATGCACACAGACATGTTCATGTTGGCGGGCGAAATCTTTGAAAATTAATTTCTCCCAACGCAACTTTCAGGGTTTGTTTCCCTTATAATGATCCAACTGTGAGCTAAAAATCGTTTCGATACGTTCAGTACTTTTCGTTGAAATTGCAAACACTAGGCCAAGATAGAGAAATACATAGATTTGGGTACGTTTTCGAACGATTTCTTCCCTACTTTAACCCTAAAAGGGCCGGGTTATTTTTTACCATCCCTCAGCGGGGGGGGGGGGGGGAGATCTCGGCCATCGAGTGACGAAAAATTTTGAAACTTGGTATATGCATAGAGAAATATGTCATGACTATAGATCAAAGGGTTTTGGAGTGATGGCTAATTAATTATTCATATGTACGAATAGTAATTCTGCTCTGTGTACACGACGTGTATGGGCTATCGCGGAAAAAGTCGAGGGGGGGGGGAGGACGGATTCCGCCCCGGCCCTTTAAGGGTTAAGAGCAGCTTTATTAACCAGTTTTGACGTTTCGGCATCGATGGCGGCGATTTTGTCACCGACATGAAGTTTAGACTGTCTTCTTCCGTTATAATTTCACATTTCAATCATAATGAGCATATTTTCTGAGAGAAACACAAAAGGTTATTTTCTGGGCCGGGGTGCATGAATTTCACTGCTCTTTTATAACATCTAAGTACGTAATCGGATGAATTTTTAACAACGGGGACGCTTAGGCCTTCGCTACCACACGGCTGTCCTTGTTCGAAAATACGTTTTTAACCAGAAGATATGTTACCAACGCATTGACAATGCAAAGGGGAGAATATTGCTATGAATATTACCCCCTCAGCATGGGTTGGACAGGATGGAATACCCGGGTCACTGTAGCCTTTCGTCAAGGCCCGCGTGGCTATATATACCCGGACATGTGGTCGGTGCCCCAGATGCTGGCATCTGGCGCGCAACGCGTCCGGGTAGACACGCGCGCCTTGACTAAAGGCTAGGGTCGCTGTGATGAAAGTCAAGGACATCACCATTAAAGCTACCAATGACCGTGTGCTTAGAACCTGAAAGTTAATGGACGAAGCATTCGAACCTACGGGTCATAGAAAAAACGATAGCAGCATGCGAATAAGAAAATATTCTCAGAGCTTAGATTTATTAATGTATTTAAAAGTGGGATTGATTCATTTTTTGGCGGGAAACTTTGACCTGGAAAACGTCGCGAAAAAGTCCAAGGCGGGTTTTGACTCTCAGTTATTTTGTACCTGAACTTAATTGTTGATGTCAAATACATTATTATCTCGGCATTCTTTCATCAAATGACGAGATTGTAGAAGAGTTGTTGGACCAATTTTGTCTCGGAAAATTCAAAAAATAATTGGACACTTGAAGAGCGTTTTGAAGAGAAGCTTCAAAGATAAGGAGAAGATTTCATGAAAAAGAGAAGATCGTTCCTGGACTTGGCAAGATTCAATTTTTCTCTGTGTGTATTCATTTGGACAAAAGGTGTTTGGCCCGCCACACCATGTTCGTTAATTCAATAGCCCTTTTTTACACTAGACAAATCTCGGGGTTGACGCAGGGTTGAAAACATGCATCGTTTCACACTTGAAGAATTTCAACCCTGCGTCAACTGTGCGTCAACTCCGAGATTGATTTCAACCCGGATTGAACTCAACCCTGCTCCAGACCAGGGTTGAGATTTTCAACCAGGGTATTGAAATTCTTGCCAGGGTTCAAAACGGTAGTAACGGAGCATGATAAGCTTGATTTGCATGAAACCAGTGTGAAACGATGCAGGGTTGAATGCGGGGTTGAAAAATCAAAAACTCAACCCGAGGCGGCACTGGGATCGCCCAGGGTTGAGTTCAACCCGGGTTGAGAGGCTCTAGTGTGAAAAGGGCTTATGCGTGTTAGGGTCCCCGCCTGGCCTGGAGGCCAACATCCTCATTATGGTGATTTGTGGCTCAGACGTCCAATCCTTCAGGATTAGGCCTCCCCTCAGTGCTTGCCAAAAAAAAAGACAGTGATTGATTTGAATAAAGCGAGACAGAACAGCAGTCTGTGGCAGGCCCTGTGATTTTAGGGCGAGGAGCGGGACCCGATTTGGCAAGGCCGACCTGTCCAATCGGTTACACTACGCTTGGGTAGGTACAGTAGGAGTCTGTGCTATACTGGAAAGGGTCATTTCTCATCCTTCTTTCAGAAGATTTGAATTTGATGGGATCCCAAGGTTGCACAGGTTGTGCGCGGCTAGCCCCCCTGCCCACTCCCCCTCAAAAGGGGGGAAATCAAACTATAGCTCCATGGTCTAATTAAGGACTGTTGCCTAACAAAACAATGCAAAAGATACCTTTATACCTCTCCTACAAAGGAATATAATAGAAAAGGTCAATGTGGCTTGTCTATTCGCTCTTTGCACGCTCCACCATGAGCATGCAGAGCCTCGATCGGGCAACTTTACAAAATAAAAATAGCCGGTTCAGTGTATTGTGATTCCCGTGTATACACGTACACGGGAATCACTAAACCGGCTATATTTATTTTGTAAAGTTGCCAGATCGAAGCTCTGCATATGGCGGAAGCGTGCAAAGAGCGAATTTTGCTTTAAAAAAAGATGGGATTCTCTTGCTGCAAAACTTGTCGAAAATTAACAAGACTCCCCCGGCCCCCAGGGTCTCAAGGAGCTAGATCATAAGGGTTGTATTTTACTGAAAAAGAAAGCTGTCGCCCATTTTCTTTTGACTGATATTTATTATCACAAATTCAGAACTTGAGTTTTGTGACCAGAGTCTTAGACTTTCACAGACCAGACCAGAAGTGTGTGTTCAAACCAGCGTGTACATAATTCAGTATCGCAATATTCTCGTTGCTCGCCAGATTTCCATGGCGCAGATACCTGGAAAATCTAAAGCAAAAAGATCCAAAACTAGTGTGGCACTTGTATGTTTTTTTTAAGTGGCAGTCTAATGACGAACCGATGACCTTTGTTCTGTGGTCAACTGAAATAAAATGCTCTGCAGCTACACGAGAATGTGGCCACGAGAAGTTGGGGTACTCGACATTCGGTCAACCGACTAGAACGATACCCCTTTACCCTAAAGGGGCCGGGGGGGGCGGAATCCGCCCCCTCAACATTTTCCGTGATAGCCTCTAAAAAAATTGTTTTCGCGACCCGAGCTGTTATGACTTTTTAGCCTCGAGCTTTGCGCATCTTTTAATACCAAAAACATAAAAATCGGACCACGGGTTGCCGCGTAGCGAAAATTTTTCCGGCGCTACGCGCCGTGAAAACTGAATTTTCGCATATACGTCGTGTACACAGAGCAGAATTGCCATTCGTACATATGAATAATTAATTAGCCATAATTCCAAAACCCTTTGACCTATAGTCATGAAATTTCTTGCGTGTGTTTAGGAAGAGTTGCTCTATGCATGTGCCGAGTTTCAAAATTTTTCGTCACTCGATGGCCGAGATTTTAGGGGGGGGGCGGAATCCGCCCCCCCCCCCGGCTGAGAGATGGTCAAAATAACCCGGCCCCTTTAGGGTTAAGGTAAAAGAGCCGTCGTCAATCAATGACGAAATTCTCACAAATGCAAATTACAATTGGCCAACATTCCGTCTCCAGAAAGAACCACTCAGAAAGGGCGCAATTGTAAATGTGTGACCGAAACAGATGACACAACCATTTGAAGACAAAAAATGAGTTGATGGATTTCGTACAAAAATGGGGAACTCATGGCTTAAATATTGCATGTGCACGTGTTCTGTCATGTCTGTATACAGAATGATGCACGTGGTATCAATCAAGGGCGGATCCAGGGGGGGGCCAAAGGGGGCCATGGCCCCCCCCAAAACGAAACCAATTTTTTTTTTATGTGACATCGCAATAAAGACACACCACAATCTTTTCCTCAAAAAAAATGGTTAAAGTGGTCAGAAATTGCCTCAGATCGCACCATAGAGTATCTAGAATCCAAAATTTTTCGGGGCCCTTAAGCGGGCCCCGAACCCAGTGGCGTAGCCACCGGGGGGCGTGGGGGGCGACCGCCCCCCATGAAACCTTGTCGCCCCCCAGTCGCCCCCAGTCGTGAGATTTTGAGTTTCTAAAAAAATTATCATTGATCTACATGACGCCATGGGCCCTATTATGTACTACAATGTATCTTTTGCTTAGAAAATATTGGTTAAAGTGATCAGAAATTGCCTCAGATAGCACCACAGAGCATTTAGAATCCAAAAATTTTCGGGGCCCTTAAGCGGGCCCCGAACCCCACGCCTATAGCTCAGAATTCTGGTAGCTGATTCAATGACTCCAACCTCGAAAACAATGTTCACAAATTTTTCTTATGCCTTTAGCTGAGAAAACCTCGAAAATTATGTTTAAATTATTATCTTTTGTGCTAAGATAATTATTGGTTAAAGTGGTAAGAAATTGCCTCAGATCACACCACAGAGCATCAAAAATCCAATTTTTTTTCGGGGCCCTTAACGGGCCCCGAACCCCACGCCAATAGCTCAGAATACCGATAGCTGATTCAATGTCTCCAACCTCGAAAACGATGTTCAAATAATTATCTTTTGCCAAGAAAATATTAGTTAAAGCATGGAGGAAAGTCGTAAATAATTGCTTCAAATCACACCACAGAACATCTAGAATCCAATTTTTTTCGGGGCCCTTAAGCGGGCCCCGAACCCCACGCCGTAAGGGCTTCGCGCTTGCATCAGTTATGATCAAGGTATGTCCCCCCCCCCCCACTTTTGAGAAGCGATTGACGCCCCTGCTTGACGCCCCCCACGAAATGTTCCAGCCCTCCAGCGCCCCCAGCGCCCCATGAAAAATTCCTGGCTACGCCACTGCCCGAACCCCACGCCGCAATTTTTTTTGACCCACTTTTTGGGGGGACCGAAAAATTTTTTGGCCCCCCCCAAAATTGTGTTCTGGATCCGCCCTTGGTATCAATAAAATAAATCTTTCTTCATGGTCAGAATAATTAATTTTCCAGGGGATTTGGTACATTATCATGATAAATATTCATTAGGGTGAACGGGCTAGGGGGCTACTGCGAAGGTAAAGCGATAAGGGGACGTGTAGTCACGTGACTGAGTTTGAAAACCTCATCTTGTACGGCAAGCGCGCACACGGTCACTGGGCATGCGTTGTGCCTCCAACACATCACATGTCCAGTGACGTCATGTGTACGTCCTGGATAGTTTATGACCAATAATACCGGGAAAAGTACATGAAGTGAAGCTGTTTTTACCTGGCATAGTGTCGACGATAGCCTCCGGGGTCAGACACACGCCCCTCGTGTACTCGGGAAGATGTTGACACGAGAGGTACTCGGGCCAGGTCACGTTGTACTTGAGCATGGTGGGTTCGCACCTCTGCCGGGCCTCCACGCACACCCCCTTGCAAGGCGGGATAGACTCCACCTCAAACTCCAGGCTCTTGGTGCAGATGGGTGCGTACATGGTGCACAGGAAGAACAGCAGCAACTCACTGCAGTTGGTGTTGACCAGGTCCTGGAACTGTTCGATGGACAA
Organism: Patiria pectinifera; assembly: GCA_029964075.1. NCBI lineage: Eukaryota > Metazoa > Echinodermata > Asteroidea > Valvatida > Asterinidae > Patiria > Patiria pectinifera. The sequence goes on from CM057145.1 coordinate 11,673,778, forward strand.
GCGGGCGTTCTCCTGGGCGCTGTGGTGCAGTAGGTTAGGCATCTGGGTCATGTTGTACTTCATTCCGGAGCACATGGGCAGCTGGATGGCCTCGCAGCCCGCAGCCTCCGCCACCGTGGAGCAGTGACCGACGAGCGCGATCAACAAAACGACCAGGCCAAGACCCACACTCGCCATGATGGATGGTGAAAGTAGAATCCAAATAAATCCCCGTAGCTAACAGAGGAGGAATCGCAAGATGCTAAATTGAGGTCCGCACACCCTCGATCAATGCATTTAACAACCCCAGACTATTAAATGTTCCAGTACGTGGTTTTCAGTTGCTTAGCCGTATGGTCCAAAGTCGCGCTAGAATTGAGAGGTTCAAGGAGCAGTGATGGCACATGAAGCAGATCAGGCAACATGAACAGGAAACAGTTCAGTATATCTTGAAGAAGGGTAACGATGCACTGCTCAGTTCTTTGCCAATGCTTTTGATGGATATTCCTATCATTCCTATCACATGCACAGGATATGGAGAACTGTCCTACATGTCGTCTACGTGTTCCGTCCACGTCTTGTCCCAGACAGGCTTTAGCCGGGGCGTCAGTTTAGCCCCATTCCTATCACAGCTTGACTTATCGGAAGCCGCACTTGGAGCCGTCTGTTTCCATTGAGCAAAACCATCGAGATGTTTCTCCCCAGCAATAAGATGGAAGAGCGAAGGCAAAACACACACAGACCACGTGACTAAGCACTCCACTTTCCCCTGCGTGTTGCTACCGAGCCCCCACCACATGCGCCACACACAACTCGCGCGAACGGGTTTATCCTCACTGCGTGGCCACCCTCGTCTGTTCGAGCCCAGACGGTGGGGAGGTGTAGCGGGCCCGTCACCATGAATAACACGCGCGGGCTTTGACACCTGCCAATCAAGAGGCTGGCATGTGGCGCCCCGGCGCGATGTGACAGCTTCTGCCTGTCGAGTAATTGTTGGTTGTTTACCCAGCGCGAACTAATCGCCTGCTTATCAGGGACTTGGGTAGACCTTCTCAACTGGGACAATGGCTTGGGTTTATAAGCCGGTGGAGGGACACAGGAGAGTTGTTGGCCGCAGACTAGTTTACAATGGTGCGCTGACCCGTCAATCATGTGGCGCTGCTTCCACCAAGGTTTCTCAACCATTCGCCGCTGTCTTGCCCTGATTGCGCCCGTGTGAAGGCGCTTCAGTTAAACCATGGGCAAGGTATTTTGTTTAAGGAGACAATTCAGTTTCTTCCTCCATGGTACAATACCCTCGGGCTATAGACGTTGCAGGAAAGAAGTAGCGATATATTGTAAACCCTGGATTGGACTATTTTACGATGTCGGTGGAATAGTAGGCCTACGGCAGATGGGTATAAGATTGTTCATTATTTTTTTTTATAAAAAACTTGGAATTTGGCACATAGTCGGAGCGTAGAGCAAGCATGGAGGTAGTCGTGAGAAAGTATATGTGGCTGTAGGGCCATCACAGATTATTCCTTTGAAAAATAATATAGGTAAAATAACAAGCAATGGAAGCCAAGTTGAAAATAGCTGCGATGGCCCTAGCCCCAAAATGTGGCCTATTTACTGGACTGCCTCCGTAAACATAGGCCACACATCCACCATGTACAAAAACGTGTCGACGGAGCCAAATTTTGATTTTCACATTTGGGCTTACTTTGTAGGGTTTTTTTTGCTTTAGAAGCATTTCTTACCCTCTATATAGGCTAATCAGAAAGTGCTGCCTTTTTCAGATGTCCATTTTTCGTGAAATTTCCAGATTCATTTTTACACGTTTTTGTATCAAAATTTCAACATGAAATTTCACAAAAATTAGACATCTGAAAAAGGCTCCGTCGACACGTTTTTGTACATGGTGGATGTGTGGCCTATGTTTACGGAGGCAGTCCAGTAAACAGGCCACATTTATGGGGCTACGATGGCCCAAATAGCTAAACATCATTCTTAAGACATACTCTGCGGACTGTGTACCAAATACCATGTTTTTTATCGTCAAAGTGAACAATCTCGCAAATACTTATTTCTCCTATCTGCCGTATTATTTCCCATATCCGAATTTTGCAATATCCTCGGGTAAGATATCATATCGGAAGACCCGGGTTTGGACTGTATCTTGTGTGCTAACGTCTGTGTTGTGCCGAATGGGATGTTTTGTCTGCTTTCATTTCTGCTGGTAACAAATGCATTCTCTTTTTTGTCCGTCGTCTTTCTTGCTGCGCAGAAATACGTGCAATGTTGCTTTACAAATAGTTGCAAAATATTTTGTCTTTCATTGGGTTTTTTTTCGGGTAAAAATACATTCGTTTTTTCTATTATAAAAGTATACTATACAATACATGACGTGCTTCCGTTAGAAGATAAAAAAAAATGTTGAGGGCGCTATTCAATCTTGGAAAGTACAGAGATGACTTTCTTCCTTGCTGTGTATTTGCCGGCAGAAACGCGGAGAAAAAAACATTTGTTTTTGACCCCCGGAATTCGCTTCGTAAAAGCGCCCTCATTTGTCCAAAAAGATCTTATGAGCTAATACTTTTCGTATTAACCATGGCATGATTTGCCAAGGTTTATTACAAAAAAAATTGGTCCCTGACATTTTTCGACTTAATTGGGCTGAATATTTCCTGAGTGTGTATGGAATCAACCAAACCCAGCTTCCTGAAGCGCTATTCGGTCAGTTCTCAGAGCATGATGTATTCCAATCCCTTTACAATGATATAGCGCCACCATTTTGCCATCACGGTGTTTTTTTTTTCGGACACAAGGTGGCGCTATGCATCACAAAGTAAAAGTGACCGGTATGGGCATAGACATTAAAACCGGGTGACCCAGTATTGGTGAACTCAAGCAAATACATTTCCATAGGCACCTGTGTCAGATCACCATACTTTAAAATTCTTTGAAAATATACTCGGAACTCTCCAGTGTTCAGGTTGCATTGAAAAATGTTGATCAACATGTCTTGTCATCAAATTAGGTTTTGCCCTTCACCGACGTTTAAACACTGTATACTCAGTGTGTTACATCCGGAGTGAAAGATGGAAAAAATCACTCGGGTGGGACTCGAACCCACGACCTCCTGCTTTCTAGAGCAGATGTCTTACCACTCGACCACCGAGCTAACGGGATCGGTTGGCTGGTTCGAATCTTATGTACATAGCAGCGGGTACCGCATAAACTTTTATAAGATGGAATTTTGCGTCGGGGTGATATAAATCAAATTAGGTTTTGCCTTCACCGACGTTTATGCGGTACCCGCTGCAATGTACATCAGATTCGAACCAGCCAAACGATCCCGTTAGCTCGGTGGTCGAGTGGTAAGACATCTGCACTAGAAAGCAGGAGGTCGTGGGTTCGAGTCCCACCCGAGTGATTTTTTCCATCTTTCACTCGGGAGGTAACACACTGAATATACAGTGTTTAAACGTCGGTGAAGGGCAAAATTTGAATTATCACCCCGACGCAAAATTCCATCTTATAATGTCTTGTCATCTTTTATTTTCTTTTACAAGTTTTGGTTGGTTGACCCATGGCTGTTTGGAGAAATTCTAACCTAAAGAATACGACCCCTAAAACGAGGCGAGTGATAAAGGAACCATCTTGAAAAACGATCCGTCCAAGAAAAAATGGCTAAATAGCGCACTTTCGAGCCCAATTACCAGTGTTGTAGTCGAGGCCACAACCTCCGAGGCCGAGGCCAAGGCCGAGGCCACAACCTCCAAGGCCAAGGCCGAGGCCGAGGCCACAACCGCGATACCAAGGCCAAGGCCGAGGCCACCACCTCCGAGGCCAAGGCCGAGGCCGAGGCCAGCTATCAAAAACACGTAATAAAATATAAATCACTAAAACAAGGCTAAGATTATGTTGGAGTTTTAACATCTTTTTAGTTGAATTCACTGAATTTTGGAGTGCCTGGCTTACAAATTTACACCTTGCAATGGGTTTCCTCTTGTAGGGAGTCCGGCGAGTTTTTTTTTTTTAAGAAAGAAATCTCAAGTTTTGTATCACTGAAAGCAAATTACACAACAAAATAAATGGCGTTTGAATCAGGCTCACAGGTGTTTGCCCTTTGGAAATACAACAGTGTCTATTCTGTAAGATTTACATCATTTACTTTTAGCATGTTTTATAAATCTTATTTTCAAAACCTATCAAAATGCTTAATATCATAACAATCAGATTGTTACCACTCATAACCAAAAAGTTACGACCCCCCCCCCCCGACCTTCGCACTGTCCAGGCGCGCGCCGAGCAAACACCGCGATGCGACCAGACAATGCCAGACGGCCCGCCGTTACGCACGGGCAAAGCATAGTTCCAATCCCGCTCCACACAACGGGATAATAAGTGTCCACGCATTATCACTGTTAATACCGCGGTACCAAAGTCTGGCAATGGCCAATCCCGCTCCAAACAACACGGCAACACGGAACATGCGTGCATGATATCACTTAGTTCATCAAAATGACCATGAATTCTTGGATCATCCGATTTGAATCCAATGGCTTCGAAGAATTTTAAGATCGTGGCAAGAGGTAGGGAGTCCAGAGGTTTTGGCCGTATATCTGTAACCACGCAAAATTAGTCAATTTCAAACCGTGCTTATACATGTATTAAGTATCAACATGGCTCTAAAAATACAAAAAAAAATATCCTGGTACCACGAGGAATACTGACTCCTATTATTAAAACATTCATTCAGAACTTTGCATTCATTTGGATGGAAAAACGAATTCTGAAATCGCACTTTCCATATCGACCATTTGCGCCAAACATTACCGTGTGAGCCGGAACTATTTAAATCACCGTGTAAAAATAAATCTACTTGATAAATCTTAACTGTTTTTATCATATCTTTATGAGAAAAAAAATGGTACGGATTTGTACACCCGATCGTACCCAGAAAGTTCAGGTCGGGGTACAGAGGCGAAACGAGAAAAGTGTGTACAACACTGCAACCAGACTAGTCTACTACCACATGTTTATTGTACGCAGATGGGATTAATGCCAGACTTATGTAGTCTGGCACGCGGTAACAGTTATAACGCTTGCACGCATGTGGAAAGCTGAAGGATGCATACTTGCAAATAAACTCCCATAGACACTAGTGCTAAATGCCCATACTTCAAAATTATTTTAAAAATACTCAAAACTCACACAGGTATTCAAGCTGCACAGAAAAATGATGATCAATGTGTCATCTTTCATTTTCTTTTCAATTTTTGGTGGGTTGACCATTGACTTTTCGAGATATTTTCACGCAAAGAAGACGACCCCTATATTTCCCAAAGCGGAAAAGTAGCCATATTGAAAAACGATCCCTCCACGGCATGGCAAAATAGCGCCACTTTCGAGCCCAATAGCATCCAAAATGCTCAGAATTGGAAGTCCCAAGTCCGGGCCAGAGGTTCATTACCATAACTCTTCAATTCCCCAATTTTACGGCGCTCAGAACTCTCTAATATAGAATATATTGAGGGTATAACTTTTATTCATGAGCTTGGCGGATCGATTTACCGGTGTGCACCCTGAAGCGCAGGCTAGGCGAAGATGCTACATACGTAAGTACGTTCAATGCAACCATTTCCAGTTCATTCGTGCGTACATTGTGTATGCGTTCGTTTCACGGATCCCACTGCGGCAGAATCTCTAGGGTTTGATACGGTAAAAAATTAAAATTTATTAAAATAGAAAACACATCAAAATGGGCGGCCTCGAGCCGGCCTCGACCGATTCGCCGAGGCCGGAAGGCTTTGAGGCCGAGGCCAAGGTCGAGGCCTTGCACCTCCGCGGCCAAGGCCGAGGCCAAGGCCATGAATTCGGCCTCGAGGCCGGCCTCGAGACCTCCAACACTGCCAATTACATCCAGAATGCTCAGAATTGGAAGCCCGAAGTCCGGGCCAGGGTTGGCTCTCAGAACTCTCTCATATAAAATATGTTGAGGGCATGCTTTTATTCATGAGCTCAGCGGACGGAAGTTTGGTCTATTTACCGGGTTGAATCACTGAGAGCATTACTATTCCAAGCCCACTGTTACAGCATGGATCGAGCAGGCCGTTTTGCCATCTTCGCTCGTACTCCCCGCCCTGCAAACAGGACGCTGGGATACTCTGATGAATTCACGCTCTGATTGGTTGGATTTTGCGTGACCAGTGACCTGCGCGTCATCAAGGTCATGACTCTGCAAGGTTTGAAACGGCCGTTTAAGACTGATTCATTACTCTTTTATTTCAGTTTAGAGATGGTATTTTTCTCGTTGAAAAGCGTAATAATGTAGGAAATTCTGTAAAACTTATCTGTGTTGTAAATTTACAATTCCCGTCACTCGCTCAGGCTCCGTTTCGAATCACGATCGGTCTGATTGCAATATGCGATGCTCAAAATTTTGTCCACATGGTCCGCAATGATACAGAAAAAAAAAACATCCGGTATGGAATGTGCGCAATTCTATGGGAAGCATTACGCACATTGTCTAACTACGGTCTTGAACAGCTGCAGCCAGATTCTTTATACATAGGTCAAAGGCATTTCCTTCACAAGATTCTGTGAAGCTCATCAGAGTATCCCAGCGTCCTGTTTGCAGGGCGGGGGGTACGAGCGAATTTTGCCATCCCACTTTTTTCCCGGACACAAGGTGGCGCTATACACCACAATGTAAAAGAGATCGGTGCCCAGTCTGACTTGGGAAGAGCCTTTGCATTTGTGATGGTTTATAGCTAGTACAGTAAGAGTCGAAGCTCTGAACCGGACCCGAAGCTGCTGTGTTTTGCAATGGATTCTTCAACCAATAGATAGGAAATGTGAGGAAAAGTACGCTGCGCGTTGCATCCTGGGACTGTGATTCAGCGCAATGATTTCCCACAATGCAGCGTAACATATCACGGTAAGGTCTATGTAGTGGAGGTATAACTTTTTTTTTTTCAAAATGGCGATGGCCTCATGACTAGCTTTTGGGGTGGTTAAAGTGGTAAATATCATTCAGATTGATCCCCCTCCACTCAAACAATGTAAGTAGGTAAATAAAGGTTTTATTTGATATAACAAGGGTGCCCAGGTTATGAAGAGAGGATAATTATCCGTGGTATCTACATGTATGACAATTTATTTACAGTATCTGCTCCGTTCACAAGTACCCCCTCACCGGCAAAGAAAGTACAGTTGGGGGTGACGACCGTCGCCATCTTGCCTGACTACAATTTTGCCGCGACGCGAGGTCGTACCACTGCGTGTACATAGTACAAATCCTCTGGAGTACTTGCGTCACACACAAGGAACGGTGCGCGTCAACCAGCTAAATGTCCCGCTCATGGAACGTCGTTGCTAGATAAAAGGGCGCCATCTTAGTTGGCGCACGGAGCCCATGCACCCAACAATGTTTCTTTTTGTCAACGATTATAGCAATTACAAACAAGTTGAATTTATTCTTTTTCACATTCAAGCAATACATTTTGTCAACCAATTTTCCATTAGGCCTAAGGCCTTTATTTGCCAACTAAAGTCCAATTGATTGACATATAATATTAATTACAAATGTATGAAATGTATGTTTTTCCATCGAGATAAAATGAACACTATCTTTACACCATACACTTTCTTATGAATGAATTTAATCCTAATTCTATTGGAAAGCAAAAGTGCACACACTGCTATTAAAGGAAACATGCAGTGGAAATTCAGCTCAGCTTGTTTTCATGCACGTATGTGTTGCAACGAAATCTCAATACTTGTTTTCATCGGAAGTGACAAGAAAGTGGTTGATTTTCAATTGTTAGCAAATACTTTCATAAATACATGTAAGAGGGCGCTATTTTGTTTTTGTCACGCAAGGTACTCCTTGTCAAAAGGGCATATGAACAGTACAAAAAACTAGTCCTTCAAAATTACCCGCAAAAAAGAAAAAGAGGCCACTACTACTGTCCAAACAAGCTGTTTAACATGATAAACAAGGGAAAAATGGAACTTCCTCCAAGAAAATGAAGAAACGTTGATATATATTTGTACGCAAAGCTATGGAGACATTACTGTTCTGCCTTGAATGACATCACGCTTTTGCTCATGAATATGGAAATTTGTAGTAGCATAAAACTAAAATGTTGAAATTTCTCCCTTTTACTTCTACAAAGGAGGTGGAAAGTCATAGTTACATGACAAGCAAGCTGTTTTAAATGTATTTAAGTCATAAAATCCTATTCCTAATCCCATTACATGTTTCCTTTCAAGTGACAATTGTTACATTAACAGAAAACTATGTTATTTTCAAACTTTGATGGTTTCTCTGAAGGTTAGCTGTATTATTATTATTATTATTTATTCGGCCAACAACAGGTTTAAACAACAGTCAAATGAAAATCTAAATGTACACTAAGTTTGGTTTAAGAAAAATAGACGTACTAGGTCACATAACAGCATGGTACAATCTCAGAAAAATCCTGAACTTTCTAACTGGTAATATGCCACTCGTATTTAAATTACATTCCATACAGAGCAAAATATTTACCAGTCATACCAAACAATGATTCTACGCCGATATAATCTTCAATCAGTAATAGTAAATTTGCTGTGTGCTTCGCAATCGTACGTTGTTGAAAGGAGCTTATGGACTTGAGTCGTCTATGTACAGTCTATACAATTGGTTTTATTCCTGGCAAGCAACAGAACTGTGAAGCTGTTAGAAATGGACGAACCCAAGTCTCGCTTCCTAATTTAAATTTATACTTGTTTTGAAAATGTCAAAACGATTTTCAGCACATGATTGGATCATTGTAAGGGAAACAAACTCCGAAAGTGGAATGAAGATACTGTCGTGTCTGCATGTGACAGATAACCAGTCTATTAGAGTACATTGTATGTCAAAGGTCAACTCGTGTAAGCGTTGCGGTGCGCGGAGCCATGTTGAATAAACGTGTGTTATGAAGCTGTAAGCCAAACCGAGCTGGAGTTGTTGTGGTGCTATTTGCGTCCCAAGTTGTTTAAATACGAATCCCCATCAAAGGATATAACATTGGCGACGAGGTAAACAATGGAGAAAACCGTGATTCCCACCTTCGACTGCTTTTCAGAGCCGGCAACCCTCGGGCCGCGTTGGGAAAGGTGGCTCACGTCGTTCGAACTGTACGCGGACGGTAAGGGCCACATCGTTGGATCTGCCACCGCACCCGAGGTAGAGCAAAGACGACGGGCGTTGCTGCTCCACCTTGCGGGCCCAGACGTTCAGGAAATTTTTCAAACCCTGCCGAACACGGGTGACCCTGCCGACTACGACGCTGCAAAAAAAGCGCTGAATGCCTACTTTGTTCCCCGGAAGAACGCGGCATTCTCACGGCAAACATTTCATCAGTTGTCACAGAAGGAAGGAGAGACTGTGCTACAATTTGTAACCAGACTTCGGAGGGCGGCCAGGGATTGGGATTTTGGAGGGGAAAAGGACAATCAGATCAGGGATGCTGTGTTGAGTAAGTGCAAATCCGATTATGTTAGACGCAAACTGTTGGAAACTGGGGCTGAACTGACACTGGATAAGGCATTGCAAATAGCTGATAAATGTGAAAAGGTGGAAGGACAAATGGCTGCACTGTCTGGCAAAAGCAAAGACCCCAAATCTAACTCTGTCAACCGTGTGTCAGACAAGAAACAGAAATCCCGTGACAAGCAGTATAAACCCAAAATGGAAACCAAACACTTACGGTCGCCACAATCACAAACGGGAAATCGGCGTACTGAACCGACCCCCAAAGGTGCTTGCTACAGATGTGGTCGAACCGGACATTTCGGCCGTGACTCGAACTGTCCCGCGAGGGGTCAAACATGCCAAAAGTGTTCTGGCAGGGACCACTTCGCAAAGATGTGCAAAACAAAAACCAAGCCCAGAGTCAACCAAGTGGGTGAGGAACACACTAAACCCGAGGCTTCACAAGATTACGCCTTCCTCATCCGAGAGGGACCACATTCGAACATGTTGAAGATCAAGGTGGGCGGAGTCGACCTTAACATGCTGATTGACTCGGGAGAAACGAGCAACATCATCGACGAGCAGACTTGGGACTCACTCAAACAGAACAAAATTCAGTGTGAATCCCATGTAGCCCCACCAGACAGAAAGCTGTGGGCATATGGCGCAGACCGTCCCCTGTCACTCAAGGGCACATTCGAGTGCGAAGTGCAGATATCAGGCAGATCTACCCGAGCCGAATTCATCGTAATCAAAGGAAAGGGAGTACCGTTACTTGGCAAAGACACAGCAATGAAACTGAGCGTACTCCAAATCGGAATCAATGCTGTAAGCGGCCACGCCGGGACTATAGATGAGGTCAAAGTTGACAGGTGCGCTAAGAACAGCTCAGCTACGAACTGTGACAAGGCCAAGCAGTACCAGCAGCAGTTTCCTGGGGTGTTCGGAGGGGTGGGTAAGCTGAAAACTGAGCAAGTTAAGCTCCACATCGACACCTCGGTTACGCCAGTTGCGCAGCCCCTTAGGCGAACACCATTCAATTTGCGCAGTAGAGTAGAACAAAAAATACGCGAACTAGAGCGCCTTGACATAATCGAAGCCGTTGATGGCCCGACACCTTGGGTCAACCCTGTCGTCGTGGTACCGAAACCGAACGGCGATATTAGACTTTGTCTTGACATGAGACGCGCGAATGAAGCGATCATACGCGGCCGTCATCCAATCCCTACTGTGGATGAACTTTTGCAAAGCATGAACGGCTCAAAGGTTTTCAGTAAACTCGATCTCAAATGGGGTTACCACCAGTTGGAACTCGCCACGGAGTCGCGAGGGATCACGACGTTTGTCACGCACTGCGGTCTATATCAGTACAAACGACTTCTGTTCGGAGTAAGTTCCGCGAGCGAACAGTACCAGTACATGATCGCAAAAACGCTAGCAGGTCTTGAAGGCGTAGAAAACATCTCGGACGACATAATCGTACATGGCCCAAAATACCCATGACAGCAGAGTGCTGGCAGTGCTGCGCAGATTGCAGGAGCTAGGTCCTTACCCTGAATGCTGAGAAGTGCCAGTTCAACATGAGCCGGCTAGTATTCATGGGGATCCTGTTGTCCGAGAAGGGCATTGGTCCCACGCAAGAACGCGTTAGAGCCGTATCCGAATTCAGAGAACCCGAGAACGTATCAGAGGTTCGGAGTTTTCTCGGCCTAGTTGGGTTCAGTAGTAGATTCATACCCAACTTCGCTACTCTGTCCGACCCGCTTCGCAAGCTGACCCGAAAAGGCGTTCCATTTCAATTTGGGCCACACCAGAAAGCAGCCTTCAACGCGCTTAAGGAGAGCCTCGCAAAGGCAACCACACTCGCGTACTATGATAAAACGGCACCGACAAAGGTGATAGGTGACGCGAGCCCAGTCGGCCTGGGTGCAGTATTAGTTCAGGAACAGCGTGACGGTTTGGTTCCAATCTGCTATGTGAGCCGCAGCCTGACCGATTGCGAAAGAAGATATTCGCAAACAGAAAAGGAAGCGCTGTCGTTGGTTTGGGCCTGCGAAAGATTCCATGCCTATATCTATGGACGCGACTTTGAGCTTCTAACTGACCACAAGCCACTCGAGGCCATATATGGACCACGTTCCAAACCATGTGCCCGGATTGAACGCTGGGTACTACGCTTACAACCGTACAACTACAAAGTTGTATACATCCCCGGACGCGAGAATATCGCTGATGCCCTGTCACGCCTCTTAAGTGGCAAGGGCAAACCGGAACATGCCCATGGCGCGGATGAATATGTTCGTTTCGTAGCAGTATCTGCGACGCCGCGTGCCATGACCACGAAGCAAGTCGAAAATGCGTCTGCCGAAGACGGTGAACTTGCAAACGTGAGAGAAGCAATTCGCACTGGAAAGTTCGAAAACTGTAAGGCATACGCTCCGGTCGTAGGAGAGCTGTGTATCATGGGACAGCTTGTTCTGCGTGGAACACGCATTGTCCTACCACAGAAATTGAGGCAACAGGCACTCGCTCTTGCTCACGAAGGGCATCTCGGCATTGTCGGCACCAAACAAAATCTCCGCACGAAAGTCTGGTGGCCGGCAATGGACAAAGCGGCGGAAAAATTCTGCAAGTCGTGTCACGGATGCCAAATTGTATCGCGACCTAACCCCCCTGAACCACTTAGGCCAACCCCACTCCCGGATGGTCCGTGGCAAGATCTGGCAACCGACCTACTCGGGCCACTTCCATCGGGACATTCTATACTAGTGTTGGTCGATTACTATAGCCGGTACTATGAATACCAGATATTGAGCTCCACCACTACAGACAAAATCGTTGACTCCCTCGAAGAGGCATTTAGCCGCCACGGCCTACCATTGACCCTTAAGTCGGATAACGGTCCGCAATTCCGCTCGCAAGAGTTTCGTGACTTTTGTGAGGAGAACGGAATATCGCATGTGAGAGTAACTGCCAAGTGGGCTCAAGCAAACGGTGAGGTGGAGCGACAGAATGACTCGATCATGAAACGAATCCGCATTGCGCAAGCTGCAGGTCAGGATTGGAGAAAAGAACTGCGCAAATACGTCGCGAAATACCGCGCAACCGAACACCCCGCCACAAGGAAAACTCCTGCTGAACTACTGTTTAACCGGAAAATCCGCGGCAAACTACCAGCATTCAAGCCAGACGATCACACTGATTTGGAGGTTCGTGACCATGATGCTGAAAGCAAAGCAAAAGCTAAACTGTACGCGGATACACGCCGAAATGCAAAATACTCTGATGTGCAGATTGGCGACCAAGTCCTCGTGAGGCAGGAGAAGACCAACAAACTTTCTACTCCTTTCATTCCCGACCCATTCACCGTTGTGAGTAAAACCGGCAACAGTGTGGTTGTTGCATCCCCGGAGGGAGCCCAGTACTCACGAAATACCAGCCATGTTCGGAAGTTCACGCAGAGTGCAAGTGACACAGGCATTAACACTGCCAGTGAACCTCCCATAGCGGACAGCGGTGGGAACACCATGGACCAGGCAATCAGTCCCCCAAAGACTGTAACTGATACCCCACCCGCTGTGACCCCACCGGTTGCAAAGGAGCTGCCCAGTCCATGTGCGGGCAGACCCAAGAGACAGTGTGGCATGCATCCTAAGTATAAGGACTATATCTTGAACTAGAGTGGACTGAACTAAAGTGACTTTATCTAAGTGTTGTTCATCATAAAACATGTATTTATATGTAGCATGCTTGTGTTTTGAATAAGAGTAGTTTTTATAGGAGTGTTCTAAAAACAAAACAAAATTCAGTTTTCGTCTCATATCCGAATCTGTTCACTAGAGTTTAGATTTTGGTCATGATGCTCAACAAAAGAAAACATCCTCAATTTGTTTATAGTGAATTTCAAACCTGCGCTACCAGTAGTAGCTTGACTTGTGCATGTATACAAATCCATGAAGGTCTGACAGATGCATGTTGTTGATTATATAAGGGTTTGTAAATTCGCCTAAAGTTTAATAGTTTTGCTTGGAGTTAAAGTTAAAGATGTTTGTTAGCTGCTGTGATTATTGGGCAGTGGAAATTGTTATAGTTAATCTTTTGCATATCACCCATTATTCAAGAAAACCAAAGTTTCCTTTTGAAGGGGAGGGATGTCGTGTTTGCATGTGACAGATAACCAGTCTATTAGAGTACATTGTATGTCAAAGGTCAACTCGTGTAAGCGTTGCGGTGCGCGGAGCCATGTTGAATAAACGTGTGTTATGAAGCTGTAAGCCAAACCGAGCTGGAGTTGTTGTGGTGCTATTTGCGTCCCAAGTTGTTTAAATACGAATCCCCATCAAAGGATATAACAGATACGTTCTTCAAAACGGGAGAAATTGTTCAAATAGTTTGCCCGCGAACTTCAAGCGCCTGTGTAACGGTATTGAGCATGTTTCATTCAAACGTTTGCATTATAGCAACCGTAAGAATGTTTATCGGAACCAAAGACGCGAGTTGGAGTTTGACTCGATCCAAATGAAGTTTAAAATTTCATCAAAATACTCGTGCTCATTATCTAAGCTGTATTGGCATGCGCATCACATACCAAATCTCAGCGCAGACATAAAAGGCACATCTAGTCATCTTTAGATGACTCAAAATCTACTCCACTTCTCCATGCCTTAGATATGTGCTTCTTATCTTCTTCTGTGAGCGCACATCTGCCCAATTTCAGGCTTCGAACGTGTTCCATTTGTGTCAGACTGGGAGGCCATGTTTTTGCAGAGCCACCTAAAGAACGATTTCCCACAAGGCTGAGGGATTGTACTGTTGGCATGCCACTTACTGCTGCAGCAAGGGGTTCAATGTCAGTATTCATCAATGAACAATGAGTTAATCTCAACTCCTTCAGGTGTGTATGGGTTTGTAAGGGGAGGGACAATAAAGCCGCCGAACCGCCCAGACCATGAATGTCACGAAGGATCAAACTGACTACATCTCTCCGATTACTGAATGTCTGTACTATATCCGCAACATCCTTGCCGGTTAGTAAGAACCCCTCAATGCTCAGTCGCACGCCATTATCACACGGTTGTACACGACACACCTCAACATCTGAACCATAGCTGCAAGCAAAATCCACCAGATCCTCCATGCGACTTACTGCTTCCGTGATCTGCTTTACATCGATGTCGAGCTCGAGTCTGTTAGCATTTCGCACTTCAGAAACTCGCATATCCAGCTTCTTAAGGTGAATCATGGACTGCACAGCCGCCCACGTTCCTGCGCTAAGTTGACCCATGTCATTTTCTGAAAGGTTAAGATCAACCAGGTTTGGCATCTTCCCAACCGATGATGCAATATGTGGGATATCTTGCTCATTTAAGCAGCATGAGGATAAATCGAGTGATTTCAGGTGAATCATCCTCTGCAAACTAGTCGTCAACGTACGTACGTTACCAACCACCGTTATAGGCCTATGACGAACCAGGTTTGGCTTATTGTCCGAAAGGTGAAGATCGGCCAAATTTGGCATCTCCGCAACCGACGAGGCGATATGTCGCAAATCTTGTATGTATATGCCGCACGAAGATAAATTGAGTGATTTCAAGTGAATCATCGACGGCAAACTAGCCGCCCACGTTTCGGCGTTACAACTCAAACCCTCACTGCCTGAAAGGTTAAGTTCGGCCAAGTTTAGCATCCTTCCAACCGATGATGCAATATGTGGCATATCTTGGTCATGTATGTCACATGACGATAAATCAAGCGATTTCAAATGAACCATCGACTGCAAACTAGCCGCCCACGTTTCGGCGTTACCACCCAAATCCGAATTGCCTGAAAGTTTAACTTCGGATACATTTGGCAGCTCTGCAACCGATGATGCAATGTGTGGTAGATCTTGTTTATTTATGTGGCATGAAGATAAATCGAGCGATTTCAGATGAATCATCCTCTGCAAACTAGCCGCCCACGTTTCGGCATTACCACCCAATCCCTTATTGCCTGCAAGGCTAAGATCTGCCAAGTTTGGCATCTTCCCGACCAATGATATGATGTGTGGTATATCTTGGTCGTTTATGTCGCATGAAGATAAATCAAGTGATTCCAGATGCATCATCAGTTGTAAACTAGCTGCCCACGTTCCGGCGTTACCACCCAAGCCCGGATTATCTGAAAGGTTTAGATCGGCCAAGTTTGGAATTTGACTTAATGCTGTTGCAAGGTGTTCAATGTCAGCACTTTGCATTAAGTATGTTATCAAATCTAACTTCCGAAGTTCTTTCAGGTTTTGTAAGGGTGGGGCCCAGATACCTGCAGAACCACCGTGACCAGAAAAATCAGCTAGAAACTGTCCATGTACCATATTGGCCTTCAATGCCCTACTGCGATTGTAATCAGCTATTCGCCCCATACGTAGTTAATATTAACAGCCGGGTTACACAGATGCGCGCACTTCTCGGTTTTGGTAATGAACCCTGGCAAGGTAGCACAGACTACACCTGATCTGGTCTTGTTTCAACGGGTTTACACATGACGAGGCAGGACACCAGATCCTGTTTTTATCTTTTGGAGGTTTTTCAAACCACGGTTTCGTCTCCAGCGGCGGCTTCAAGTCCGACTTGAGATTCATTTGTGGAGGTTTTAATGTCACAACTCATTGGAAATGTTTTTGTATATTGGCTTCGCGTTACAAGATTAAACGTTGCTGAAGCAAGAAGCAGAACAAGGGCCTGGATTGAGCCGAATTTCCCTTAGTCAGGGGCCTCAAACTCTCCCGAAGCCAAAATGGAACCGAAGCCGTGTACTGGAAACCAACTTTTATTTGGCTTTATCTAGCCAGCCGCATCAGACTTAGTAAATATTGGCATAAACGCCGTAAACACTTCAATTTTGGACTTTTGGAACATGGTGTGAATGGATGAGCGCCCATGAAAAATACTGACATTGTGCGAACACACTATTTAAACATATGCTGCTTATACATGGACGACAACTAGTTATACCAGCATATATAAGGCAAAAAAAAATATTCGGTCTCTGGTCAGACCAAAGTTCCGGAATTGACGCGGCCACGCGATATTTTTTTTCTTCAAGCTTTAATTGTACAGAAAAGGCGGGGTACTATTTTGCTTTTTTGGTGTCTTCATGTACATTGGTGTCCTCCATAATTTGCCATGGTGCTCTCGATCATTTGCCTTGGTGCAATTTCCCATTCCTTGGTGCTCTTTGGTAAAAAAAAAATTGAGGAGGTGCGGAAAAAGAGGGCGCTGTTGGAGCTTCCGCGGAACATTTTGGAAAAAAAAAAGATCGACGCGCATGATTAAAACCGACGCGCGCGCTGACCAGAGACCGACTTATTTATTTTTTTGGCCTAAGCTGGAACTATACTTGTATTTTTTGAAGAAAAAAATTCCGGTCTTGCGGCCATTCTTAAAGGGTTTTCGAAACCTTTGCTTCGGCTTCGGCTTCGCCTCCTACCTCTGAATCACTGAGAGGCAAACTAAACGAACTTATTCCAACTTTTCCGCCCAGGGTCATATCAACCGATTGAATGTTCCTGAAGTGAAACAGGGACCAAAATGTAGCTGGAGTCCCCGAAGTCGGGGCCTAAAATGCCATTAAGCTGAAGACGAAGCCAAAGCCAGTCGTTTCGAAAACGGTGATAGAACCTCTATGGCCAAGTGGGGAGTTATCTTGGGGTTTTCAAAATGATGATAGCTGCATGACTAGTTCTAGGGCGTTGTACACTTTATAGACTATCAGCCTGGGGGTTTGGCCAGTATGAAATCAGGGCATAAATGATTATAGTGCGCACATGCAACGTATACCGCCCCTAGAGTGGTAACGAACATTTTGATGGCCATTTTGAAAAAAAAGGTGATAACGCCAAAAGGCTGGCACCGCTGCAATGCTATCACATATTTTCCAACTCTGGAGGTGTATACCTTGCCAAAAATCGCTATGACGATTATTCCCCTCATTTGATACCGGTTGCCAAAATTTCGGACCGAGGCTGTTGGCCTATTAGTATGTAATATCACCCAGATGGTATTGGTAACTCATCCCCCAATCACATTTGTATTTGTTAGCAGAACGTTGCGTCCCTATTTTTTTTATATTTATCGGTGGCAATTAAACTATTGTATTTCCCTTTTGACCGCCATTAATAAAGCAATTACAAATGCGTTCAAATTGTTGGGTTTTTTTTCAATTCAGGCCTTTATTTGCTAATTACTTACATCAGACAAGTCCAAATTCAATTGACATCAATTCAATATTACATTTACTCTCATATTGAAACAATAACATAACAGACAGCAACATACAATGTTGTGGAGGCACAATCCTAATAAGCCAAGGCGTGTAGCGAAGTGCCTTTAGAAGAGAAAACAAAGACATTTAATAATCAAAAAGGTAATTAATTAGGTCAAAGACAAACACAAGCAAGAGGACAAAATGATATGACCAGAAATAAATTAAGAAAAATGACTGGGAAAAAAAACACACTTAAAACTGCAAGAGAGGTGGTAACACTGGAGAACAAACCAAAGGAAAACAACCAAACTATGCTAAATATTGGGAAATGAGATACTCTTTAAAAGAGTTGATTCAATTACATTACCAATAACAAATGTATAAAATATCTTATTTCTATCAGGATCAAAATTAAAAAAGAAAATCTCAATACTCTTCAAAATGCATCAAGTTAACCCAAACTTTACTGAAAGACAATTTTTTTTCAAAATGCAAATATTGATAACTGGCTTGTTGCACTTAAAAATGTTTTCTCTTCAAAAGTTTGCCGTTCCTTTGGTTTTCAACAGTGTAATTCCTTTTAGAAATTTGAACAAAAACTGAAAACAATGCCGACCATTTTTTTTCATACGCAAGTGTCTACAAATTGTATACACCAACTAGTTTTTCTTGACATTAAGATTGGTTTTTCAGCAACTACAGTCCGCTAAAACTCAAAACTTCAGAATTAGTTGGTTTTGATATCAACTATCACCAATTAGGTGTCTTAAGGCTAAGGGCTTTTGGCAAAAACAATGCAACTTCGAATATTTTCCCCCATAAGACACCATTTAACATTAATATAATATTGATCTGTTTTAACTTTTCTAACGTTGTCAACGTATGCATAACGTTAACACCCATACAGAGGAATGCTGGGTAGTGGCCACATTATACAGGTATACTGTCTACGCATGCGCACATATTTGGTCTTGGAAGACCGGTCGCATTAAAAAGATTGCCTCTGCCAAATTATTCAAATACACAATTCCAATGGTAATGATCAGCTCTTCATATGGCACAATCAATATTAACGTATTATGTACACTTTCAAACTTTTAGTTTGATTCCTCATACAAAGTTAAGTTTATCAAAGATATGTACAAGTTATAAAAACAGCATGGTACATTCTGGAAATCTTGAGATTTCTTACTGACTTCATGCCATAATCTCAATGCTCCACATATTAATATGCGCATAATATTCCATATTGAACAATTGTTGTACCAAGCGTACACAAATAATAAGTCAACGGCGACATCACCCGGTGATTAGATCATCCAATTATTCAGGTACAATTATTGCAGAATAGGTTGCTTACCAACGAGGCTTTACTAAATCAAACAACCGCAGTCTGTTTTCATTGTTAGTATCTTATTTTGTTTACTAAGACGATGTCATAAGAGAGACTATATGAAATGAAGCATGTATCTTCAATCTAAACAATTTATTTAGAAGATTTCTTCAGTTAAAATTTATCTCACGATTCACTTTTCTGCCAAGCAACAGAACCGATGTTAAGCTGTCCTCGATTCTATTACGATGTCGTTTACACGGAGCCTGCATTGGACTAAACTCTCAATGACACTGGTATGAAATTGTCACAATGTCGATGCAGGTTGAATATTAATTACATCAGTGAAGCGGTTACAAACTAATCGGTCTGTATACAGAGGGAAGCGGAGAACGCTCTACGATCCCCAATCCCAGGAATTGTTAGGGGTCCAGGTTTGCTTTGTTAAAAACAGAGGAAAGTTCTGAAGTGTGCCATGATAAAGCTGGGTGTGTCTGTATGTGTTTAGAGACTGATCTATTCTTTCACAACCTGCACCAAGCCCCTCCATTTCAACCATTTTGCTTGAGTTCCAAAATTAAATACTGAAAAAAGAATCCGTATCGAAAAAAAATGCTCGATACAGGTGATTCGTGAATTGGCCTGGAGAGCGATGAAAGTAAAAGTATTATCAATAACATTACCCGTTCAAATTTCCCTGTTATTTGTTTTAGTTGGAAACAGATTAGCTTGATTACGATTACTTATTTATTTTTCAGTTACTGAATGAATATGCATCATTTCTCTGTTCGTTTCAACGCGTGTTTTGATTATGTTCACACAAAATGACTGGATTCAGTAGAGTACCGCGTTTCCTAAGTTGTGACTGTAAGACTGATTCGATCTAACTGACTTCAAAATTGCATCATATACTCGTGCTCGCTCATCTTGTAGGCTACTTGAGCATGCGCATCACAAAACAGATCTCAGCGCAGAAATACATTGGACATCCAGTCATCATTAGAAGATTCACGTTCCCATTCCTCGTCAATTTTAAAATCAACTCCACTTCCCCATGCCTTGGATATGTGTCTCTTATCTTCTTCTGTCAATGAACAATCACCCAATTTCAGGCTTCTAACATGCTTCATCTGCTTCAAGCAGCGAGCCCATGTTTGTGCAGAGCCATTCAAAGAATCATTTCCCTCAAAGCTGAGGGATTCTAGTGTTGGCATTCGACTTACTGCTGCAGCAAGGTGTTCAATGTCGGAACTCTGCAGTGAGCATTTAATTAAATCCAGCTCCTGAAGTTCCGTCATGTTTTGTAAGGGTGGGGTCCAGATTTCTGCGGAACCACTCAGACCATCAATGTTACGAAGGGTCAAACTGACCAAATCTCTCCGATTACTGACTGACTGTAATATATCGGCCACACCCTTGCCGGTTAGTGAGAACCTCTGAATGCTCAGTTGTATGCCATTCTCGCATGGCTGAACACGACACTCCTCAGCGGAACTATCCCAAATGTCAATGCCCAAATCTCTCATAACAAGGTCAATCATCCTCTGCCAACTAGCCGGCCACGTTCCTACGGTACGACTAAAGTCCCATTTTCTTGAAAGGTTAAGATCGGCCAAGTTCGACATCTCCCCAACCGATGATGCTATATGTGGCAGATCCTGTTCATTCATGCCACATTTCGATAAATTGAGTGATTTCAGGTGAGTCATCTTCTTCAAACTAGCCGCCCACGTCTTGGCGTTACCACCCAATCCCTCATTGCCTGAAAGGTTAAGATCGGCCAAGTTGGGCATCTCCCCAACCGATGATGCAATATGTGATAGATCTTGTCCCTTTATGTTGCATTCCCATAAATAGAGTGAATTCAGGTGAATCATCCTCTGCAAACAAGCCGCCCACATTCCTGCATTACCGCCCAATACCGTATTGCCTGAAAGGTTAAGATCGGCCAAGTTGGGCATCTCCCCAACCGATGATGCAATATGTGATATATCTTGTTTATTTATGACACATTGCGATAAATCGAGTGATTTCAGATGAACCATCCACTGCAAACAAGCCGCCCACGTTTCTGCATTATCGCCCAAGCCTAAATTGCTTGAAAGGTTAAGATCGGCCAAGTTGGGCATCTCCCCAACCGATGATGCAATATGTGGTAGATCTTGTTCATTCATGTTACATTCCGACAAATCGAGTGATTTCAGGTGAACCATCCACTGCAAACAAGCCGCCCACGTTTCTGCATTACCGCCCAAGTTTTCATTGTCTGAAAGGTTAAGATCGGCCAAGTTGGGCATCTCCCCAACCGATGATGCAATATATGGTAGATCGTGTTCATTAATGACACATCTCTCTAAATTGAGTGATTTCAGGTGAACCATCCACTGCAAACAAGCCGCCCACGTTCCTCCATTACCGCCCAAGTTTTCATTGTCTGAAAGGTTAAGATCGGCCAAGTTGGGCATCTCCCCAACCGATGATGCAATATATGGTAGATCGTGTTCATTAATGACACATCTCTCTAAATTGAGTGATTTCAGGTGAACCATCCACTGCAAACAAGCCGCCCACGTTCCTCCATTATCGCCCAAGAGATTGCCTGAAAGGTTAAGATCGGCCAAATTTGGCATCTCCCCAACCGATGATGCAATATATGGTAGATTTTGTTCAATAATGCCACATCCCGCTAAATTGAGTGATTTCAGGTGAACCATCCACTGCAAACAAGCCTCCCACGTTCCTGCATTATCGCCCAAAAGATTGCCTAAAAGGTTAAGATCGGCTAAGTTTGGTATTTGACTCAATGCTGCAGAGAGATGTTCAATGTCAATGCTTTGCAGTGAGCAATATCCTATTTTTAACTGCTTAAGCTCCGTCATGTTTCGTAAGGGTGGGGTCCAGATACATGCGGAACCACCCAGACCATCAATGCGATTAAGGATCAAACTGACTAAATCTCTCCGATTACTGAATGACTGTAATATATCTGCCATATCCTCGTCGGTTAGTGAGAACATGGTCAGGTACAGTTGTATGCCATTATCGCATGGCTGAACGCGCACCACCATAAACCGACTACCAAAATCACAATCCACCAGATTCCGCATTCGACTTACGGATTCAGCGATATATTTCAGAGCGAGGCCTTTAATGCCACAATATCTCATGTCAAGCTTCTTCAAGTGAACCATCCACTGCAAACTAGCCGCCCACGTTCCTGCATTACCGCCCAAGTTATCATTGCCTGAAAGGTTAAGATCGGTCAAGTTTGGTATCTGTCCAACCGATGATGCAATGTTTATCACATCGCGCGGGTCTAGGCGACATCCCCCTAAACGGAGTTTCGAGAGGCATTTCAACCCTCGCAACTGAACAGCCCAGTCTTTGGCTGAGCCGCCCAAATTATTTCTTTCGAGCCTTATTTCAGTCAAGTTACCTCCATTTCGAATTGATGACAAAAGGTTTTTAGCATTGCTACCAGTTAGTGAGCAGTCATCGAAATGCAACACGCGCAAGTTTCTCATTATTGGCAAATGCAAAGCTAAGACTTCACTTAACCTTGACAGATTGCATGACTTTAAGTGAAGTGTACTTACTTTAGCGAGGTAATCTACCCCCGAGAGCTCTGTCTGCTCGGCAACATGCTGCAGCAACCACACGAGTGAGTTTACGCAGTCGTTGCCACTTAACTCTATGTCCCCAGTCAAGAAAGACTCAATGAAATCTACTGATTCATCAAACAAATCTCTTGCTTGACTTTCAAAGTAGCAATTTAAGGCCAACGCCTTCACTGGCCTGGGATCAGTATGCACATTTTTCTCGTGCAGCATCCGCAATACATGCCGTGTGCATTGTTGATTGTCGCCGCAGCAGAAGCGCAACAAGTACCCAAAATCCACAGGATCTCCAAGTTTATCAAGAATCTCCTGAAATTCTCCACCGCCTTTGCTTGAAAGACTCCGGCAGTACATAGCTGCACAATACTCTTGAAGTGTCTTATGAATAAACTGTACGTTATTGTGCGTACTGCGCCGCTTAATGACCCTCTGGCTAGTGAGAATGCCCGCTTGTATTGCTTTACCAAGTGCACTCTTCTCAAACTCTCCCTCTTGAAATGAAAGCCTTTGCTCTGGGGAAACAAGTCCTCCTAAAGCAACTTTGCCGATTGAAATCACCACTTCTGATATTGCTTCTTCTGATAATTCAGGCGTTTTTCTTCGAAATATGTATCTAATTGCCTCATTGAACAATCTTGATAGAGTATCGGGTAGTGTTTCCTCTTCCCTCCATATCAGGCACATTAGCAGGAGTAGCATGGGACTCCTTGCCAAATCAGACAGGACATTCGATGACTGAATCCTATCGAGAAGTCCCTCAGCTACATCAAGCTTTGCAGAGAAAAATTTTCTCACATACTGCCCAATATCTTCCATCCTAAATCCCAAAACCTTCACATGGGTGAAAGGTTTTTCAATGAGTGATTTGCTTTTCAATTTAGCAAAGTGTGAAGGCCGTGTTGTTACAACTACAAAACATTTTTTGCCATATTTTCGATTGAGCATTCTTAGAATGGAACCAAATTTCTCTGGTTTGAGGTCGGTTGTCCCGAATTCATCAAAACCGTCTATGAGAATGAGCACTTTACTACCGTTGTCTTTAATGAATGCTTCCAAACCACCCTTATCTACTGCTGTATCATCCGCTAAAAGTTGAGAAAACACTGACTCAACAAGATCAGACGTTTGATCGAGAGCGGACATTTTCAATACGAACAAAAGTGAAAACTGTCCGAGTGCAACACCTGTAGACCAGTCGTACGCAATTTTGTCAATAATTGTTGACTTCCCCATCCCAGCTGACCCACAAAAAATGGCGCGTTTAATCACTTTCCCGTCTGTAGTTTTAACGAGGAAAATGTCCCCATACTCCTTAACATACCCCTCTACGTCATCCTGGTCACCCTTTTGTAATTGCAACTCTGTATATGTATCCCTAATATGTTTCATGTCGTCATCGGCCCAGGGTATTAACTGGACGTAGCTACCTGTGGTAGTATACCGGTCTTTTAATTCACTCCTGCACTGATCAGCAGCATCACTCGGACTGGATTGCGCTCTTCCCGTGTCGGCTGTTGAAAGAAAAGAGGCAATGACATTACTCGTGTATCTTAAAACACCGGCGTAAAAATTGAAAGATGCACTTAAATTCAGCGTCCCCACCCCTCCCCCATTAAAAACCAGTTCCTTTTAAGCAACTGTATATAATCGCACTTCATTTTTTGACTCGTAATAGCCGTTTTTCAGCCAAATTATCAGTTAGTGGCACAATTGGCGTCTCCGTCACTTTTTGCAGCCTAATATTTAAAGATGTCCTATTTGTCAGTTAAACCCCATATAATAGACTTTATTTGCAAAATGCCTTTTTTTTGGCAATGAAAACGGTAGTTTTGAAATCGAAAAAAAGGATCCCACGTCCATCTAAAAATTGATTTAAGTGTCGATAAGGTAGGGACCGGGAAAATGTCTACTTGCAAGAACCCAGAATAACAGCCTTTTTTCGGAGGATTGCAGCTGCACAAATGGACATAAAGTAGTTTTTCTAGTGGAGTGGCGTAGAATTGGGGGGGGGGTATTACTCCCTCTTAAAAGTTTGTTCAAGAATTTGCTTTTCATTATTTGTTTTTATTTTGAACGTCCCGTAAACGCGGCAATCGTGCCACCATGAGGAGCGCCAGAACAGAGACCCAACAGGACCATGGTGTCTATAGCCCCCCCCCCCCCATCCCCTCTTTCTATTTTTTCGGAGGGCGGATGAGGAAAAGAACAATGCGCCCTTTTTGTACGTCTACAATGCTCCCCCAATCAAAATGTCCTTGCTACGCAGCTGTTTTGTCTTCAATTATAGCATTTTTAAAATGTATCTATAGCATATTAGTTGAGTATTCGGTGGTAGAAAAGAGAACATCTGTTGGGCACGGACAGTACATCTTTAAAACAATTTTCGACTACGATAGAGAGGGGAAAACAGTGAAAATAGCAAGCGACAGAAAGATACGACATATTGGACTCTGTGTTTAATAATTTACCTTGAATGCTTTCTGGCATAGTCACGTTTTGAGTGATGTTCAAAGTTGGTTGATAAACAGGACCCATGAAGGTCGGATTATTTGTACCGCCAATATGCATGGAATCCACTGATACGTGTTGCACAGGTCCACAATGGGGTACAGCAGGTGACAGGGATGAGGTTTGAAGTTGGAGTCCTACAGGTGCGATGTCTTGAGCTGAGCTTGGACCTTGCATTGTATGTTGGTCTTGTGATGTCCTTTCTCTGACCACTGTCTCCTGTATCTCTGACGGATTTCTTGGTGTAACACCCACCTGCCCATGACCTTGTTTCTGGTGTGTTGAACTTTTCTGTCCATGGTCCTGGGATGATTGTATCCTCTCTTTCTGAATATTTGGATCTGTACCGCCTGCCTCTTGCTGGTTTTGTCTCTGTCCCTCAGATAAGGTAGACCCTTTCTGCTGGCGTTGTTCTTTAGCGCCTCCCACTTGTACCCCTGTATGAGGTTTGTCTTCGTCACTAACTTCCTCCAGACTCGGTCTTTGGTCCTCAGACGATGCAGTCCCTTTCTGCTTGATATGTTCTTTAGCCACTCCCACTAAAACATCTTTTTGAAGTTTGTCTCGGTGACCAACGTCCTCCTGCCTCGAAATATTTCCTTCAGATGATGTAGTCCCTTTTGGCTTTTTCCGCTCTTCGTGAAACCCTGTCCTTTGGTTGTCTGCCTGCCTACTGTGTTCATCCCCTGCCTGCTCTTGTCCTGAATTTTGTTCTCTCGACTCTTTTTTCTTTTTCGGTAATAATGCACGAATAGACCTTTTAATACGACTTTTAAATGAGGTTGATTGAGATGATTTCATTGAAACATCTGATGAATTCTGTTCTCCGACCCCTGCAACTTGATTCTCTTCTTTGGGTTTGTCTCGATGACCAACTTCCTCTTGACTCGGTCTCTGTGCCTCATCAGATGGTCTAATCTGTTTCTGTCTGCCCTGTTCTTCAAGAACTCCTTGTTCATGTCTCTGAAGTTGGTCTTGTTTCTCGTGTCCCGATCTCTGTCCCTCAGATGATACAGTCCTTTTCTGTTTGCTCTGCTCTTCAGCGTCTTCCACTTGTACCTCTGGTTGAGGTGTGTCTCGTTGAGCAACGTCTTCCCGTCTTGGTATCTGTCCCTCAGATGATGCAGTCTTTTTATGCTTGCATTGTTCTTTATTCCCTCCCACTTCAACTTCTGGCTGAGGTTTGTCTCCAGATGAAGGAGTTCCTTTCTGCTTGCTCCGGTCGTTATCACCTCCAACTTGTACCGATGACTTGGGTTTGTCCCGATGAACCATTTCCTCCTGCCTCAAAAGTCCCTCGGACGATGAGCTCTCATCACTGCGTTGTTCTTTAGCCCCTCCCACTTGAACATCTGGCTGGGGTTTGTCTCGATGACCAAGTTCCTCCTGTGTCATCCTCCGTTGCTCATCTGAGGGTATCATAAATGCTAGCTCAGCACGCCCGATTGAATTTAACGCAATTCTTAAGCTCCGAAATCCTTCTTCGCGATTTGTTTGCTTTCTCCACCAAGAAAGAAGCATCTGGAGGCTCCTTTCTTTGTTGCCTTGAAAGGTGGTATGGATTTCCTTGATTTTCGTTTCTGAGAATCCCATAGATTCTGCCAATTTTTTCCAGGATGATTCAGTTTTGGAAGCCAAGTCCCGGAAGATCTGTTCATCAAGCGGGTGTTTATCTGCAACACAAAATGAAGCCTTTTTTGTGAGTAGAGTGTGTTAGGCTGCTCTTTTGGATTAAATATTAATTCATAAATACAAAGGACGTTAAGGAACTTCAGACACTACTTAATAATTAATATCGTAATGAATACTAACTACATGATATGATTTTGTGCTGAGGCTTATATCTCTGTCAGTCTTTATTGAACTATTTAACTGAGCGGGGAGGTGAGGAAATGCTGAATTTTCCTAACTACATATACATTCCAGTGAAATTACATCGGTGGACGCAGTTCAGCACATTTACATGTTGCGCACTTTCACCACAGGAATAAACTAAACAACGCTCAATCGAGTGCACATAATTACAAGGAGAGTTTCCAAAAAGTTTTTTTACAGCATTCATTTCCCTGACACATATTAGAGAGCAAGGCACGAATTTAGTTATGCCCTGCTAAGTTCTGGATTCTCTGATTATGTAACACAGAAGCTATCTTTATTCAAAGTCACCTTTCACATAAACCCATCTTGTAAGGGAATGATTCCCTTAAGCATTTACCTTTTGGTCCACCGCCCAGTAAGCCATCAGTACACAGACGGACTGAAATGTTCTCGTCCTGATGAATTCCACAGTCGTGAAGTGTCAGCAAATTACAGAGCTGAAAAAAAGTAATATCATGAAATAATGCACATTTTTTGGAGAGAAGGTTTTCAAAATTACAGTTTCATAATTAAGTTTACAAAACACGAGTCAAACCACTTAGAATAGATTTAACTTTTACGTTGTGGTTTTTTTTTATCGTAAGTCTAAATCGGTGGGGCTAAAATAATCAAGTAATCGCTGCACGTTTCTTGAACTGAAGGGCTAAAACACCATTGTTCTGACATCAGAAGCATGATTATACACTCATTTGATTTTGAAACACCAGAGGTTGCCACTAAAACCCACAATACACGGCCTTCAATGCTATGGAAAATTTATATGTACACGAAGTTTACAACATGCTTCAATTTGTAAAAATATGGAGCCATCATTACCTCGAAGTTACGAAAGTTTCTTCTGATGTAAAGTCGCTGTTTTTGAGGATGCACACCAATTTTATCGCTTATTATCACTTTTAAGATCAAGACAGATGTCTCTGGATCCACTCTCATACAAAGTATCGTGGGTTTCTGTAAGATGTGAATCCGTATGAAGACTTGCACATATCTGCGACTGCAGAAAAAAAGGTTCTGCATGGTAAGGCTGTTTAATTGTTTGAATTGACAAATTAAAAGAATAAAGGTAAAGACCATCAACAATTACTGTAACCATTCTCTGCCCTTTAATGTTAGTGAGGCAATTTTGTTTTACAAGACAATTGAGTTATCTAAAAGAAACAAATAATGATGATAAAATAAAACACGAAATTTGATGCTTGGGTAATTCTTCAAACACAAGGTGCAGTACGAATACCAGCATTTAATCGTGTTTTACCTGATAAGCTGAGGTTTGTCTTGATCACACACTTGTTCCTTTTTCAGTTTCTCTTCCTCGGTTGATGCCGCCCCGGTTTGTTTGCTCTCCTCATCAACTCCTGCATCTTGACGCCTTTCTGGCTCGGGTCCAGCTGCTTCGTCTCTAGATTCGCTCGTTACTGATGTAAACAGAAAAACAGAGTGCATACAATTGTTTACAAATGGCTTTTTTCACTGATTTTGCTTTGTACATTTTTATTTTGTTCAAACAATCCACAAAGCAGTTTTTTAATAGCTTTTTGGCTGTAAAAAGAGCGTGTGGTACCTCATCAATTCTTTTCCGTGATCAGAAAAATACAGCGTAAGTCTAGCTTTTACTTTTAGCTCACCCGGTAAATTTTTGGCCAAATCAGTCAACCCGATGGCCTCTAATGCTCGTCTCAGCTTCTGAGCTGCTTCGTTGCGATCTGTCGTCTTTTCCCACCAAGTGAGTAGCATGTGACGGCTCTCTTCAGTGCTGCCTTCGTTGGTGGTTTGGATGTCTGCAATTTCCGCTTCTTCAAATCCTAGGTGTTTGGCAAGTTCCTTCCAAGATGATTCAATTTTCGGGGACAAGCCCTTGAGGTACTCATTGTCAATGGCGGCCTTGTCTGCCAAAAGAGTTTTCAAGAGTGCCTTCAGTGAAACATTTTCTGAAACATTGCGTCCACAGGCGTATATGGTTGTTATGGTGAGCAGACCGTTTGATTAAAGAGTTTTGACAAAGTTTGTACTAAATGTGCAAGTTGTTACCAGTCTTGGAGGTTCATGCAATGCATTTAAAATATAATCTGATGAAATTGTATTTCATAATGAAAGGATATCAAATATGATTTTTCTGTTAATGTTTTCTTGTACAATTACCTTAATTACATTGGATATTGACTAAAGGCATTGCCTTTTCAAAGAATGTGACTTGTTCATTTTTAATGAGTCTGTTAATGAATTATCAGTACCGTGAATGTAAAGTTATTATCTATGTTTATGCTTAGTTTTGTCTCTAATAATAACTCAGATGAGGAGGGGAGTAATATTACGGTCCAGATATTAATAAAAGCCACATTATGTAACAAACCATTCTACCATGAGCATGAGGGGGGGACAAGGGGGGGGGGGGCACTTGCCCCCCCCCCCGGAAAAACAAAAAAAAAAAAAAAAAAAAAAAAAGAGGCGCGAAGACAAAGTGGTGTAAATTTAATAAGTTGGGTGGGGGCAAAATGTCCCTGCCCCCCTCTAAAACTGATAAATCGAGAATGTGTTGAGAAAAACAAGCATTTTTTGGCCAAATTTTTTTTGGCCCCCTCTAGAAAAAATCCTGGCGACACCCATGACCATGAGACTGTGCATGCAACACCGCACTATACCAATAAAATCAATTCGAAACCAAAGACGAAACGAGCAACATCGTGTTATTTCATCTATTTAAAACCAAGCCGTAATAATGGTATCAACGTATAGCAGTTAACTAATATTATTAACTACAGCCGCAACAAAAAGAGACTTTTGTTCTTAATCCTCAGCTTAACAAAAGATAGCAAAATCGCCATAGAAAGTAGTTCATAATTCGTTCCCTGAACGTTGTCATTTACCTTTTTGTACCTCGTCGTTTTTCACATTTTCTTCTTCGGTTGATGCAACCCCGCTTTGTTTGCTCTCCTCGTCAACTCCTGCATCTTGACGCCTTTCTGGCTCGGGTCCAGCTGCATCGTCTCTCGATTCGCTCGTTACTGATGTAAGAAGGAAAACAGAGTGCATCATAATTGTACTGTTTACCAATTGTTCCTAAAATGTCTAGACTGTTTTGTTTTACAATCAACGAGGCCGTTTTTAATTGCGCCGGCCTATTCATGAGTACCATACCTATATTTTTGTTCTGAAAATACATCGTCTAAATTTCAATCCAGTCGGAAATCACTTTTGAATAATAGAAAACTGTTTGTTCACATTAATTTAGCTCACCCGGTACATTTTGGGCCAAATCAGTCAACCCGATGGCCTCCAATGCTCGTCTCAGCTTCTGAGCTGCTTCGTCGCGATCTGTCGTCTTTTCCCACCAAGTGAGTAGCATGTGACGGCTCTCTTCAGTGCTGCCTTCGTTGGTGGTTTGGATGTCTGCGATTTCCGCTTCTGCGAATCCTAGGTGTTCGGCCACTTCCTTCCATGATGATTCAATTTTCGAACACAAGTCCTTGAGGTAGTCTTCATAGATAGTGGCTTTGTCTGTCCAAAAAAAAAATACGTTTAAGTTAACATTTTTCAAATGTCTCCACAACGGTTTAAGTTATAACGTAGCACTTCACTTATGTACTACAGCTGCAGCAAACTAGTCTCTTGTTATTTATTAATAGCTCAAATTTAGATTGTTTATTTATTTGAACATTTACTCCTCTAAATTTACCTTTTGGTACATCGTCGTCATTCGGATCATCTATGGACAGCCGGAGAGAGATGATTTCATTCTTGTCGACACCATTCTCCTCAAGTGTGAGCAAGTCACAGAGCTAACAAAGTGGATAATGTAAGAAAGTAAATTACATAATCAGGAGAAACAGGGAGGATATAAGATGTTTATCATTCAAACTTCCAGCAAATTACATTCGTTGAAGCCTTTCATAGTGTGAAGGGAGGGGTTGTGATTTTTTTAATGCACTGTTTAAAACGTGAAAATAATATGAAATCTTGCATTCTACATAATTATACCCTTTCTAAAATACCGAAAATCTAGGTGTTGATATTTCAAATTGAACAACTTACCGGTATTATTAATGAAAGTATACCTACCTGGATGTTTTCCCTGATGTACAGACGCTGATATCGTGTCTCCACACCGATCTTCTTCTGGATTACCTCTTTCAGAGATGAGACGGATGTCTCAGGGTGGAGTTCGAGATAAAGTGTCTTGGGTTTATTTGAAAGTGTGGTCCGAACAAATACCGGCAGTTTCTGTTTTACATCTTTGGTATTACTGTGAAAATAGAGATAAAGTCTGTGTAGACTCTGAGAAATGCATTATTCTACAAAAGAACTAGATCAGTGAACACTTCATTTTGAAGCTATAGTCAAAGTCACATTCACTGTCACGAGTTTCGTTAAGGTATTGCACAAGTTCACTCAACTTTTACACAAGTAGCTGGAAAGAGTCAATGATTTAACAAATCATTCGATATTAAGTTACAATTATGACCCCTCATTTTACATGAATAATGCCATTGCTGTTTACCTCTGACTGTCATGTGTCTGCTTTGATTGTCTCCGAATCCTTCGATTCGATGGTCTCCTCTTTGCGCAGCAATCATCACAAGACGTTTTCCTGTAATGCAGTACAGACAGGAAAGCTTGTTTCCTCCTTGGTTTGACTTTAGTCTTCCTGCTGATGAGTTTGGCGTTGGAGTGGTCGTACACGACGGCTGTTGCCTGAATGTATGCATCCAACTGCTGTACGGTCTTTCGCGGCATCTTGGTAGTAATCAGCCCGAGTTAAAGTGTCCTTACTGAAAGCAAAGACGACAAAAGAAAAGTGTTAAAACCAATGTAATTCTATCCATCGTGTTTGAGGAGCTGGACCTATAAGCCGTTTCACTGATACCGCCATTTTTAAAATTGTGTTCAGTAGGCAATACGGGAGATTCCCAATAGTGCGCCTCCAAGAGTTTGCAACGCGTTGGCCAATCACAATGCGCGAAATCAGTCGACCTTTTCCAAACGCGCATTGGGTCGACAGATTTTGCGCATTGTGATTGGCCAACGCGTTGCAAACTCTTGGAGGCGCACTATTGGGAATCGCCCGTATTCAATAGCATCACGATCCAGCACATAGATGACACTATAAGGCATACTACAAACTTTGAAAAGCAAGTGAGTTGACTTGAGACTGCAGGGCTTGTGATGGACTGGTGATGCACTTACAATGGACTTGTGATGGACTAATTATGAGGGACTTGCGATGGACTTGTGGTGGACTTGTGGTAGACCTGAGATTGACTTCGGATGGACTTGGGATGGACTTGAGATGGACTTGTGATTGACTTGTGATTGACTTGGGATGGACTTGGGATGGACTTGGGATGGACTTGTGATGGACTAATTATGAGGGACTTGGGATGGACTTGTGGTGGACTTGTAGTAGACCTGAGATTGACTTGGGAAGGACGTGGGATTGACTTGGGATGGACTTGTGATGGACTTGTGATGGACTTGTGATGGGCTTGGGATGGACTTGTGATGGGCTTGGGATGGACTTGCGATGAACTTGCGATGAACTTGGGATGGACTTGTGATGGACTTGTGATGGACTTGGAATGGACTTGAGATGGAGTTGGGATGGACATGTAATAGACTTTGGATGGACCCAGACCTCCATCGGGAAAGTCCACAATTTAAATAAAATATTAAATGTAAGAGCAGTATGCATTTGAAATACATGTATATACATTTTAAGAACTGCATTTAGAAAATAATTTAGAAAAAAATACATCCTGTCATGTACATTTCTTTTAAACGCCACGTGAATCAGAAAATTCAGCACTGATGGTGTTTGCCATTCACTGCCGTTATTACATAAGCACGGTGTACTCAGCGTTATCAGAGTATTAATTCAGAAAACAAATTCCTTCAGGAGCAGTGTCCCCTTCTCCCATGCCCACTCCAAACCCCCGAAACTGAAATGCCCCTGTTTAAAACATTTACCCGCTATCTCTCTTTTGGTCAGTTTCACGGCAGAAATGCACTCTACACTTTGAAACGACAAATCCTCATCGTGTCTTGTAAAGTGCAATCTCCATTTTACCACTACCAGACTTAACGAGTTTACTACATTCATACTTCATTTTTCAGAAGAAATAAATTATTTCAACTTCAAGAAGTCGACCGAAGAAAGAAAGAAACATTCATGGAAAAATCACGAAATTGTTGACAGATATGATGTTGCAAGTGCAACGTACCTTATTTGCGCCCGGTTTCATACTTCCGCATACCGATTTTGGAATTACCCTGATGTAATACTGCTATTAATACATTTTTACAATGGGGCCGCTACTTCACAGTGCGCCCTGTAAACAGTCCGCCCTGTAAACGTGCCTGGTTCCCGGACCAGTTTTCCCAAAGAACCTCGCCGCCGCGCCGTCTGAATAGAAACTAGCAAATGCTGGGAAGTACAAGCAAACAGCAGAAGCATTTACATATGAGTCCAATTTCTTTGGCTGTTCAGCTTTCAGACAGCAGGTTCAAATGCTAACTTATTGGATAGATTGAATGGACGAATGGTTGTGTGTGTATGAATACGCAGACCTCACATGGTTTACATGTGGGGTAAACGACTCCAAATCATCAAGGTGATGCATGCAGTACAGTAGCACATTTGAGCCTTCAATCCAACTCAAAAGATATTTTTTTCACAAATTAAAGAGTGCAGAAAGTACTTTCATGAAAAACGTAAAGCGCAGTGTGGACGTAGTGGACAGTTGTCTATACTTACTCACCCAGAAACATATTTCAACCGGTAAAATCATATCAAAAATGTGATGTTAAAAAATATATACTTTATGGTATTGCTGATTAAACTGGACGTGAATATCTTTTCGTTCAGTTCCTGGATGCTGTCTGAAGCACTCACTCCATTTGAATCATGCTTTTCAGTAAAAGCCTTTGCTTCATTTTGATCCACACAGATGAAAGTAAATGCATACAGATTGGTTGCAAAAGCAAATGGTAGTTTTTACTCAAACGACCAACTGACTCTCAAATCTATGACTTCTGGGATCACACCCAAACGAATGTCACCCAGCTTTCATGTATTGGGGAAATGTTCCACCCAAAACAAAATGAAACCCCACTCACTATTGACATCACGGGGCGCTCTTTGAATAGAACAAAATGAAGAACAGCCGACAGTGGTGTACAGATGGAAAACAAATGAAGCAGCAGAAAGTTGATACGGTAAAAATCCCCAAATGCCGGAACTTTTGGTGCTCAATAAGCAGTGACACAGAGATCCCTTACTCAACCTCAATAAAGCATCTACCTCAACCTCGTCCCCAGTGTCTAATTTTTTTTAAACCTTGTTTTCGAAAGTAGTGCTCAAAATCATGGGGACGAGGTGGCCCCTTCCTTCATAATGACATCATGGGTTAGTCATGAATATGCAAACTTGTATGAGCATGCAATCCAAAGGCCCTGAAAAAAACCCATGAAGTCAAAAAAATTGTAACATTTTACTCAAGCATGCATTTGAAGTACACATACATTTGAACATTTGCATCGGACTCTGTAGAAATCGGACTCCTTTTCTCTTTTATTGGTTAAACCCCCTCACGTGACCAGACCCTCTCCTAATCTTTTCCTTTGCATGAGCATGCGCAATACCACCAATGAGTCCGTATTTCACAAAACCAAAATTCACGCTACACCGACATTTGGAAAACACATCATAGCATTTACATCTATTTCAAAGGACACGTACGTAAAGCAGAAAATGTAGCATTTGCTTTGGCCTTTTCTGCCGTTATCGCATGAGTATTGCATGCTCAGAGCTGTCAAAGTAATAATTCAGAAAAAAAACTCTTTAAGAGCGAGGTGTTCCCCAACCCTGAACTGAAATACCGCTGTTCATAACTTTTACCTGTTATCTCTCTTTCGGTTCAGTTTCACGGCAAAAGGCACTCTACACTTTGTGACGACAAATCCTCATCAAGTTTTGTAAAACTCCCATCTCCATCCGAGTTAACTGATCCAAAGTAAATTTAATCAGAGCAACCACATTATCAAGACTTCACGATCGAGACCAAAGAAGGGTAGAAACAGTCATGGAAAAATCACGAAATCCTGGACGGATTTGATGCTGCAAGTGCAACGTTCCCTACTTACGCCCAGTTTCATATTTCCGCATACCGATTTCAGAATTCCCCTGATGTAATACTACTATTAATATATTTTAACAATGGGGGCGACGTCACAGTGCGCGTGCGCAGTACCGCCCTGTAAACGTGCCTGGTTCCCGGACCCTCCATTATCGATTCTGAATTCGAACGGAGCGGGAACCAGTCATCCAAAGAATTCGAAGCGTCGTATGAATAGAAACTAGCAAATGCTGGGAAGTACAAGCAAACAGCAAGAGCATTTACATATGAGTGAAATTTCTTTCACTGTTCAGCATCCAGACAGCAGGTTCAAATGCTAACTTATTGGATAGATTGCACGGACGAATGGTTGTCAACAATTGGGTCTCTTGCGTGTAGGTGTGTGTGTGTACGAGTGCGAATTGGCACACATAGGGTTTACATGTAGGGCAAGCGACTCCAAATCATCAAGGTGATGCATGCAGTTCAGTAGCTAATTTGAGCCTTCAATCCAACTCAAATGATATATTTTCACAAATTAAAGAGTGCAGAAAGTACTTTCATGCAAAACGTAAAGCGCAGTGTGGACGAAGTTGACAGTTGCGTATATACTTACTCACCCAGAAACATATTTCAGCCAGTAAAATCATATCAAAAATGTGACGTTAAAAAACTAAACTAATTTTATGGTATTACTGAATAAACTGGAAGTTTATGTCATTTCGTTCAGTATCTGATTGCCGTCTGAAGCACTCACTCCATTTGATTCATGCTTTTCAGTAAAAGCCTTTGCTTCATTTTTATCCACACAGATGCAAGTAAATGCTAAATTGGTAGACTATACAAGCAAATGGTAGTTTTTACTCAACCGACCCAATGACTCTTAAATCTATGACTTCTGGGATCACACACAAAAGAGTGTCATGCAGCTCTCATGTACTGGGAAAATGTTCCACTCAAAATGAAATGAAACCCCTCTTTTTACATCATAGGGCGCACTTTCAAAAGAACAAAATATTAAACTTTACACAGCAAATTAGTGTAAAAGTACATGATGTTTTTAAAATTACCGTTTCTGTGATGTTACTTGTGGGCATAGACTGGTCAAGTTTGGGGATTCAAGTACATAAAGTTTCAGTCCATGATGTGGCTCACGAAGAACATCCGACAGTCGTGAACATATTGAAAAATGAAGCAGCAGTAACAGAAAGTTCACACAGCAGAAATCTCCAAATGAAACCCCACTTTTTACATCATAGGGTGCACTTTCATGGGATTTTTTTTTTTACTTGTACACTGCAAATTAGTGTATTAAAGTGCACATGTTGCTTTTTTATTATCTTTGGAAGTGCCTCATGTGCTATTACTGTCAATTGAGGGCGCCGTTTCTGTGATGTAACTTGTGGGCATAGACTGGTCAAGTTTAGGGATTCAGGTACACAAAGCCTGAGACCATGCTGTGGCTCACGAAGAACATCCGACAGTCGTGTACAGATTGAAAACAAATGAAGAAGCAGTTACAGAAAGTTGCTACGGCAGAAATCTCCAATGCCGGCAACCCTTGGCGCTCAAGCATCTGTTACACTGAGGCTTCTCAACCTCGTCCCCATGCATTTTTAAATTTATTTTAAACCTCATTTTCAAAATTAGTGCTCAACCTCATGGAGACGAGGTGGCCCGTTCCTTCATATGACATCATGGGTTAGTCATGAATATGCAAATTTGTATATGCATGCAATCCAAAGGCCCTGAAAACCCATAAAGTCAAAAAAATAGTAAAATTTTACTCAAGCATGCATTTGAAGTACACATACATTTAAAAATTTGCATCAGACTCGTGTAGAAATTTGACCCTTTTTCTCTTTTATTGGTTAAACCCTCTCACGTGACCAGATCCTCTCCTAATCTTTTCCTTTGCATGAGCATGCGCAATACCACCAATGAGTCCGTATTTCACAAAACCAAAATTCACGCTACACCGACATTTGGAAAACACATCATAGCATTTACATCTATTTCAAAGGACACGTACGTAATTCAGGTAATTAAGCATTTAATTCGGCCTTTTCTGCAGTTATCGCATGAGTACTGCATGCTCAGAGCTGTCAAAGTAAAAATTGAGATAAAAAAACCTCTTGAAGAGCGAGGTGTTCCCCAACCCTGAACTGAAATACCGCTGTTCAAAACTATACCTGTTATCTCTCTTTCGGTTCAGTTCCACGGTAACCATGCACTCTACACTTTGTGACGACAAATCCTCATCACGTTTTGTAAAACTCCTATCTCCATCCGAGTTAACTGATCCAAAGTAAATTTAATCAGAGCAACCACATTATCAAAACTTCACGATCGAGATCGAAGAAGGGCAGAAACAGTCATGGAAAAATCACGAAATCCTGGACGGATTTGATGCCGCAAGTGCAACGTTCCCTACTTACGCCCAGTTTCATATTTCCGCATACCGATTTCAGAATTCCCCTGATGTAATACTACTATAAATATATTTTAACAATGAGGGAGACGTCACAGTGCGCGTGCGCAGTACCGCCCTGTAAACGTGCTTGGTTCCCGGACCCTCCATTATCGATTCTGAATTCGAACGGAGCGGGAACCAGTCATCCAAAGAACCCCGCCGCCGAAGCGTCGTATGAATAGAAACTAGCAAATGCTGGGAAGTACAAGCAAACAGCAGAAGATTTACATTATGAGTACAATTTCTTTTGCTGTTCAGCATCCAGACAGCAGGTTCAAATGCTAACTTATTGAATAGATTGCACGGACGAAAGGTTGTCAACAATAGGGTCTCTTGTGTGTGTGCGAATTGCCACACACAGGGTTTACATGTAGGGTAAACGACTCCAAATCATCAAGGTGCTGCATGCAGTACAGTAGCTAGATTGAGCCTTAACTCCAACTCAAATGATATATGTTCATCATTTACAGAGTGTAGAAAGTACTTTCATGAACAACGTAAAGCGCAGTGTAGACGAAGTTACAGTTGCCTATACTTACTCACCCAGAGACATATTTCAGCGGGTAAAATCATATCAAAAATGTGATGTTAGATTAATATTGTATTGTATAACTGAATAAACTGGACGTTTATGTCATTTCGTTCAGTATCCGATTGCCGTCTCACTCCATTTGATTCATGCTTTTCAGTAAAAGCATTTGCTTCATTTTTATCCACACAGATGCAAGAAAATGCTAAATCGGGAGACTATAGGTGCAAATGGTAGTTTTTACTCAACCGATCCACTGACTCTTAAATCTATGACATCTGGGATCACACACAAAAGAGTGTCATCCAGCTCTCGTGTACTGGGTAAATGTTCCAGTCAAAATGAAATGAAACCTCTCTTTTTACATCATAGGGCGCACTTTCAAAAGAACAAAATATTAAACTTTACACAGCAAATTTGTGTAAAAGTACATGATGTTTTTAAAATTATCTTTGGAAGTGCCTCATATGCTATTACTGTCAATTGAAGGCGCCGTTTCTGTGGTGTTACTTGCGGGCATAGACTGGTCAAGTTTATGGATTTAAGTACACAAAGTATGAGTCCATGATGTGGCTCATGAAGACCATCCGACAGTCGTGTACATATTGAAAACAAATGAAGCAGCAGTTATACAGAAATGTAATACGGCAGAAATCTCCAATGCCGGCAACCCTTGGCGCTCACACATCTGTTACACTGAGGCTTCTTAACCTCGTCCCCAGTTTTTAATTCATTTTAAACCTCATTTACAAAAATAGTGCTCAACATCATGGAAACGACGTAGCCCGTTCCTTCATATGACATCATGGGTTAGTCATGAATATGCAAACTTGTATTAGCATACAATGAAAACAAAACCATAAAATCAGGAAAGTCAAAAAATAGTAAAATTTTACTCAAGCATGCATTTGAAGTATACAGACATTTCAAAATTTGCATCAGACAGTCGTGTACAGATGGAAAACAAATGACGCAGCAGAAAGTTGATACGGTAAAAATCCCCAAATGCCGGAACTTTTGGTGCTCAATTAGCTGTGACACCGAGACCCCTTACTCAACCTCACTGAGGCCTCTACCTTAACCTCGTCCCCCGTGTCTCATTTATTCTAAACCTCGTTTTCAAAAGAAGTGCTCAACATCATGGGGACGAGGTGGCCCCTTCCTTCATAATGACATCATGGGTTAGTCATGAATATGCAAACTTGTATATGCATGCAACCCAAAGGCCCTGAAAAACCCATCAAGTCAAAAAAAAGTAAAGTTTTACTCAAGCATGCATTTGAAGTACACATATATTTCAAAATTTGCATCAGACTCGTGTAGAAATCAGAATTCTTTTCTCTTTTATTGGTTAAACCCTCTCACGTGACCAGACCCTCTCCTAATCTTTGCCTTTGCGTGAACATGCGCAATACCACCAATGAGTCCGTATTTCACAAAACCAAAATTCACGCTGCACCGACATTTGGAAAATACATCATAGCATTTACATCTATTTCAAAGGACACGTACGTAATTCAGAAAATTTAGCATTTGCTTTGGCCTTTTCTGCAGTTATCGCATGAGTATTGCATGCTCAGAGCTGTCAACGTAATAATTGAGAAAAACAAACCTCTTTAAGAGCGAGGTGTTCCCCAACCCTGAACTAAAATACCGCTGTTCAAAACTTTACCTGTTATCTCTTTTTCGGTTCAGTTCCACGGTAAACATGCACTCTACACTTTGTGACGACAAATCCTCATCACGTTTTGTAAAACTCCCATCTCCATCCGAGTTAACTGATCCAAAGTAAATTTAATCAGAGCAACCACATTATCAAGACTTCACGATCGAGACCGAAGAAGGGCACAAACAGTCATGGAAAAATCACGAAATCCTGGACGGATTTGATGCTGAAAGTGTGACGTTCCCAACTTAGGCCTAGTTTCATATTTCCGCTTACCGATTTCAGAATTCCCCTGATGTAATACTACTATTAATATATTTTAACAATGGGGGCGACGTCACAGTGCGCGTGCGCAGTACCGCCCTGTAAACGTGCCTGGTTCCCGGACCCTCCATTATCGATTCTGAATTCGAACGGAGCGGGAACCAGTCATCCAAAGAATTCGAAGCGTCGTATGAATAGAAACTAGCAAATGCTGGGAAGTACAAGCAAACAGCAAGAGCATTTACATATGAGTGAAATTTCTTTTACTGTTCAGCATCCAGACAGCAGGTTCAAATGCTAACTTATTGGATAGATTGCACGGACGAATGGTTGTCAACAATTGGGTCTCTTGCGTGTGTGTGTGTGAGTGCGAATTGGCACTGGGTGGGTTTACATGTGGGGTAAACGACTCCAAATCATCAAGGTGATGCTTGCAGTACAGTGGCTAGATTGAGCCTTAAATCCAACACAAATTATATATTTTCACAATAATTTACAGAGTGCGAAAGTTCTTTCATGAAAAGCATAAAGCGCAGTGTAGACGAAGTTACAGTTGCCTATATCTATTCACCCAGAAATATATTTCAGCCAATAAAATCGTACTAAAAAATGTGATGTTGAAAAATCTTTTTTTATTATATTACGGAATAAATTGGATGCTTATGTCATTTCGTTCAGTTCCTGATTGCCGTCTGAAGCACTCACTGCAATTAATTCACGCGTTTCAGTAAAAGCCTTTGCTTCATTTTCATCCACACGGATACGAGTAAATGCATACAATTGGTAGTAAAAGCAAATGGTAGTTTTTACTCAACCGACCCACTTACTCTCAAATCTATGACTTCTGGGATCACACACAAAAGAGTGTCATCCAGCTCTCATGTACAGGGGAAATGTTCTATTCAAAATGAAATGAAACCCCTCTTTATACATCATAGGGCGCACTTTCACAAAAAATATATATTAAACTTTACCCACCAAAATTAGTATTAGAGTACATGTTTTTTAAAGAATCTTTAGAAGTGCCTCATATGCTTTTACTGTCAATTGAGGGCGCCGTTTAGACTGTGATGTTACTGGTGGACATAGACTGGTCAAGTTTAGGGATTTAAGTACACAAAGTAGGAGTCCACGATGTGGCTCAAAAAGAACATCCGACAGTCGTGTACAGATTCGAAACAAATGAAGCAGCAGTTACAGAAAGTTCATAATGCAGAAATCTCCAAATGCCAGCAACCCTTGGTGCTCAAACATCTGTTGCACTGAGGCCTCTGCCTCAACCCTGTCCCCAGTTTCTAATTTACTTTAAACCTCATTTTCAAAAGCATTGCTCAACACCATGAACGAGGTTGCTCCTGCCTTCAAATGACATCACATTTCTAAACTTGTATTAGCATACAATCAAAAAGCCCCGAAAAAAAAATCATAAATCCGGCAAGTCAAAAAAGGTGAAATTGAACACAAGTATGCAGTTGATGTTCATACATTTTAAAAATCGCATCGGACTCGTGCAACAATCGGAATTCTTTTTTCCCGTTATTGATTAAACCCTCTCACGTGACCGGACCCTTTCCTAGTTATCTGTGCGTGGGCATGGGCGTTGCGAGGGGGGCAAGGTGGGTGCTTGCTCCCCCCCCCCCCCAAGGAAAAGCAAACCAAAAAAAAAGGAAAGAAAAAGGGGCAAAATAAAAGAAAAAGAGGCGCTTTGTCATATTGCTGTTAATTAATGTCTCTGCCTACCCTCGAAAAATGATGAATCAAGAATATGCTGGAAAAGTACAGGGATTTCGGGGGAAAATGTTCTTTGCCCCCCCCCCCACCCCTCTAGAAAAAAATCCTGGCGACACCCATGTGCGTGAGAATGCGCAGTACCACCAATGAGTATATCGTATTTCATAGAACCTAAATTCACGCTACACCGGCATGTAGAAATACATCATAGCATTTACATTTATTTCAAACGGCACGTAATTCAGAAAATTCAGCATTGTTTGGCCGTTTCTGCCGTTATCACATGAGTAATGTATGCTCAGAACTGTCAAAGTAATAATTCAGAAGAAAAAACAAAACAAATCTCTTTAAGAGCGAGCTGTTCCCCAACACTGAACTGAAATACCACTGTTCATAATTTTTACCCGATGTCTCTCATTCGATTCAGTTTCACGGTAAACAGGCACTCTACACTTTGTGACGACAAATCCTCATCAAGTTTTGTAAAATTCCATCTCTATCCAAGTTAAGTGCTCCAAAGTAAATTAATCAGAAGAAACACATTATCAAGACTTCACAAACGAGACCGAAGAAGGGAAGAAACAG
The DNA here is from genome assembly GCA_029964075.1 of Patiria pectinifera. Lineage (NCBI taxonomy): Eukaryota > Metazoa > Echinodermata > Asteroidea > Valvatida > Asterinidae > Patiria > Patiria pectinifera. The sequence continues at coordinate 11,716,186 of CM057145.1, forward strand.
TCATGGAAAAATCACGAAATCAGGGACGGATATGACGCTGCAAGTGCAACGTACTCTACTGACGCACAGTTTCATATTTCCACATACCGATTTCAGAATTCCCCTGATGTAATACTACTATTGATATATTTTAACAATGGGGGCGACGTCACAGTGCGCCTGCGCTGTACCGCCCTGTCAACTTGACTGGTTGCCGGGCCCTCCATCATCGATTATAACTTCGAACGGAGCGGGAACCAGTCTACCTGTTCACCTCCTCGTCTTCACGGTCCAACAGACTCGTTGACCCGATTGTTGCACAGACGGCAAGCTCTCATAGTGTAATAGTCGTTATCAGTAATACTTACTGTCACTTTAGGCAGAAAATGAGTTGATATGCAAGGTAGTTCCTGAGATTTCTTTTTCAAACAATCGGTATTGTTTGAACCATAATGACCTTGACCTTAAACCGAGGGGTCAAAACACAGTATCTTGGGAACCCCAAGACCAACCCCATTACAAAACAAACATGCCAAGTTATTCTAAAAAAAAAAAAAATCCTAAAACATTTCTATTGTTTTGAGGGTCCATGAAGTAAATTTTTCGTAGGAGCATACTATTTTTGTGCAACTTTCTACTCCTTTCAAATGTATGAAAAGTATTTGCTTTTGTTTAATTTTATTGAAAAGTAAACTTTTTCAAACATTCAACCTTTTCCGTGCCTTTCCGTACAACTGAGTGCGCTATTGCTGTGGTGTTTTTTTTTAGGAAGACAATGTCCAGTTTGGTATTTTCTCTTCAAATTGTAAACCCAAAATTTGGTTATTGAAAATACTTGTGAGAAAAGTTCGTTCATTGGCTTACTGCTATGTACTGTACTGACACAACGATGACTAATGAAAATAAAATGTTTGAGCGCAAGATATTGTAAAAATTGCGGCAACTTTTGGTGCTGAAATAGCTGTTACACTATGGTTTCTGTCTGAAATGACATTACAATTCCATGAATATGAAAATTCACATTAGCATAAAAAAGAAGCACCAAAATACCCTTGAGAATGGTAAAACATTGCATTTAAAAATTAAATGTCATGTCCCTTTAACCATAATGATATTCATTTGATATTTGTGGCTTAACCATGACTTGTAGGTCCATACCTCCCAACAAACGAACAGGAAGTTGATATGCAAAGTAAGTCCACAGATATGCTGAATCCATTTCAATTGTTTGATTCATAATGACCTTGAACTCTGACCTAATGTTAAAAAATCGACAATCTTCTGGGGTCCCAGGGACCAATTTGCATACCATCTTTGAAGTTGATATGCCCAATATTCTTCTGAAACCATTTTCCCTATAACTATTATGACCCTTAACTTTAATCTAGGAGTTCCACAATCCCCAACCCTTTCAGCTTCCTCGGTGAGTCATTGAAAACAAATTCAAAGTTTGCATATTGGTATTCGTTTGAACCTATATATATATATATATATATATATATATATATATATATATATATATATATATATATATATATATATATATATATATATATATATATATATATATATATATATATATATATATATATATATATATATATAAATACATATATTAACATAAGTTGGCATTTCCATTTTCATGTACATTTCCAACGGCACGTAATTCAGCAAATTCAACATTGGGTCTGTCCTTCAGTGCCGTTATTTCATGATCATTGTATACTCGAAGCTGTCCGAGTAATACTTCAGAAATAACCCTTCAGAAGCGCAGTGTCTTCCTCATCCACCTGGCCCCCACCACAATCCCACCCCGGAACTGATGTACCCCTGTGAATATCTCTTACCTGTTATCTCTCTTTCGGCCAGGTTCACGGCAAAACTGCACCCTTCACTGTGTAACGACAAATCCTGATCATGACTTGTAAAGTTCCATCTCCATTCTACCTCTACCAGACTTGGCGAGTTGACTTCATCCAAATTACCTTATTCAGAAGAAACAAATTTATCAAGACTGCACGATGGACATAGAAAAATCACGAAATCCTGGACGGATAGAAGTGCATGGGCCAAGTTTAATATTTCCGCATACCGCTGTTAGAATTCACCTGTTGTAATGCTAATAGTTTAACAATAGGGACAACGTCACAGTGCTCGTGGGTTGTACCATGGTTGTACCGGCCTTTCAATTAGACTAGTTCCCAAGCCCCCATCAACGATTCTGACCTCCAACGGAGCGGAAACCAGTCTACCTGTCACCTTGTTGCCGTAGCAGCCGAACGGAGTCGTTGACCCGGGTTTTGTTGCACAGACTACAAGTTCTCTACAAGTGATCGGTAATACTTTGTTAATTTACCGGGGGAATTATCCAAAAATAACGCGTATTAACATGTGGAATGTTGTTCATGTGACTGCGGACTGTCCAATCAGGTTTCCATTCTGATGCAGACGACTGTTACCAGTTGTTAAACCAAACTCTGAATATGGATGAAGGGTTACGAACGATGGTTGTAGATTCATTATTCATCATAACAACTACACATGACGAATACTAAAAGCTCAACCACCCCATTTCAACGGCCAACTAATGTATAAACAAGCAAGACGACAAAAAGCAGTCACAGTAGAAACACAAGAAAGATGAGAAAACGTGGGTACGGTATAACTAAAGTTTAAACTAAAAGTTTATTTCAAAACCAAAACAGATGTCCGTTAAACCATATATTAAACAAATAAACCTTTTGTAACAGTAACTCCCAGATTATCGGGAGAGAAAAGCTCGGAATGACCAATAAAAAGACACATTTGTAATCAAATGAAAATCATCATTACCTGATGATTTTCAGTAAACCGGATTCACTGGTTTTCACTTTGCTATTCACGTCTGATATAAAGGGGAGGGGAAAGAACAATTATTTCTCCAATAAAAAATACAACAAAGTTACAACAATTAATCAGACCTGTTAAAAGTGAACGTCCAATGTTTTCACGTCAATACATGTGTTACTTAAACTCAATAATCCCAGTTTTTCGAAGTTAAAACAGTCACAAATATTCCCCGTGTATTACACCATCAGACCTTGCTAAGCCATGTTGGATGATCTACAGTTTCACTCAATCATGACTCGAGTTAAACGATTGATCAAAAAATATTAAAAACACAGTGTGAATTAAATATGATCTTTATCAGACAAGTCATAATGATAAATATACTATCATGTTCAAAACGTGTAAAAGTAGCAAGGCTTACAAAAATATGCAAGTTGCGATATATATAGACACAGTGTTTTTGTTTTAATCAGTTTCCAAGAAAGCATAACTTTCAACTCTGACACAGCTTCCTTGACATCTTTGTAAATATTCATAACTTGTAGCAGCTTAAAACAAAAAAAAATCAATGTCAACTTCTCTTTATTATCGATTTCTAACTAAACCTGGTGTTAACCCAACAAAATCTGGCATGTTCTGAAGTGAAAATGAGACATCGCAGTGACATAAGTTGCACTTACACAGCACAATTTGTTACATTCACAGTAAGTGTGGAACTTTAACAGTAAATGTTTCAGAAAACAAATTTGGAATCATCAATATTAAATATCTGATATAAGTATTTTATTAAATAACCAATGAAGTGAAACCACAGGTAAACATGAAAGTGCAGGTATCGCAACAAAAGGACTGGCTGCAATTTTGGTGTACTGTCCAGAGGAGTTTAATACATTTAATACCGACCGTATTAATCAGGTGGCCTCTGTCAAATAAACAAATACACACATTGAATGGTATGTAAACAGTTCAATCCAAGGGTCATTTCTCAGGGTTGTTTTTTTGAATCAGTTGCATACAAAAATTAACGGTTGTGGTAAACTCGTGTGGCACAATATAAAAGGTAAAAATATGTACACTTCAAACTTGGAGTTCCATTTCTCATAAACAGTTGGGTAACACAAAGATATGTACAAGTTATAAACAGCATGAACCATTTTCAGGAAAATCTTGAGCTTCGTTACTGATTCCATGTCCTACTCTCATTGTGCCACGGGTGAATATTCTAATATATTCCATAATGAGTTAAATATTTACCAGACTTACAAAAAGTCATCAGCGACATGACCCGGTGACTAGATACACATGTAAATACATTTATTCAGCTCAAAGTATTAATATTACACCGTTCACTAACAAGGTTTTGCCCATTCAAGCAGCGGCAGTCTCTTTTCACTGTTACTGTATTATGTTAAATTTAATTCCTTTATATTTTCAAATTCAAACCAGATTTGCTGTGTAGTTCTAAGCGCTTAATTGTATGTTGTTCAAGAGAGTGTATAAAATTAAGTATTTTATCTGCAGTCTTTACAATGTATTATATCTATTTGGAAAAAAAATCCTTAAGTTAAATCTCTCGATCCACATTTCTGGCAAGCGACAGAACCAATATTAAGCAGTCCTCGATTCTATTACAATGCCATTTACACTGAGCCTGCATTGGACTAAACTCTCAATTACACTGGTATGAAATTGTCACAATGTCGATGCTCGTTGGATATTCATTACTGTCAAGTCTGTGAAGTGGGAACAAATATTCGAATCCTATACACAAAGGAGAACGGAGAATGCTTTACGATCCCTTCCCAGAATTATCAGTGGTCCACTTTTCTTTGGTAGAAACTGCAGATAGTTCAGAAGAGTGGAATGATATGCGCTACAAGTGTCTGTAAGTGTCTAGAAAAATAAATTTTTGCACGAACTGTACCCAGCACTTTCCTCCATTTCCAATGCTTTTAGTTTAGGAAACTTTTCAACAAAATTGTCAAAACTATGGGATCTGCAAAATATTCTCCGTGAGAGACGGTCTTAAATATTTTGCCTAATGAAGTTGAAGGCTGCTGTGATGATAAAGTAATGAGAAAATCTGAGAATTTTTCAATGAACAGAACCTAACCACTATTTCCAAACTCTTAAAAATATTGGAAAGAGAAATGTGTTCAGTTTAGCGTGAATTTCATAAAGCGTATAATTATGTACACAAAGGTACATATTAGTCACTGTTATATATTGGTACCTTGATTTCGAAAGAAATATTGCGCCATTTCTCAGCTTGTTTCGCGTGTTTCGATTACTGTGTAATACACTGCGTCCATGCAAAATGACTGGATTCGATAGAATGCTTCGTTGCCTTGGTTAGTTTGATTGATTGATTGATTAAAGTGACTCTTATCCGTGACTCTGACTCCAACTACATAACGTGTGACGTGGGCTTTTAATTTGCTTGAACCAAAGACGTGAGTTTGAGAGTGACTCGATCCAAATGACTTCAACATTGCATCATATACTGGTGCTTGCTCATCTTGTAGGCTACTTGGGCTTGCGCATCACATAACAGATCTCAGCGAAAACATGTACATCTATCCTCAGAAGACTCCAGATCAACTTCACTTCTCCATTCCTCAGATATGTGTTTCTTATCTTCTTCTGTCAGTGCACATCCGACCAATTTAAGACCACTGACGCGTTTCATTTGTTTCAGACTGGGAGCTCATGTTTTTGCAGAGCATTGCAAAGAACGATTACCCACTTGGCTAAGGAACTCTACAGTCTGCGTTCGAGCAAGGTGTTCAATGTCAGTGCTCTGCAATGAGCAATGAGTTAATCTTAACTCCTTCAGGTGCGTTAGGTTTTGTAAAGGTCGGTTCCAAAAATCCAGGTAACCAGTGAGACCACGAATGTCTTGTACGATCAAAGTAACTAAATATCTCCTATTGCTGAATGACTGTATCCGCCATGTCCTCGCCGGTTAGTGTGAACCCCTTAATGTTCAGTCGTATGTCATTATCACATGGTTGTACACAGCACATCTTAGCGAAACTACCGAAATCCTAATCCACCAGATTTCCTATGCGATTCACTGATTCCGTGATATATTTCACATCGAGACTGGTAATGTAAATATGTCTCATATCCAGCTTCTGAAGGTGAATCATTGCTGTCAAATCTGGGAAGCGAGTACAAAATTTTTGACAGGTATACAAAGGACTGTTTTACGATCCCCTTCCCAAAAAAATGTTCAGGGGTCAACTGTTCTTTGTTATAACAGAGGACAGTTCTCAAGTGCGGAATGATATGCACTCCATGTAGCTGTATATGTTTGGAGAGACCAAATCTTGCACGACCTACTAGGGGTAGGCCCCTCCATTCCATGTCCAGCATATTTGAGCTATTTTGCGAGACTCGTAGACAGAGATGTCAAAATATAGGTCAAAACAAATATTGCAATAACAATTACATCCGAACATTCAATATTTTGACTGATAAAGTTGCAGGTTGTATTTGTGATTTGGTAAAAAAAAAATGAAATTATGAAACTTTTATGCTATTTCCAAAGTTCTTCAAATTATTGTTGGGGATGGGTAATTGCATTCAGACTCCGTGAATATCTATATAGCGTATTATCGATACCATAAAAATACCCGACTATACGTGTTATTTTTTGGGTTAGAAACGGATAAGTTTGATTAAAAATACTAATTTGTTTTTGAATGAATCTGCATCAGTTCTCTGTTTGTTTCAACGCGTGTTTCGATTTGTGTGTAATACATTATGCTCTCACAAAATGACTGGATTTAGTAGAATACCGCGTTTCCTAGGTTTCTCACAACAAGTTGTGACTGTAAGACTGATTCGATCTAACTGACTTCAAAATTGCATCATATACTCGTGCTCGCTCATCTTGTAGGGTACTTGGGCATGCGCATCACATAACAGATCTCATTGCAGATACACATTGACCATCTAGTCATCTTCATGAGATTCACTTTTCCGTTCCTCGTCAGATTCAGAAGATTCTCTTTCCCATTCCTCGTCATCTTCAGAAGATTTTCTTTCCAATTCCTCGTCATCTTCAGAAGAGTCACTTTCCCATTCCTCGTCATCTTCAGAAGATTTTCTTTCCAATTCCTTGTTATCTTCAGAAGATTCTCTTTCCCATTCCTCGTCATCTTCAGAAGATTCACTTTTCCGTTCCTTGTCATCTTCAGAAGATTCACTTTCCCATTCCTCGTCATCTTCAGAAGATTTTCTTTCCCATTCCTTGTTATCTTCAGAAGATTCTCTTTCCCATTCCTCGTCATCTTCAGAAGATTCACTTTCCCATTCCTCGTCATCTTCAGGAGATTCACGTTCCCATTCCTCGTCATAATCAACTCCACTTCCGCATGCCTTGGATATGTGTTTTTTATCTTCTTCTGTCAACGAACAATTGCCCAATTTCAGGCTTCTAGCATACTTCATCGGTTTCAGGCAGCGAGCCCATGTTTGTGCAGAGCCACTCAAAGACTTATTTCCCTCAAGGCTGAGGAGTTCTAGGGTTGGCATTCGACTTACTACGACAGCAATGTGTTCCATGTCAATGCTCTGCAATGAGCAATTGATTAAAACCAACTCCCGAAGTTCCGTCATGTTTTGTAAGAGTGGGGTCCAGATTTCTGCGGAACCACCCAGCCCACCAATTTCAAGAAGGGTCAAACTGACCAAATCTCTCCGATTACTGAATGACTGCAATACATCCACCATATCCTTGCCAGTAAGTGAGAATAGCTTGATGCTCAACCTTATGCCATTATGCAATGACTGTATACGCCACACCTTAGAATAACTACTGAAATTACAGTGAACCAGATTCCGCATGCGACTTACTGATTTAGCGATAGATTTCAAATCGCGACTGTACATGCTACAATTTTTCATGGTAAGCCTCTTTAAGTGAATCATCGACTGCAAACTATTCGCCCACGTTTCAGCGTTTCCACCCAATCCCTTATTGCCTGAAAGGCCAAGATTTGCCAAGTTTGGCGTCTTCCCAACCGATGATGCGATATGCAGTATATCTTGTTCATTTATGCCACATTCCGATAAATCGAGTGATTTAAGGTGCATCATCCTCTGCAAACTAGCCGCCCACGTTCCTACATTACCACCCAAGATTGAATTCTTTGAAAGGTTGAGATTGGCCAAGTTTGGTACTTGACGTAATGCTGCAGCTAGGTGTTCAATGTCAGCACTTTGCAGTGAGCAATCACTTAAATCTAACTCCCGTAGTCCCGTCAGGTTTTGCAAGGGTGGAGCCCAGATACTTGCAGAACCACCCATACCGCAAACACTGTTAATAGTCAGTTTGACTAAATCTCGCCGATTATTGAATGGCTGCAACACATCCGCCAAATCCTTGACAGTGAGTGAGAACGTCTTGATGCTCAACGCTATGCCATTACCCAGTGACTGTACACGCCACACGTCATAGTAATGACGACTTCTACTTAAATCACAATCCACCAGATTCCGCATGCCACTTACTGATTCAGCGATATATTTAAAAGCGCGACTGTCAATGCCACAACATTTCATGTCAAGCTTCTTTAAGTGAATCATCGACTGCAAACTAGCCGCCCACGTTACGGCGTTACCACCCAATCCGTTATTGCCTGAAAGATTAAGATCGGCCAAGTTTGGCATCTTTCCAACCGATGATGCAATATGCAGTAAATCTTGTCCATTGACGCCACATTCCGATAAATCGAGTGATTTCAGATGCGTCATCCTCTGCAAACTAGCCGCCCACGTTCCTGCGTTACCACCCAAGTTCGAATTCTTAGAAAGGTTGAGATCGGCCAAGTTTGGTGCTTGACCTAATGCTGCAGCAATGTGTTCAATGTCAGCGCTTTGCAGGGAGCAGTCACTTAACTCTAATTTTTGTAGTTCCGTCAGGTCTTGCAAGGGTGGAGCCCAGATACTTGCAGAACCACCCATACCGCAAACGTCATTAATGGTCAAACTGACTAAATCTCTCCGATTATTGAATGACTGCAACACATCCGCCATATCCTTGACAGTGAATGAGAACTTCTTGATGGCCAACGCTATGCCATTATGCAATGACTGTACACACAACAGCTTAAAGTAACTTGTACCTAAATCACAATCCACCAGATTCCGCATGCAACTTACTGATTCAGCGATATATTTAAAAGCGCGACTGTTAATGCTACAACAATCTGTCATGTCAAGCTTCGTTAAGTGAATCATCGACTGCAAACTAGTCGCCCACGTTACGGCGTTACCATCCAATCCCTTATTGCCTGAAAGATTAAGATCGGCCAAGTTTGGCATCTTTCCAACCGATGATGCGATATGTGGTATGTCTTGTTCATTTATTCCACATTTCGATAAATCGAGTGATTTCAGGTGCATCATCCTCTGCAAACTAGCCGCCCATGTCCCTGCGTTACCACCCAATCCCTCATTCCATGAAAGATTAAGACGGGTCAGGTATTGCATCTCCCCAACTGATGACGCAATATGTGGTATATCTTGTTCATTTATGCCACATTTCGATAAATTGAGTTTTTTAAGGTGCGTCATCCTCTGCAAACTAGCCGCCCACGTTCCTGCGTTACCACCCAAGTTCGAATTCTGTGAAAGTTTGAGATCGGCCAAGTTTGGTGCTTGACCTAATGCTGCAGCAATGTGTTTCATGTCAGCGCTTTGCAGGGAGCAGTAACTTAACTCTAATGTTTGTAGTTCCGTCAGGTCTTGCAAGAGTGGGGCCCAGATACTTGCAGAACCACCCATACCGCAAACGCCACTTATGGTCAAACTGACTAAATCTCTCCGATTATTGAATGACTGCAACACATCCGCCAAATCCGTGACAGTGAGTGAGAACTTCCAGATACTCAACTGTGATGACTGCCACGAGCACACCCCAGTGTCATTACTGAAACAACATTCCACGAGATTTGGCATTTGACTTACTGATTCAGCGATATATTTCAAATCGCAACTGTAAATGCTACAATCATTCATGGAAAGATGCTTTAAGTGAATCATTGACTGCAAACTAGTCGCCCACGTTTCAGCGTTACCACCAAACTCCTCACCACCAATCTCCTCATCACTAAACTCCTCACCACTAGACCCCTCATTTCCTGACAGTTGTAGCTCAGCTAATTTTGGCATCTTTCCAACCGATGATGCAATATGTGGTATATCTTGTTCATTGACGCAACATTTCGATAAATTGAGTGATTTAAGGTGTATCATCCTCTGCAAACTAGCCGCCCACGTTTCAGCGTTACCACCCAGTCCCACATTTCTTGACAGTTTCAGGCTAGTTAAGTTTGGCATATTCCCAACCGATGATGCAATATGTGGTATATCATGTTTATTGACGCCACATTTCGATAAATCGAGTGTTTCCAGGTGCATCATCCTCTGCAAACTAGCCGCCCACTTATTGGCGTTACCACCCAAAGTCCAATTGCATGAAAGGTTCAGCTGGGTCAAGTTTGGCAACTCCCCAGTTGACGATGCAATGTCTACTACGTCACGCGGTTCTAACCAACATTCATCTAAACTGAGTTGTGCGAGGTGTTTCATCCCTTGCAAGTGGACCGCCCAGTCTTTGGCTGAACCGCCAAAATCATTCATTCCGAGGCTTATAACAGTCAAGTTACCTCCATTACGAAATGATGACAAAAGTGTTTTAGCATTGCTACCAGTTAGTGTGCAATCATCGAATTCCAATACCTTCAAGTCTTTCATTGTTGGCAAATGCAAAGCTACGACTTCACTCAACCTTGAATGGTTACACTGTCTTATGTAAATGTCACTTAATTCAGCGAGGAAATGTACTCCCGAGGGCTTTGTGTGCTCGGCAACATGCTTCAGCAACCACACGAACGAGTTCAATAAGTCCTTCCTGTAGCCATTTATATTAATACAGTCACCGAAAAACGACTCGATGAAATCTACTGATAACAAATCTGTTGCTTGACTTTCAAAGTAGCAATTTAAAGCCAATTCCTTCCATTTATCAGTTTCACTTCCGGAATTCCTGCGCGTCATCATCTCTTGCAGCATCCGCAATATTTGTCGTGTGCATTGTTGATTGTCGCCGCAGCAGAAGCGCAGCATGTACTCGAAATTCTTAGGATCGCCAAGTTTATGAAGTATCTCTTGAAATTTCCCGTCGCCCTTGCTTAAAAGACTCTGGCAGTATATAGCTGCGCAATACTCTTGAAGTGTCTTATGAACGAACTGCACGTTATTGTGCGTGGTGCGCCACTTAATGACCCTCTGGCTAGTGAGAATACCCGCTTGTATTGCTTTATCGAGTACACTCTTCTCAAACTGTCCCTCTTGAAATGTAAGCCTTTGCTCTGGGGAAATAAGCCCTTCTAAAGCAACTTTGCCGATTGCAATCACCACTTCCGATATTGCTTCTTTTGATATATCAGGCATCCTTCTTCGAAATATGTATCTAATTGCCTCACTGAACAATCTTGATAGAGTATCGGGTAGTGTTGGCTTTTCCTCCCATAGTCCACACATTAGCAGAAGCAGCATGGGACTCCTTGCTAAATCAGACAGGACTTTCGATGACTGAATCCTATCAAGGAGTCCCTCAGCCACATCAAGCTTTGCAGGGAAAAACTTTTTCACATACTGCCCTATATCTTCCATCCTAAATCCCAAAACATTCACATGGGTGAAAGGTTTTTCAATGAGTGATTTGCTTTTTAATTTAGCAAAGTGAGAGGGGCGTGTTGTTACAACTACAAAACATTCTTTACCAAATTTTCGATTGAGCATTCTTAAAATGGACCCAAATTTCTCTGGTTCGAGGTTAGTTGTCCCGAATTCATCAAAACCATCTATCAGAATGAGCACTTTACTACCATTGTCTTTAATGAACGCTTCCAAACCAACCTTATCTACTGCTGTATCATCTGCTAAAAGCTGAGAAAACACTGACTCAACAAGCTCCGACGTTTGGTCGAGAGCGGACATTTTCAAGACAAACAATAGCGAAAACTGTTCAAGTGCGATACCTTCAGCCCAGTCGAACGCAATTTTGTCAATAATGGTCGACTTCCCCATTCCAGCTGACCCACACAAAATGGCGCGTTTAATATCCTTCCCGTATTTTGTTTTTATGAGGAAAATGTCACCATACTTCCCAACATCGCCCTCTATGTCATCCTGGTCACCCTTTTCTAATTGCAACTCTGTATATATATCCCTTATATGTTTCATGTCGTCATTGACCAAGGGATTTAACTGAACGTAGCTACCTGTGGTAGTATACCGGTCTTTTAATTCACTCCTGCACTGATCAGCAGCATCACTCGGACTGGAGTTAGCTCTTCCCGTCTCGGCTGTTAAAAAGGAAAAGAAACGACATTATGTGTGTATTTGTCAGCGGTAATGGGACAAAAAGGAGTTCATTGATTTTCCCCTCGGTGTTGCAGTGCTTAAAGGGCAACATACAATGTAATTTTTGTAATGCAATCCTTGAAAATGTACCTTTGTATCCAAGGTAACCTTATTTTCAATTTCCAACCTGCTGTTTTCAAGACCAATATGGTGCCTTTTTGGATTTTCTGCTAATGTCAATATTCATATTTGTGAGCAAAATGTGATTTTACATCAGGCAAAAATCTTTGTGCCCAAAAAGTTGCAAGAATTTGGGATATTTTGCAATTCTCTTTTATTAAGTTAATTGTTGTGTTAGTACCTGTAAGTAAGCAAATGAGCAAACCTTCTCAAAGATGTTATCACTGATCTGTTATCACATTTGTGCACAAATCCCCTAAACTGAACACCGTCTCCCAGAAATGATATCGCAGCAACAGCGCTGTCAGTTGTCGAAAAAACATAGACAATTTAACCGTTTAAAACGGGGCACATGTGCTTTGTCGTTGTGTCAGGAAAAAAATCATTTCGTGGATACTTTAGAGCTTTTTTAATGGCTTGATTTGTCTGGTCTTTCCAACTTCATTTTGATTTTTGCATTATCAAATGTAAGTGTACGGATTGCCAAACTTTGTTCAGTTACTGAACATACCTAATATGCCCCGAACCAAGTCGTTCCTGCCCGAATCAATCAGAGCCTTCTCCAACGTCCGCCATGCTTCGGTATAATTGTCTTGCTTTCTCCACCATGTGCTTAACATCTCAAAGCACTGCCTTACAGTATCGTTGGGATGATCAGCATTTATTATATTAATATCTTCTCGAGAAGAATTTAACTTTAAGGACAATTCTTTCCAGTGTGTTCCGATCATCTTAGAATGGGCCCAAATGGATTTGTCGTCAGGTCGTGTATCTGTAAATGAAAACAAATACATTGCAACATGAACAAAGTGCATTCAGTTTAATATAAAGTCGTAATTAGTATTGTTAAAATGTAGTCGGAACGAGAGTGTGTACATTTTGTTCTGGGCTTTCTGTCACGTCCCAACATAAGAGACATGCGTACTAGTGTTGTGCATCGGGTCGGGTTGACCTGGCCAAACCGACCCCAAAACCGACCCAAAACAAACCGAGTCCAAACCAAAACCGGTTTGTGATCCTTAAAAAAACGACCCGATCCGACCCGACCTAACCCTACCGAAATCAAGGAAAACCTACCCAAACCCGAAAAAACCCACACAACTATATCCGGCTTGGGTAACTGTGTCCGTATTTTGGCCCTCAACTCATACCTAGCGCCGCGTGAAGATCATCGTCTTTCAGGTACCGAACCATACCGTGCGGCATTCACAACATGACCTAATGGTTGGCCTGCATGTTTTAGACCGCACGTGCTAGACTGCAAACAACATTTCCTTATTTGCCTAAGTTTCTATTATTCTGCCAATAAAAAAATTAGATTAATTTTACTTTTTTACTTTTGAATGATATATTAAAAAAAGAAACACTCATATATATAATTTTTATTGTTGGTTTACATAATTCTTTGAAGTTAATCAATTATCGCATACGTCAGTTAGTCAGGGAATGGTTGTCTTTCTTGAGCACTATTCTTTATGGGGAAAAAAATCTGAGCAATTTTGGGACAATTTGTATTGTGAACTCTGACCCAGAATAGCATGCCACAGTGATGCCAATTTTTGCTGTGGAAATTGAACAATATGAAGCTATTTCAAATCACATGACGTGTTAATTCAGTAACACGAAATGTTTGGTGCACGCATATTAACATACATTATTTTACTAGCCTAAATTAAGAAAACAATTGCTTCCCTTCCCAATTAAGTTACTGGGAACAAGTCTACTCGCTAACCGGATATAATATGCGCTGAAAATGAACCGAGAATCGGAGGTTTGCAGCCGCCCAAAACCAAAAGTAAAGTAGTTTTATCTTAAATTGATAACATTAAAGTTGAACCCTTGCCGGGAGCACAAGAGCAAATTTGTTAAAGAGCCCGACGGTGCATAATTAACACAATTTGATTCTTGATAATAGAAAGTAAAAACAATCGAAGGAAAATAGCAAGCGAGAGAAAGATAAAACATATAAGGATTTTGTGTAATTGTTTACCTGATCTGCTTTCTGTCCCAGTCACTCCTACTTGTACCATTGGTTGAGGTTCGTCTTGATGAGCAACTTCCTCTTGTTCTGGTCTGTGGTCCTCAGATGATGAAGCCCCTTTACTCCTGCTCTGTTCTTTAGCCCCTCTCACTTGTACTTTTGGTTGAGGTTCGTCTCGACGAGTATTTTCCTCTTGTTCTGGTCTGTGGTCCTCAGATGATGAAGCCTCTTTCCTCCTGCTCTGTTCTTTAGCCCCTCTCACTTGTACCTTTGGTTGAGGTTCGTCTCGATGAGCAACTTCCTCTTGTCCTGGTCTTTGGTCCTCAGATGATGTAGCTCCTCTCTTCCTGCTGTGTTCTTTAGCCCCTCTCACTTGTACCTCTGGTTGAGGTTTGTCTCGATGAGCAGCTTCCTGTTGCCCCTGTCTCTGGTCCTCAGATGATGTAGTCTCATTTTGTTTGATCTTTTTTTTAGCCACTCCCATGTGTACTTGTGGTTGAGTTTTGTCTCTATGAGTAACTTCCTCTTGTTCTGGTCTCTGGTCCTCAGATGATGTAGCTCCTCTCTTCCTGCTGTGTTCTTTAGCCCCTCTAACTTGTACCTCTGGTTGAGGTTCGTCTCGATGAGCAACTTCCTCTTGTTCTGGTCTCTGGTCCTCAGACAATGTAGGCCCTTTCTTCCTGCTCTGTTCTTTAGCCTCTCTCACTTGTACCTCTGGTTGAGGTTTGTCTCGATGAGCAACTTCTTCTTGTTTTCGTCTGTGGTCCTCAGATGATGAAGTCGCTTTCTCCTTACTCTGTTCTTTAGTTCCTCCCATGTGTAACTCTGGTTTAGATTCGCCTCGATGAGCAATTTCATCTCGTTTCGGTTGCTGTCCCTCAGATGTAGTCCCTTTCATCCCGCTCTGTTCTTTAGCCCCTCTCATTAGTATCGATGGTTCGTGTTTGTCTCGATGTGTAACTTCCTCTTGGCTGGTTCTCCGATTCTCAGATGATGTAGTCCCTTTCTTCTCCATTTGTTCTTCAGCTTTTCTCAATTGTACCTGTGGTTGAAGTTTATCTCGATGAGCAGTTTCCTCCTGTCTTGGTCTTCGTCCCTCAGATGATGTTCCCCTTTTCTCCCTATCTGCAACTTCTTCCTGTTCCATCCTCCGTTGCTCTTCAGAAGGAATCATTAGTGCCAGCTCAGCACGCCCGATTGACTTTAACGCATTTTTCAAACTCTGAAATCCTTGCTCGCGATTTGTTTGCTTTCTCCACCAAGAAAGCAGCATCCGTAGGCTCCTTTCTTTGTTTTCTTGGTACATTTTTTGGAATTGCTTGATTTCGTCTTCACCGTATCCCAGGGATTTGGCCAACTGTTCCCAGGATGATTCAGTTTTCGGAGCCAAGTCCCGAAAGAACTGATCATCAACAGGGTATTTGCCTGCCAAATAAAAACGAAACCTCTTCGTTACTACAACATAAAGAAATAGCAAGCAAATAATAAATCTGATTTCCTTAGTATTTGTTTATATAATGTGTTGGTCCTTGTTGAATTACATCGGAGAGGGAGGCGGTGACATTAATTTACATCCTAACACTTGTACCAATGCTAATATATAACGTTAGAGCATCAAATTGTTTTAAATCATTTCCTTTCCAGGAGACATTTTGATCGTTTGCTTTTCTCCATCTTGTAAGGTAATGTTTCTCATAAGCATTTACCTTTTGGTCCACCGCCCAGTAGGCCATCGGTACACAGACGCAGTGAGATGTTCTCGTCCTGATGAATTCCACAGTCGTGAAGTGTCAGCAAGTTATGGAGCTGGAAAAAGAAAGAAGATTCTTAAAGAACATTTTTTTTTCGAAGCAAACGTTTAAACGACAGTTTGGGGTTTCAGATTATACTACACTGGTACAATAACTAAATATAATTGTAACCGTTTATGGTGCAGCTTCACCTTGAAACTAAATCGGTGGGGGGTTAAACCAAAACTATTAATTACATTTCTTGCAATAAGTGCGTAAACTCCATTGCGCAGTCATAAAAAGCAGCACTATCTGTACACGACTACTGTCATTTGAATCAGAAGAGACTGTCACAAAAACCCACAATGCATGGTCTTTAATTCAATAGAATGTCGATGGTACTTCGCAACATGGCTGCTTTGTAAAATATAGAGCAATCTTTACCTCAAAGTTACGAAAGTTTCTTCGGATGAACAGACGCTGTTGTTGAGGCAGCACACCGATTTTCTCGCTTATTATCACTTTTAAGAGCAAGACAGATGTTTCTCGATCCACTTGCAAGCACAGTATCTTCGGTTTATGTGAACGCTGACTTTTGATGAAGACTTGCACATATCTGCGACTGTCAAAAAAAAGGTTCTGATGGTGAGGCTTTTTAATTGTTGGAATTGACATAAAATGTCAGGAATAAAGGTCAAGATTAATGGCGTGTAATCATTCTCTACGCCATTATTTTAGTGAGGACATTTTGTTTTCAAAGGGAGCTATATTTATCTAAAAAAAAAAAAAATTGTAGTTGTAGTACGAAAAGCAGCACATCGTGTTTTACCTGATTAGCTGAGGTTTTTTCTGATCACAAACTCGTTCTTTTTTCAGTTTCTCTTCCTTGGTTGATGCCGTTTCGTTTTGTTTGCTCTCCTCGTCAACTCCTGCATCTTCACGCCTTTCTGGCTCGGGTCCAGCTGCATCGTCTCTCGATTCGCTCGTTACTGATGTTACAAGAAAAATAGAGTACAAAGAATTGTTTACAAATGACTTTCCACTGATTTTTCTTTTAACATTTTTAACTTGTTTAAAAACTTAACAAGGTAGTTTTTTGTAATAGCTTATTTGCTGTACAAAAAAATCGTGTGGTACCTCATCAATTATTTTATGTGTCCTGAAAAATACAGCGTAAGTCTACTTTTTACTTCAAGCTCACCCGGTGCATTTTGGGCCGAATCAGTCAGCCCGATGGCCTCCAACGCTCGTCTCAGCTTCTGAGCTGCTTCGTCGCGATCTGTCGTCTTTTCCCACCAAGTGAGTAGCATGTGACGGCTCTCTTCAGCGCTGCCTTCGTTGGTGGTTTGGATATCTGCAATTTCCGCTTCTTCATATCCTAGGTGTTTGGCAAGTTCCTTCCACGATGTTTCAATTTTTGATGACAAGTCCCTGAGGTACTCATCGTCATTGCTGGCTTTGTCTGTCAAAAGAATGAGTAACGTCGGTGAAACATTTTCAAATACGACCGCCACGGTATAACAAGTTATCAACAACAGGTTCAACAGAAGGAGACTCTTGTTCTTTGTTAAAAGCTCAAATATTGGTCTGAATGTTGAGTTTTCTGCATTTACCGAAAGTCCAACTACCAGCTCCGATAAAGGCCTATAGTCAGGCCCAAAATTTAGCGACAAAAATTCCTGGTGAGAACTGCTTGAACTTATTTTTATCATATATTTTCAAATTGAGGTTGTGGATTATTTACTCGAACATTTACTCCTGACCTCTTCCATTTACCTTTTAGTACATCGTCGTCATTCGCATCATCTAATGATAGACGAAGAGAGATGAGTTCATTCTTGTCAACGCCATTCTCCTCAAGTGTGAGCAAGTCACAGAGCTAACAAAATGAAACATGTAAAAAAAGTAAATTACATAATCAGAGTAGAAAGAGAGAAGATTTTTGTTGTGCATTGTTTAAATAGCCATCAAATTGCGTTCGTTTAAGCCTAGTTGGAAGGAATGGATACTGATTTTCTTTGATACTGGATACCTAGATTTACCCAAGTGCCCCTCTTGCTGACATGAATGTACCCCTTCGTGATACCCTCAGTTGGAAAATATATAATCCCAAAATGCGAACATTTAGGTTTGGATATATTTGAAATTGATACCTACCAGGATGTTTTCCCTGATGTACAGACGCTGATATCGTGCCTCTACATCGATCTTCTTCTGGATTACCTCTTTGAGAGATGAGACAGATGTCTCAGGATGGAGTTCGAAATAAAGTGTCTTGGATTTGTGTGAGGAGGGAGTCCGGACAAAGACCTGCAGTTTCGGTTTTACATCTTGGGTATTACTGTAAAAACAGAGAGAAAATCTGTTTAGATTTAGAAATGCATTATTCTACGCAAGAACTAGATCAGTGAACAATTCATTTTGAAGCTATAGTTAAAGTAACATCCACTGTCACGAGTCTCGTAACAGTATTGCACAAGTTCACTCAACTTTTACACAAGTAGCTGGAAAGAGTCAATGATTCAACAAATCCTTCGATATTAAGTTACGTTTATAACCCTCATTTAAATGTATAATGACATTGCTGTTTACCTCTGACTTTCATGTGTCTGCCTTGATTTTCTTCGGATCCATCGTTTCGATGGTCTCCTCTTTGCACAGCAATCATCAGAAGACGTTTTCCTGTAATGCAGTACAGACAGGAAAGCTTGTTTCCTCCTTGATTTGACTTTAGTCTTCCTGCTGATGAGTTTGGCGTTGGAGTGGTCGTACACGACAGCTGTTGCCTGAATGTATGCATCCAACTGCTGTACGGTCTTTCGCGGCATCTTGGTAGTGATCAGCACGAGTTAAAGTATCGTTACTGAAAGAACACAAAAGAAAAAAGTGTTAAAACCAATGCAATGCTATCCATCGTGTTTGAGGAGCTGGACATATAAGCCGTTTCACTGATACCGCCATCTTTAAATTTGTGTTCAGTGGGCTTTCAATAGCATCACGTCCCAGCACATAGATGACACTATAAGGCATACTAGCAACTTTGAAGAGCAAATGAGTTGCCTTGAGACTGCAGGGCTTGTGATAGACTGGTGATGCACTTATAATGGACTTGTGATGGACTTGTAATGGACTTGGGATGGACTTGGGATGGACTTGGGATGGACTCGTGATGGACTTATTATGAGGGACTTGGGATGGACTTGTGGTGGACTTCTGATAGACTTGGGATGGACTTCTGATGGACTTGGGATGGACTTGGGATGCACTTATGATGGACCTGTGATGGGCTTGTGATAGACTTGTGATGGACTAATTATGAGGGACTTGTGGTGGACTAGTAGTGGACTAGTGATGAACTTGTGATGGACTTGTGATGGACCTTGGATGGACTCGGGATGCACTTATGATGGACTTGTGATGGGCTTGTGATAGACTTGTGATGGACTAATTATGAAGGACTTGTGGTGGACTCGAGGTGGACTTGTGATGAACTTGTGATGGAATGGTGATGGACTGGTGATGGACTTGGGATGGAATCGGGATGGACTTGGAATGGACTTGGGATGGACTTGGGATGAACTTGGGATGAACTTGGGATTGACTTGTGATGGACTTGTGATGGACTTGTGATGGACTTGTGATGGACTTGTAATGGACTTGGGTTGGAATTGTGATGGGCTTGTGATTAACTTAGGATGGACTTGGGATGCACCCAGACCTTCATCAGGAAAGTCCACATTTTAAATAAAAATATAAAATTTAAAAGAAGTATGCATTTCAAGTACATGTATATTCATTTTAAGAACTGCATTTAGAAATTACAAAATAACATCATGTCATGTACATTTCTTTCAAACGCCACGTAAATCAGAAAAATCAACATTGGGTTTTGCCCTTCACTGCCGTAATTACATGAGCACTGTGTTCTCAGAGTTACTACAGTATTAATTTAGAAAACAAAGTCCTTGAGGAGCAGTGTCCCCTTCCCCCCATCCCCACTCCTAACCCCCGAAACTGAAATACCTCTGTTTAAAACATTTAATTTCTCGTTTGGTCAGTTTCACGGCAAAATGCACTCTACACTGTGTAACGACAAATCCTCATCATGTCTTGTGAAGTTCCATCTCCATTTTACTTTTACCAGATTGTACGAATTTGCTACATCCATATTTCATTTTTCAGAAGAAACAAATTATTTCAACTTCACGATGTCGATCTAAGAAAGAAAGAAACAGTTATAGAAAAATCAGGAAATGGACGGACATGATGTTGCAAGTGCAACGTACCTAATGTTTTCGCCCAGTTTCATATTTCCGCATACCGATTTTGGAATTGCCCTGATGTAATAATACTATTAATACATTTTTACAATGTGGGTAACTTCACAGTGCGCGTGCGCAGTACCGCCCTGTAAACGTGCCAGGTTCCCGGACCAGTTTTCCCAAAGAACCTCGCCGCCGGTGCGTGGTATGAATACAAACTAGCAAATGCTGGGAAGTACAAGCAAACAGCAGAAGCATTTACATATGAGTACAATTTCTTTTGCTGTTCAGCATCCAGACAGCAGGTTCAAATGCTAACTTATTGAATAGCTTGCACGGACGAATGGTTGTCAACAATAGGGTCTCTTGTGTGTGCGTATGCGAATTGGCACACACAGGGTTTACATGTAGCGCAAGTGACTCCAAATCAACAAGGTGATGCATGCAGTAGAGTAGCTGATTTGACCCTTAAATCCAACACAAATGATATATTTCACAAATTACAGAGTGCAGAGTGTACTTTCATTAAAAAAAAAACGTAAAGCGAAGTGTGGATGAAGTTACACTTACCTATATGTAATCACCCAGAAATATATTTCAGTTCCTAAAATCATACCCAAAAAATGTGATGTTGAAAAAGAATATTTTATTACTGAATAATGTGGACGCTTATATCATTTCGTTCAGTTCCTGATTGCCGTTTGAAGCACTAACTCCCTTTCATTCATGCTTTTCAGTAAAAGCCTTTGCTTTATTTTCATCCACATAGATGCAAGTAAATGCTAAATGTGTAGACTATAGAAGCAAATGGTAGTTTTTACTCAAGCGACCCACTGACTCTTAAATCTATGACTTCTGAGATCACACACAAAAGAGTGTCATCCAGCTCTCATATACCGGGGAAATGTTCCACTCAAAACGAAATCAAACCCCACTCACTTTTTACATCATAGGGTACACTTTCAAAAGGAAAAAAAAATATTAAATTTTACACTGCAAATAAGTATAAAAGTACATGTTTGTTTTATTATGTTTGGAAGTGCCTCATGCTGTTACTGTAAATTTAGTGTGCATTTTTATGTGATGTTACTTGTGGGCATAGACTGGTCAAATTTAGGGATTTAAGTACACAAAGTATGAGCCCATGATGTGGCTCATGAAGAACATCCGACAGTCGTGTACAGATTGAAAACAAATGAAGCAGCAGTTACAGAAAGTTGCTACGGCAGAAATCTCCAAATGCCGGCAACCCTTGGCGCTCAAACATCTGTTTCACTCAGGCCTCAGCCTCATCCTCATCCTCGTCCCCAGTTTCTAATTTATTTTAAACCTCATTTTCAAAAGCAGCGCTCAACATCATGGGAACGAGGTTGCTCCTGCCTTCAGATCAAATGACATTACATTTTTAAACTTGTATTTGCATGCAATAAAAAAAAGCCCCGAAAAAACATAAAGCCGGCAAGTCAAAAAAAGTGAAATTTAACACAAGTATGCATGTCCATACATTCCAACAATTGCATCAGACTAGTGTAATTTACCCCCCCCCCTCTTTATTTGGTTAAACTCTCTCACGTAACCGGTCTCTCTCTTAATAATATGCTTGAGCATGCGCAATACCACCAATGAGTCCGTATTTCACAAAACCTAAATTCACGCTACACCGGCATTTACAAAATACATCATAGCATGTACATTTATTTTAAACGACCGTAATTAAGAAATATTAACGTTTGGTTTGACCATTCACTGCCCGGTTAACGTATGATCAGCGCTGTCAAAGTAATAATTCAGAAAACAAATCCTTTCAGGAGCAGTGTCCACTGCCCCCCCCCCCACACACACACACTCAGGACAGAAATACCCATGTTCATATCTTTTATGGCCTACCTGTTAACTCTCTTGCGGTCAGTTTCACGTCAAAACTGCACTCTACACTTTGTAACGGTTAACCCTCATCAAGTGTTCGTAAAATTCTATCTCCATTCTACCTGTACCTCAGTTGGTGAGTTTACTTTATCCAAAGTACATTAATTAGAAACCAATTATCAAGACTGCACGATGGAGATCGAAGAAGAGAAAAACAGTCATGGAAAAACCACAACATAGTACACGGATTATGATGTTCCCAGTGCAACGTACCCTGTTTACGGCCAGTTTTCCCCATACCTATTTTGGAATTGCCCTGATGTAATGCTACTATCAATATTTTTAACAATGAGGGCAACTTCACAGTGCGCGTGCGCAGTACCGCCCTGTAAACGTGCCTGGTTCTCGGACCCTCCATTATCGATTCTGAATTCGAACGGAGCGGGAACCAGTCATCTCGCCAACCTCGCCGCCGTTGCATCGTATGAATACAAACTAGCAAATGCTAGGAAGTTCAAGCAAACAGAAGAGACATTTACATATGAGTGAAATTTCTTTTGCTGTTCAGCATCCAGAAAGCAGGTAGTAAATGCTAACTTACTATTGTATTGCACGGACAAAAGGTTGTCAACAATCGGGTCTCTTTTGTTTGTGTATGAAATGACACACACAGGGTTTACATGTAGGGTAACCGAGCCCAAATCATCAAGGCGATATACAGTACAGTAGTTAATTTGTGTCTTAAATCCAACTCAAATGATATATTTTGACAATTCACAGAGTGCAAAAAGTGCCATAGTGAAAAGGTAAAGCGACAGTGTAGGCAAAGTTACAGTGTGCTACATTTCTTCACCCAGAAACATATTTCAGCCAGTAAAATCGTCAAAAAAATGTGATGTTGAAAACAAATATTTTATTATATTACTAAATAAATTCGACGCTTATGTCATTTTGTTCCGTTCCCTGATTGCCGACTGAGGCATTCACCATATTTCAATCATGATTTTCAGTAACGGTCTTTGCTTCATTTTTATCCACACCGATGAAAGTTAATGCATACAAATTGAAAGTAAAAACATATATTGAAGTTTTTACTCCACCGACCCACTGACTCACAATCTATGACTTCTGGGATCACACACAAAAGAGTGTCATTCAGCTCTCATGTATAGGGGAATGTTCTACTCAAAATGAAATGAAACCCTACTTTTTACATCATAGGGCGCACTTTCAAAGAAAACAATAATAAATTTCCACTGCAAATAGTGTAAAAGTACACGTTTGTTTCATTATCTAAGGTGCCTTATGCTGTTATTGTCAATTGACGGCGCCGTTTCTGTGATGTTACCTTTGGGCATACAGGATGAGTCAAAATAAAAATTAAAAAAAAAGAAACCTAAATGGCAGGACCATTTTTCGAATGAAAATAAGTACGAGAATCATTTAAATCACTCATGTGCTTTTCAAGTTAGAGAATTTTGAACGTTATCACAGTTTTAAAGTTCTGTCCACGGATCATACAAAAAACAGGCAAGTATCCTTACTGAAAGAACACAAAAGAAAAAGTGTTAAAACCAATGCAATGCGATCCATCGTGTTTGAGGAGCTGGACATATAAGCCGTTTCACTGATACCGCCATCTTTAAATTTGTGTTCAGTGGGCAATTCAATGGCATCACGTCCTAGCACATAGATGACACCATAAGGCATACTAGCGACTTTGAAGAGCAAATGAGTTGACTTAACACTACAGAGCTTGTGATGGACTTGTAATGGACTTGGGATGGACTTGTAATGGACTTGCGATAGACTCGTGATGGACTTATTATGAGGGACTTGGGATGGACTTGTGGTGGACTTGTGATAGACTTGGGATGGAATTGTGATGGACTTGGGATGGACTCGGGATGCACTTATGATGGACTTGTGATGGGCTTGTGATAGACTTGTGATGGACTAATTTTGAGGGACTTGTGGTAGACTTGTGGTGGACTTGTGGTGGACTTGTGATGGACTTGTGATGGACTTGTGATGGACCTTGGATGGACCCGGGATGCACTTATGATGGACTTGGGATGGGCTTGTGATATACTTGTGATGGACACATTATGAAGGACTTGTGGTGGACTTGTGATGGACTTGTGATGGACTTGTGATGGACTTGTGGTGGACTTGGGATGGAATCGGGATGGACTTCGGATAGACTTGGGATGGGCTTGTGATAGGCTTGTGATTAACTTGAGATGGACTTGGGATGGACCCAGACCTTCTTCAGGAAAGTCCACATTTTAAATAAAAATATAAAATTTAGAAGAAGTATGCATTTGAAGTACATATATATACATTTTAAGAACTGCATTTTAGAAAATAGAAAACTACAACTTATCATGTACATTTCTTTCAAACGCCACGTAAATCAGAAAATTCAACATTGGGTTTTGCCCTTCACTGCCGTCATTACATGAGCACTGTGTACTCAGAGTTATCAGAGTGTTAATTCAGAAAAACACATTCCTTCAGGAGCAGTGTCCCCTTCCCCCATCCCCACTCCAAACCCCCGAAACTGAAATACCTCTGTTTAAAACATTTACTGCTATCTTTCTTTTGGTCAGTTTCACGGCAAAAACGCAGTCTACACTTTGTAACGACAAATCCTCATCATGTCTTGTAAAGTTCCATATCCATTTTACCACTACCAGACTTAACGACTTTTACTACATCCGTATTACATTATTCAGAAGAAATAAATTATTACGACTTCACGATGTCGATCGAAAAAAAAAGGAACAGCCGTGGAAATATCATACAATCGTGCAACGTACCTTATTTACGCCTAGTTTCATATTTCCGCAAACCTATTTTGGAATTGCCCTGATGTAATACTACTATTAATACATTTTTACAATGTGGGCAACTTCCCAGTGCGCGTGCGCAGTACCGCCCTGTAAACGTGCCAGGTTCCCGGACCAGTTTTCCCAAAGAACCTCGCCGCCGTTGCGTCGTATGAATACAAACTAGCAAATGCTGGGAAGTACAAGCAAACAGCAGAAGCATTTACATATGAGTACTATTTCTTTTGCTGTTCAGCATCCAGACAGCAGGTTCAAATGCTAACTTATTGGATAGATTGCACGGAAAAATGGTTGTCAACAATGGGGTCTCTTGTGTGTGTGTGTATGAATTGGCACACACAGGGTTTACATGTAGGGCAAGCGACTCCAAATCAACAAGGTGATGCATGCAGTACAGTCGCTATTTTGAGCCTTAAATCCAATTCAAATGATATATTTTCACAAATTACAGAGTGCAGAGTGTACTTTCATTACAACACAAACGTAAACTTGCAGTGTGGACGAAGTTACACTTGCCTATATTTAATCACCCAGAATATATTTCAGATCGTTAAATCATTTAAAAAATGTGATGTTGAAAATGATATTTTATTGTATTACTGAATAAACTGGTCGTGAATATCATTTTGTTCCGTTCCTAAATATCGTCTGAATCACCTTCTCTTTTTTATTCATGCTTTTCAGTAAAAGCCTTTGCTTCATTTTTATCCACACAGATGCAAGCACATGCTAAATTGGTAGACTATAGAAGCAAATGGTAGTTTTTACTCAACCGACCCACTGACTCTTAAATCTACGACTTCTGAGATCACACACAAACGCGTGTCATCCTGCTCCTATGTACCGGGGAGATGTTCTATTCAAAATGAAATGAAACCCCACTTTTTACATCATAGGGCGCACTTTCAAAACATTTTTTTAAAAATTTTACACTGCAAAAAAGTGTAAAAGTACATTCTTTTTTTTAATTATTATCTTTGGAAGTGCCTCAGGCTATTATTGTCACTTGAGGCCGCCGTTTCTGAGATGTTAATTGTGGGCATAGACTGGTCAAGTTTTTAGGGATTTAAGTACACAAAGTATGAGTCCATGATGTGGCTCATGAAGAACATCCCCCAGTCGTGTACAGATTCAAACAAAATGAAGCACCAGAAAAGTTCATACGGCAGAAATCTTCAAATGAAACCCAACTTTTTACATCATATGGCGCACTTTTAAAGGATTTATTTTTAAATTTTACATTGCAAATTAGTGTAAGTGTACATGTTGTTTTTTTATTATCTTTGGAAGAGCCTCATATGCTATAACTGTCAATTGAGGGTGCCGTTTCTGTGATGTTAATTGTGGGCATAGACTGGTCAAGTTTAAGGATTTAACTTCACAATGTATACGAGTCCATGGTGTGGCTAATGAAGAACATCCGACACTCGTGTACAGATTGAAAACAAATGAAGCAGCAGTAACAACCAAGTTCATACGGCAGAAATCTCAAAATGCCGGCAACTTGGTGTTCAAACATCTGTGACTCTGGCGCCTCTGCCTCAGCATTGTCGCAAGTTTGTAAATTATGTTAAACGTCATTTTCAAAAGCAGTGATCAACATCATGGGAACGAGGTTGCTCCTGCCTTCAGATCAAATGACATTACATTTTAAAACTTGTATAAGCATGCAATAAAAAAAGCCCCAAAAAAACCCTAAATCCGGCAAGGCAAAAAAAAGTGAAATTTAACACAAGTATGCATGTCCATACATTCCAACAATTGCATCAGACTAGTGTACAAATCGGGTTATTTTTTATCCCTTTTATTGGTTAAACCCTCTCACGTTACCGGTCTCTCTCTTAATAATTTGCTTGAGCATGCGCAATACCACCAATGAGTCAGTATTTCACAAAACCTAAATTCACGCTACACCGGCATTTACAAAATACATCATAATTTGAATTGAATTGAATTGAATTGAAGGGTTTTTTTTATTGTTCGTACCATTCTCGCAGTCCGAAGACTGAATTGCGATGGTTTACAATTTACAATTAACATAAATTATAAAAAAAAAATCATTTATACATATGTTCGACATTAAAGTATTCTAAAAAGACCATTATTTTTTTTATGCATAATGTTAAAACATAGAAATATTCTAAAAAAACTCTTATACAAACATGTGGATTAAAAAATGTTAAACTGCTACCCAGACTAGATAAAAAAAAACCCTGTTTTGGACATCTACACGCCTTTCAATCACATAGTGATAAAAAGAATGCATTGTGTTTTACATCCAGACATAACCATTTTATTACATTACATTAGGTGTTTATTAATGAGTCTGACTAGGTAAGGCAGATAAAATGCCAGGGTTTGGTTACAAAACAAATCAAAATTTTGGAAAATGGCATGGGTATGTAGCGTATTGAATTGAATTGAAGGTATTTTAATTGTTCGTACCATTCTCGCTGTACAATTTACAATTAACAGAAATCATTGAAAAAAAAACCATTTATACATATGTTCGACATTAAAGTATTCTAAAAAGACCATTATTTTTTTATGCATAATGTTAAAACATAGAAATATTCTGAAAAGACTCTGATACAAACATGTGGATTAAAAAATGTTAAAATGCTACCCAGACTAGATAAAAAAAAAAGAACTGTGTTTTGTACATCTACACGCCTTTCAATCACATAGTGATAAGAAGAATGCATTTTGTTTTACATCCAGACATTTTATTACACTACATTAGGTGTTTATTAATGAGTCTGACTAGGTAAGGCAGGGTACTGCTCCGCAGTCTCTCCGTTCTGCACTTAAAGTCTCTCAGTCGCTCACTGTGCCGAAGCTGACGCATTGTACATTTATTTTAAACGACCGTAATTATAAATATTTAACGTTCGGTTTGACCCTTCACTGCCCAAGTAACGTATGCTCAGAGTTGTCAAAGTAATAATTTTGAAAACAAATCCTTTCAGGAGCAGTGTCGACTGCCCCTCCCCCCCCCCCACCTCAGGACAGAAATACCCCTGTTCATATTATTTCAGGGCCTACATGTTAACTCTCTTGCGGTCAGTCTCGCGTCAAAGCTGCGCTCTAAACTCTGTGACGACAATCCCTCATCAAGTGTTTGTAAAATTCTATCTCCATTCTACCTGTACCACAGTTGGCGAGTTTACTACTTTCAAAGTACGTTTATCAAAAGAAACCAATTATCAAGACTGCACGATGGCGATCGAAGAAGGGAAGAAACAGTCATGGAAAAATCACGACATAGTACACGGATTATGACGTTCGTAGTGCAACGTACCCTATTTACTCCCAGTTTTCCCCATACTTATTTTGGAATTGCCCTGATGTAATGCTACTTTTAAAATTTTTAACAATGAGGGCAACTTCACAGTGCGCGTGCGCAGTACCGCCCTGTAAACGTGCCCAAATCGACAAGGTGCTATACAGTACAGTGAATAATTTGTGTCGTAAATCCAACTCAACTGATTTTTTTTCACAATTTACAGAGTGCAAAGTACTTTCATGAAAAACGTAGAGCGCAGTATAGACGAAGTTACAATTGCCTATATTTCTTCACCCAGAAACGTATTTCAGCTATTAAAATCATATTCAAAAATGAAATGTTGAAAAATCATATTTTATTATGTCACTGAATAAACTCGACTCATGTCATTTTGTTCAACCTCGTCCCTAGTTTTTAATTTATTATAAACCACATGTTCAAAAGCAGTGCTCAACATCATGGGAACGAGGCTGCTCCTGCCTACAGATCAAATGACATCACAGTTTTAAACTAGTATTAGCATGAAATAAAAAAGCCCCGAAAAAAAATAAATCCGGCAAGTCAAAAAAAGGTGAAATTTACCACAAGTTTATGCATGTCCATACATTCCAAAAATTGCATCGGACTCGTGGAAAAATCGTTTTTTCCCCTTTTATCGGTACAATCCTCTCACGTGACCGATCCCTCTCCTAATACGCTTGAGCATGCGCAATACTACTAATGATTGCGTATTTGACAAAACCTAATTTCACGCTACACCGGCATTTAGAAAATACATCATAACATGTACATTTATTTTATATGACCGTAATTATGAAAATTAGACTGCACGATGGAGATGGAAGCGGGGAGGAAACCGTCTTGGAAAAAACACGAAATCGTACACGAATACGAGTGCAACGTACCCTATTTACGCCAAGTTTTCCCCATACTTATTTTGGAATTGCCCCAATGTAATGCTACTATCAATATTTGTATAACAAAGGGGGCAGCTTCACAGAGCGCGTGCGCAATACCGTCCTGTAAACGTGCCTGGTTCCCGGTGTCACGGTCTCACTTCTCCGGCGTGCTAGCTTCTCCAAAAGGGAAATTTCGCTTCAACACGCATGCACAAAATTGCCCAGTGGTGTACATTTTCGTCAGCTTTATTTGTGTGCTGAGTTCTTCGGGGTTGTACTGGTGCACGTAATATCATAGGATATTTGTATGCATGGTTACAGGGTACCAGTCAAATCCAGAATTTTCGTGGCGCGCACAACTCCCAATAACCATAGCCAAAAAGACTTGAAATGCACATTTATTTTAAGCCGCATGGTTGCAAAAATAAAGACAAAATGGAACTCGAACGAGCAAGGAACACGGACCAAGGAGTTCGTTCTTAATTATTCCTCCATGAACACACACACACATGCATGACGCTGGAAACACAAATCAGAATGCTTGCAAGACCATGCGGGAAGTGTTACATAACACATTCTTGGATGTCCCTCCCCTCAGTGTGTTATTAATAGGCTTGGTAATACAGCCCGAGGAAAAGTAAGCACAGCGGACACATCAGCATGTATCGTGCTCATGTAACGTGCACTGTAACGTGCTCAACTGTCCGCCGAATCCACCCGGAGAAGCTAGCACACCGGAGAAGTGAGACCGTGACACCGGACCCTCGATTATCGATTCTGAATTCGAGCGGAGTGGGAACCAGTCATCCAAAGAACCTCGCAACCGCGCCGTAGCGTCATATGAATACAAGCTAGCAAATGTTGGGAAGTACAAGCAAACAGCAGAAGAATTTACATATGAGAACAATTTCTTTTGCTGTTCAGCATCCAGACAGCGGGTTCAAATGCTAGCTTATTGGATAGATTGCACGGACGAATGGTTGTGTGTGTGTATGAATACTCGGACCACACAGGGTTTACATGTGGGGTAAACGACTCCAAATCACCAAGGTGATGCATACAGTAGCTAATCCGAGCCTTCAATCAAACTCAAATGATATATTTTCACAAATTAAAGAGTGCAGAAAGTACTTTCATGAAAAACGTAAAGCGCAGTACGTATGGACGAAGTTAAAGTTGCCTATATTTACTCACCCAGAAACATATTTCAGCTCGTAAAATCATACAAAAAATGTGATGTTGAAAAGTAGTTTTTATTGTATTAGTGAATAAAGTGGACGTTTATGTCATTTCGTTCAGTATCTGATTGCCGTCTGAAGCACTCAATCCATTTAATTCACGCATTTCAGTAAAAGCCTTTGCTTCGTTTTTATCCACTCAGATGAAAGTATATGCATACAAATTGGTAGTAAAAGCAAATGGTAGTTTTTACTCAACCGACCCACTGACTCTTAAATGTATGACTTCTGGGATCACACACAAAAGAGTGTCATCCAGCTCTCATATACCGGGAAATGTTCCACTCAAAATGAAATGAAACCCCACTCACATTTTACATCATAGGGCACACTTTGAAAAGAAAAAATATTAAATTTTAGACTGCAAATAAGTATAAAAGTACATTATGTTTGGAGTGCCTCATGCTATTACTGTCAATTGAGGGCGCCGTTTCTGTAATGCTACTTGCGGGCATAGACTGGTCAAGTTAAGGATTTAAGTTCACAGAGTATGAGTCCATGATGTGGCTCATGAAGAACATCCGACAGTCGTGTACAGATTGGAAACAAATGAAGCAGCAGAAAGTTGATACGGTAAAAATCCCCAAATGCCGGAACTTTTGGTGCTCAATAAGCTGTGACACCGAGATCCCTTACTCAAGCTCACTGAGGCCTCTACCTTAACCTCGTCCCCAGTGTCTAATTTAGTCTAAACCTCGTTTTCAAAAGTAGTGCTCAACATCATGGGGACGAGGTGGCCCCTTCCTTCATAATGACATCATGGGTTAGTCATGAATATGCAAACTTGTATATGCATGCAACCCAAAGGCCCTGAAAAACCCATAAAGTAAAACAAAAAGTAAAATTTTACTCAAGCATGAATTTAAAGTACACATACATTTCAAAATTTGCATCAGACTCGTGTAGAAATCAGAATTCTTTTCTCTTTTATTGGTTAAACCCTCTCACGTGACCAGACCCTCTCCTAATCTTTGCCTTTGCGTGAGCATGCGCAATACCACCAATGAGTCCGTATTTCCCAAAACCAAAATTCACGCTACACCGACATTTGGAAGATGCACACATCATAGCATTTACATCTATTTCAAAGAACACGTACGTAATTCAGATAATTAAGCATTTGCTTCGGCCTTTTCTGCAGTTATCGCATGAGTACTGCATGCTCAGAGCTGTCAAAGTAAAAATTGAGATAAAACCTTTTTAAGAGCGAGGTGTTCCCCAACCCTGAACTGAAATACCGCTGTTCAAAACTTTACCTGTTATCTCTCTTTCGGTTCAGTTCCACGGTAACCATGCACTCTACACTTTGTGACGACAAATCCTCATCACGTTTTGTAAAACTCCCATCTCCATCCGAGTTAACTGATCCAAAGTAAATTTAATCAGAGCAACCACATTATCAAGACTTCACGATCGAGACCGAAGAAGGGCAGAAACAGTCACGGAAAAATCACGAAATCCTGGACGGATTTGATGCTGCAAGTGTAACGTTCCCTACTTACGCCCAGTTTCATATTTCCGCATACCGATTTCAGAATTCCCCTGATGTAATACTACTATAAATATATTTAAACAATGGGGGAGACGTCACAGTGCGCGTGCGCAGTACCGCCCTATAAACGTGCCTGGTTCCCAGACCCTCCACTATCGATTCTGAATTCGAACGGAGCGGGAACCAGTCTTCCAAAGAACCCCGCCGCTGTAGCGTCGTATGAATACAAACTGGCAAATGCTGGGAATTACAAGTAAACAGCAGAAGCAAATACATATGAGTACATTTGCTTTTGCTGTTATCCAGACAGCAGGTTCAAATGCTAGCTTATTGAATAGATTGCACGGACGAATGGTTGTGTGTGTGTACGAACACGCAGACCAAATGCCGGAACTTTTGGTGCTCAATTAGCAGTGACACAGAGATCCCTTACTCAACCTCAATAAAGCATCTACCTCAACCTCGTCCCCAGTGTCTAATTTTTTTTAAACCTTGTTTTCGAAAGTAGTGCTCAAAATCATGGGGACGAGGTGGCCCCTTCCTTCATAATGACATCATGGGTTAGTCATGAATATGCAAACTTGTATGAGCATGCAATCCAAAGGCCCTGAAAAAACCCATGAAGTCAAAAAAATAGTAAAATTTTACTCAAGCATGCATTTGAAGTACACATACATTTGAACATTTGCATCGGACTCTGTAGAAATCGGACTCCTTTTCTCTTTTATTGGTAAAACCCTCTCACGTGACCAGACCCTCTCCTAATCTTTGCCGTTATCGCATGAGTACTGCATGCTCAGAGCTGTCAAAGTAATAATTCAGAAAAAAAAAAAAACCTCTTTAAGAGCGAGGTGTTCCCCAAACCTGAACTGAAATACCGCTGTTCATAACTTTTACCTGCTATCTCTCTTTCGGTTCAGTTTCACGGTGAACATGCACTTTGTGACGACAAATCCTCATCAATTTTTTTAAAAATCCCATCTCCATCCGAGTTAACTGATCCAAAGTAAATTTAATCAGAGC
Organism: Patiria pectinifera; assembly: GCA_029964075.1. NCBI lineage: Eukaryota > Metazoa > Echinodermata > Asteroidea > Valvatida > Asterinidae > Patiria > Patiria pectinifera. The sequence continues at coordinate 11,749,184 of CM057145.1, forward strand.
AACCACATTATCAAGACTTCACGATCGAGACCGAAGAAGGGCAGAAACAGTCCTGGAAAATCACGAAATACTGGACGGATTTGATGCTGCAAGTGTAACGTTCCCTACTTACGCCCAGTTTCATATTTCCGCATACCGATTTCAGAACTCCCCTGATGTAACACTACTATTAATATATTTTAACAATGGGGGCGACGTCACAGTGCGCATGCGCAGTACCGCCCTGAAAACGTGCCTGGTTCCCGGACCCTCCATTACCGATTCTTAATTCGAACGGAGCGGGAACCAGTCATCCAAAGAACCCCGCCGCCGAAGCGTCGTATGAATACAAACTAGCAAATGCTGGGAAGTACAAGTAAACAGCAGAATCATTTACATGTGAGTACAGTTTCTTTTGCTGTTATCCAGACAGCAGGTTCAAATGCTAGCTTATTGAATAGATTGCACGGACGAATGGTTGTGTGTGTGTACGAACACGCAGACCACACAGGGTTTACATGTGGGGTAAACGACTCCAAATCACCAAGGTGATGCATGCAGTACAGTAGCTAATTTAAGCCTTCAATCCAACTCAAATGATATATTTTCACAATTTACAGAGTGCAGAAAGTATTTTCATGAAAAACGTAAAGCGCAATGTGGACGAAGTTGACAGTTGCCTACATTTATTCTCCCCGAAACATAGTTCAGCCAGTACAATCGTACTAAAAAAATGTGATGTTAAAACCTAATATTTTATTATAGCACTGTATGAATTGGTCGCTTATGTCATTTCGTTCAGTTCCCTGATTGCCGTCTGAAGCGTTCAGTAAAAGCCTTTGCTTCATTTTCATCCACATGGATGCAAGTAAATGCTAAATGTGTAGACTATAGAAGCAAATGGTAGTTTTTACTCAAACGATCCACTGACTCTCAAATCTATGACTTCTGGGATCACACACAAAAAAGAGTCAGCCAGCTCCCATGTACCGGAAAATGTTCCACCCAAAACGAAATGAAACTCCACTCACTTTTGATATATAGAAAAAAAATGAAGAACATCCGACAGTCGTGTACAGATGGAAAACAAATGAAGCAGCAGAAAGTTGATACGGTAAAAATCCCCAAATGCCGGAACTTTTGGTGCTCAATTAGCAGTGACACAGAGATCCCTTACTCAACCTCAATAAAGCATCTACCTCAACCTCGTCCCCAGTGTCTATTTTTTTGTAAACCTTGTTTTCGAAAGTAGTGCTCAAAATCATGGGGACGAGGTGGCCCCTTCCTTCATAATGACATCATGGGTTAGTCATGAATATGCAAACTTGTATGAGCATGCAATCCAAAGGCCCTGAAAAAACCCATGAAGTCAAAAAATAGTAAAATTTTACTCAAGCATGCATTTGAAGTACACATACATTTGAACATTTGCATCGGACTCTGTAGAAATCGGACTCCTTTTCCCTTTTATTGGTTAAACCCTCTCACGTGACCAGACCCTCTCCTAATCTTTTTCTTTGCATGAGCATGCGCAATACCACCAATGAGTCCGTATTTCACAAAACCAAAATTCACGCTACACCGACATTTGGAAAACACATCATAGCATTTACATCTATTTCAAAGAACACGTACGTAATTCAGATAATTAAGCATTTGCTTCGGCCTTTTCTGCAGTTATCGCATGAGTACTGCATGCTCAGAGCTGTCAAAGTAAAAATTGAGATAAAACCTTTTTAAGAGCGAGGTGTTCCCCAACCCTGAACTGAAATACCGCTGTTCAAAACTTTACCTGTTATCTCTCTTTCGGTTCAGTTCCACGGTAACCATGCACTCTACACTTTGTGACGACAAATCCTCATCACGTTTTGTAAAACTCCCATCTCCATCCGAGTTAACTGATCCAAAGTAAATTTAATCAGAGCAACCACATTATCAAGACTTCACGATCGAGACCGAAGAAGGGCAGAAACAGTCACGGAAAAATCACGAAATCCTGGACGGATTTGATGCTGCAAGTGTAACGTTCCCTACTTACGCCCAGTTTCATATTTCCGCATACCGATTTCAGAATTCCCCTGATGTAATACTACTATAAATATATTTAAACAATGGGGGAGACGTCACAGTGCGCGTGCGCAGTACCGCCCTGTAAACGTGCCTGGTTCCCAGACCCTCCATTATCGATTCTGAATTCGAACGGAGCGGGAACCAGTCTTGCAAAGAACCCCGCCGCCGTTGCGTCGTATGAATGCAAACTAGCGAATGCTGGGAAGTACAAGCAAACAGCAGAAGCATTTACATATGAGTACAATTTCTTTTACTGTTCAGCATCCAGACAGCAGGTTCAAACGCTAACTTATTGAACAGATTGCACAGACGAAAGGTTGTCAACAATAGGGTCTCTTGTGTGTGTGTGCGAATTGGCACACACAGGTTTCACATGTAGGGTAAACGACTCCAAATCATCAAGGTGATGCATACAGTACAGTAGCTAGATTGAGCCTTCAATCCAACTCAAATGATATATGTTCATCATTTACAGAGTGTAGAAAGTACTTTCATGAACAACGTAAAGCGCAGTGTGGACGAAGTTGACAGTTGCCTATACTTACTCACCCAGAGACATATTTCAGCGGGTAAAATCATATCAAAAATGTGATGTTGAAAATTAATATTGTATTGTATAACTGAATAAACTGGACGTTTATGTCATTTCGTTCAGTATCCGATTGCCGTCTCACTCCATTTGATTCATGCTTTTCAGTAAAAGCATTTGCTTCATTTTTATCCACACAGATGCAAGAAAATGCTAAATGTGTAGACTATAGGTGCAAATGGTAGTTTTTACTCAACCGACCCACTGACTCTTAAATCTATGACTTCTGGGATCACACACAAAAGAGTGTCATCCAGCTCTCGTGTACTGGGAAAATGTTCCACTCAAAATGAAATGAAACCCCTCTTTTTACATCATAGGGCGCACTTTCAAAAGAACAAAATATTAAACTTTACTCAGCAAATTAGTGTAAAAGTACATGATGTTTTTAAAATTACCGTTTCTGTGATGTTACTTGTGGGCATAGACTGGTCAAGTTTAGGGATTTAAGTAGATAAAGTCTGAGTCTATGATGTGGCTCCTGAAGACCATTCGACAGTTGTGTACATATTGAAAAATGAAGCAGCAGTAACAGAAAGTTCATACGCCAGAAATCTCCAAATTAAACCCCATTTTTAACATCATAGGGCGCACTTTTTCACTGCAAATTAGTGTATTAAAGTGCACATGTTGCTTCTTTATTATCTTTGGAAATGCCTCATATGCTATTACTGTCAATTGAGGGCGCCATTTCTGTGATGATACTTGTGGGCATAGACTGGTCAAGTTTAGGGATTCAAGTACATAAAGTCTGAGTCCATGATGTGGCTCATGAAGAACACCCGACAGTCGTGTACATATTGAAAACAAATGAAGAAGCAGTAACAGAAAGTTGCTACGGCAGAAATCTCCAAATGCCGGCAACCCTTGGCGCTCAAACATCTGTTACACTGAGGCTTCTCAACCTCGTCCCCATGCAGTTTTTAATTCATTTTAAACCTCATTTTCAAAAATAGTGCTCAAAATCATGGAAACGACGTGGCCCGTTCCTTCATGTGACATCATGGGTAAGTCATGAATATGCAAACTTGTATTAGCATACAATGAAAAAAAAAACATCAAATCAGGCTAGTCAAAAAATAGTAAAATTTTACTCAAGCATGCATTTGAAGTATACATACATTTCAAAATTTGCATCAGACTCGTGTAGAAATTGGACTCCTTTTCTCTTTTATTGCTTAAACCCTGTCACGTGACCAGACCCTCTCCTAATCTTTGCCTTTACGTGAGCATGCGCAATACCACCAATGAGTCCGTATTTCACAAAACCAAAATTCACGCTACACCGACATTTGGAAAACACGTCATAGCATTTACATCTATTTCAAAGGACATGTACGTAATTCAGAAAATTTAGCATTTGCTTTGGCCTTTTCTGCCGTTATCGCATGAGTACTGCATGCTCAGAGCTGTCAAAGTAATAATTGAGAAACAAAAACATCTTTAAGAGCAAAGTGTTCCCCAACCCTGAACTGAAATACCGCTGTTCAAAACTTTACCTGTTATCTCTCTTTCGGTTCAGTTCCACGGTAAACATGCACTCTACACTTTGTGACGACAAATCCTCATCACGTTTTGTAAAACTCCCATCTCCATCCGAGTTAACTGGTCCAAAGTCAATTAATCAGAAGAAACACATTATCGAGACTTCACGATCGAGACCGAAGAAGAAAAGTAATAGTCATGGAAAAATCACAAAATCCCGGACGGATATGATGCTGCAAGTGCAACGTACTCTACTGACGCCCTGTTTTATATTTCCACATACCGCTCTCAGAATTCCCCTGATGTAATACTACTATTAATATATTTTAACAATGGGGGCGACGTCACAGTGCGCGTGCGCTGTACCGCCATGTCGATTGTCGATTATGATTGTCGATTATGACTTCGAACGGAGCGGGAACCAGTCTACCTGTTCACCTCCTTGTCGTTACGGTCCATCAGACTCGTTTACCCGATTGTTGCACAGACTGCAAACTCTCATAATAGTGAAATATTCTTTATCGGTAATACGTTCTGTCACTTTAGGCGAACAAAATGAGTTGTACTGTTTTGACACAACGATTAATCACAAAAGAAAATACAATTTATGACAGCAAAATATTCTAAAAATTGTGGAAACTTTTGGTGCTGAAATAGCTGATTCGCTAAGTTTTCTGTCTGAAATGACATCACAATTTCATGAATATGAACATTTACATTAGGATAAAAAATGAAGCACCAAAATACCCTCGAAAATGGTAAAACATTGAATTAAAAAATAAATTTCATGGTCTCTTTAACCATAATGATATTCTTTTTTGATATTTGTGGCTTAACCTTGACTTTTAGTAAGTCCACAGATATGCTGATGGAAGTGAAAGCGAGACATCGCAGTGACATCAGATGCACTTACACAAAACAGTTGGTTACTATAACAGAAAATGTTTCAGAAAACAAATTGGATATCATCATTATGAAATATCTTATATAAATATTATATTATGTAACGTACAAAGTGAAGCGACTGGTAAACATGACATGCGCAGTTGGTGCATCAAAAGGACTGGCTGCAATATAGGTATACTGTCTATAAGAGTTGACTAATATATAATACATGAAAGACCGACCGTATTGGCACCCGTCCAATAAATCAATTCAAATATTTAATGGAGCAAGTTACGACGTGTCTAGTGGTCATCGCATAATAAAAAGAGGCCCTTTCTTAGCCAGTTTTATGCTATAAGCATTACAAAAACGACATTATAATACCAAGGCAATGTGTGTAAAGGTGTAAATAGAAAATTCATTGAATAATTATGAATTACACTGGAATATTGCAGTTGAAATTTCAAAGTAGCTATACAGTCCACTGAGAGCATGTTTTCCTTCCAAACTGCATCGCACGGCCGCCATTTTTTTATGTTTCAACAAATTTCGCGCTGAGATCCGACGACTCTTTGTTGAATATCAGACGACTATTGACTGTACGCTGACTAAAGATATAAAACAGTCACTGAGTTGTGCTATAAATACACCTACGACGCGTCGCACTTACGACGTGTTTTGCGAAATGGATCGCAGGATACGTAGAGATACGACGCGTCGCAGCACTGCGATGCATCATTAGTTACGAGGAGTTTGATGAAATCAGGTGCAGCTGCACCACTCTCAAGAAGGGTCAAACAACAATTATTTCCAAAGATAAAAATACATAGTGAGATGTGGTTCCAGGTTAAAGTATACTTCAAGCCAAGATGAAAAGAGGCATCGAAGGCACATATAAAAACTTTTTTGCTCTTATACTGTCGTTTTCTGCAACAAAAGTGAGGTGCGACACAACTAATCTGCTGTTTTAAGTCAGAGTCTAAAATCGAGCAAATAGAGAAAACACGTGAACGGGTCGCAAATAGAGGAAACACGTGAACGGAACCACATATTTGTCACGGATATATTAGACGTTTGTAGTGTGCGGTGCTGAACACGTAAACGTCTGATTATCAAGACTATGCTTGGAGCTTGTGAGTTATGTAATATTTTCCAAGTATGATTTCAAATTCGAGAAATCGACGGGTATCGGGGTAATCGAACGCTATGAAGTCATCCTGGTAAACACTGCAAATCTTCTCGACAATTTCAGGCGGCACGTGTGAGAAGTACTCCAGCAAGCGCGTCGTGTTTGAGCTTTCAGTAAAGGGCTTGGGATAATCGAACTCCACATGACCTTTGACCCCGAGTTTGTCGATGAGGTAGTCCGTGTCCTGGGGCAGGGTCTCCAGTTTACCGATAAAATCGTAACGCACCGGGCAGGGCCTGGACGCCCGGAAGACCGGGGCCCAGTGCGGGTCGCCATTCCGGCCCTTCACGGCGGCAATGTAGGCCAGAAACTCGGCAAAAGTCAGGTCCGGCCTCTGGCGCCGGACCCTCCGGACGATACTGTTGGCCATTTTGACGTAAACGCGAGTGGGCAGTTTGACGAACTTGTCCCTGAACGCAGACAGCAGACGCACTAACGGGTTGCGCACGAAAAGAACCTTCGTGTAGCGCTTGAGGGCGTGCATGATAGCCCCCTCCGAGCGGTAGTGCAGTAACTGGAGCGCCGGCCATTTTGATTGATACTCCTCGCCACTTATGGCGTGCAGGTCTCTCATGAACTTCTTCAAGTTGGTTGAGCCGGCCTTCCGAATGATGGTCACCGTCAAGTTGTAGTCGTCGTTCACGTACAAGTGACGTAAGGTCTGTACCCGAGGGGGATGCGGAGGTCAAAGGGCGAAGTGGGGTAGATTTCCCGGCACACTCTGCGGAGGTGTTTCTGGCGTTGTTGTTGGACAGCCTCTATCTCGATCTTCGAGAAAATGTACGGTTTCTTCTTTGCTCCGGCTGTGGCATTGAGGCATTTCCAGGGTATGACATCGCCATGTCGACCGCGGATCTTGGCGCAGGAACCGAGCCCCTTGCGTGGCTGAGATGGAGCTTCGCGTCCCATAAGCATCGGTCTTCTTTGTATCTGAGGGTCGCTCTGAAATTCAAAAAAAATTGATTATTGTTATAGTAACGAGTACGTCTACGTAGCCCTGACCCCAAGGCCATTTTTTTAAAGTCCATCCTCAATCCTCCAAAATTGTGTACTTATGTTAAAATGAAGGATGCCCAGCGCCTCAATCCTTCAACATCGTCAGACAGTCCTGCCTCTTAAAATGCACTCATTCTCAATCCTCCAAAATCCTCTTCTTCTTCAACACCATTCATCCTCATTCGTCCAAAATCTTCATGTTTCTCAAACACCAAAATCCTTAATAAATCATCCAAAAATGCCATGAGGATTTTTGGATTGAGGAGGGTCAGGGAATCAGTGTTTGCATGCTGCTTCAAATATTACACAATCGTAAGTTAACCTTCAAGATTAATACACCAGCTGGATCAACACCAGCTATTTATAAACGACGTCAGGATACCGTGGACGTTGAAAGGCAGCAGTGGCGTCACCAGACTTTTCAGTCTGGGGGGCACAGGGGGGCACCAGCATTTGATGGGGGGCACTTAGGTGGATACGGATCGCCGTCCTGGGGGAGGGGTCTAAGGCCCCTTTGGAAAATTTTCGCATACGGAGGATGGGCGAGATGCAAAATGGTGCCACATTTGATGCTAAATTCGATCTGAAGATATCTCCAGAAATTGCTATTTTTGAGGTAATGATTTTAACAACGCGCATAATTTTTTTTACCAACCTAAATCTCAGATGGGGGGGCACTCGGGGGGCACTAGGTTTTCCAGGGGCACGTGCCCCCTGCCCCTTGGCGACGTCACTGAAAGGCAGTGCCAGACTACGGTACAAACCGAGGTTTAAACCATCTTGATTGGACCATTATGCCCACGTGATGTAATTCCTCGAATGCGCATGCTCTATGCCCTCTTTTTCCCAAACGATAAACTGTGGTGCACCTTTTTTTTAGACAAGTTATACGACAGAGGCTATTTTTCTGAACAAAAACACCCTCAAGTATTTATTAAGGTTTATTATAAAAACCCTCCTATGCAAACATACATTCTGTGCAAAGTTGTCCTTTCATTCAAAATTAGTCAATTGACTGTTTTAACAGTTAAGAGCCTCTAGCCTACATGTACATAAAACTTGACCGGCGTTGACTGTTTATGTAACCTTAAACAGCTGTGCTTTGACTGTAGGTGATTGATAAGCCAGCTTTGCCTACCACATGCCTGCTTAAGTCTGTTGACTGAAATTGACTAGTCACGGTGCTTGCTCGATATGATCTGACTGTTGGTGACTAGCCTGTGAAAGGCATATGGTAGGGAAGAGGATTTTTTTGTTTGACTGTCTGTGACTGTTCAGACAGCTGGAGGGTTAAGGTTACATGACAGGCCTTTACCTTATTCTCTGCATTTGCAGCTGGGACATTTGGAATGTCGGTGTCCTGTGTGTTGTTCAGATCTGTGTTCAGTTCGTGTCTTGTGTCATTGCCTGACAACGTGGACTTCTAGATGACTTGCAGCACCGGCATATTCCTCAGACCTTATTGAGGAACAAAAAAGAGAAAAGCTCAACTTTGATTTGAGCAGTTTTGTTTGCCGTTTTATTTTGCTGCCGGGGTTGGGGAGACAAGCACACTTACCCGGATGGAAGGCACCCAAGATTTTTTTTTCATGTCTGTCGGCACTCGCAAAATCAAAAAGTGCAAGTGTGCGGGGGGGGGGGAGAGAGGACTGGACAACAACTGAATATGACGATATTATCGTGTGGCCATTATTGGACAATAGGAGGCGCTCTTCTTCCGGTACATAAATGGCGATTTTGCCAACAAGATAGGTGTAATATACACGTTGACAACGTATATACGGTATAGTGGGCGCATGTTGGGAATGTTTCACAGAAGTTAAACAAATATATTTGATGATGGTACCTCAAGGGCTTGTCCCAGAAAATTGAATCATCATGTAAGGAATTAGCTAAACAACTTGGATATGAAGAAGCGGAATTATTAGCAGACATCCAAACCACCAACGAAGGCAGCACTGGAAAATCCACCTCACTCCTCCAAAATCCTCCTGGCGGTTTTGGAGGATTCTAGAGGATTGAGGATGAATGGTGATTGAATCAAATGAGGATTCTGGAGGATTGAGGATGAATGGTGATTGAAGCACATGAGGATTTTGGAGGATTGAGGATGAATGGTGATTGAAGCACAAGAGGATTTTGGAGGATTGAGGATGAATGCATTTTGAGGCAGGACTGTCTGATGATTTTGAAGGATTTGGCGTTGGTTATCCTTCATTTAAACACGAGTGCAAAGTTTTGGGATGAGGAGGATTTTGGAGGATTGAGGATGAATGCATTTTGAGGCAGGACTGTCTGACAATTTTGAAAAATTTAGGCGGAGTTGAAAAATTTTGGAGGATTTTGGAGGATTGAGGATGGTTGTAAGCAACAAGGGCCTAGGGGGTTAAAGTGTCAAGCATAAGCAAAGGGGCAATTTCTACGGTTCTTTCCGTTTTAGAAGAAGTCAGAAGGTTTGAATAAACTAATGTCCTACCTGTTTTCTTCCGATGGCCGAAAGATGCCGAGGACGACACAATCAAGTATGTAGTCGAAATCAAGGAAAATACGACCACGAGACCCAATGCGAGTCTCAGCTCACCTTAGCTTGCCAAGGTAGAGGGCGGGCCACCCATCCATTAACGGCCGTTAGGGGGCGCTCCGACCTGCCCCTTTTTTTAAAAGCAAACAGCAACGTGCAAAAGTATAAGGAACTTGGGGCCTATGAGGTTCGCTACCGACAACTATACACGTACATTGTTTTACCTGTTGGAAAAAAAATTAAGCAATCCTTACTGGGAATGAACGCACTTCTGCGGCTGTGTACAAAGACCGAAGTGGTCACGACCAGGGTGACCGTTTTAGCCGAATTTTGGCTGAATTTGACAGAATTTTTTTCTTAAAAAACGAGTTTGACAGAAAATTTGACAGAATGGATTTTTTTGGCAGATTTCTGGCAGAATTCTCCAAAAATGGTTATTTAACAGAAAAACATAGCAAATTTGAAAAAATTTGTACATTTTGTTTAAAAAAGAAAAATGTTGCCAATCTATTCAAGCAAACCCTTGCATAATGGGACAGGTTGCCTGGTCTAGCTGCTGAGGTTCACTTGGAACCGGATTTTGCCTGAAATTTGCGCAACTTTATAACATCTTTATGTGACTACAGATTGTTTTATAATGTAATTTGAACCTTACTTAAGGCAATACTACAACATCTGCATTTGATTTTAAGTGTTTATAGTGTGTTTCGAGTGATTCTGGGGAATTTGGCAGATTTTTGATTAATCTGACAGATTTTTGAAGTGCATTTAGCAGAATTTGGGCATGACCTTACGGTCACCCTGGTCACGACGTCATTTAGAACCAGAAAGTGTAGTGCAAACGAATGGAGTACGCACGCGTGTTGGTTCACGGATTCGCTCGTACCCCCCGCCCTGCAAACAGGGCGCTGGTAAGGGCTGATGCAACCTCGTCCCCAGTACTTACTTTATTTCCAACCGCGTTTCCAATAGTAAACCCTGGATAGGAAACTTTCTTCCTGTATCCTGATTGGATACCGCAGTTGGCTAGTAATGGATTTTTATCGTGTACTTGGTGCTATATATTCACAACGTGCAGTACGTGTTTTCGCGATCATTCGTCCACGCCTTCTCAAAAATACTAATTTCCTTTCCAATTGCTCATATTAATATGAAATATGATACTGCATGTTGTCTTGATAAGATCGTAACAGTTTCATTTCAAAAATCGTGTTTTCGTAACTCACGCCGTGCTCGCGCTGCTACGAATTGACTCTGTTTTTACCCCAGACACCGCATACAAAAACAAACGCTAATGTTAACGCATATCCAGGCACCAGACTGTTCCTCATTTGCATACGTCTGCAAAAATCTTGCACATGCAAATGATCCAATACCAGGGTGAGAGAGCAGGTAGTGGTGGGCGCGTACTGCTCGACACCCTGGGGACGAGGTTGGGGCTGATGAGCTTTACAGAATCTTGTGAAGGAACAACCTTGTACCCAGGGTGTCGAGCAGTACGCGCCCACCACTACCTGCTCTCTCACCCTGGTATTGGATCATTTGCATGTGCAAGATTTTTGCAGACGTATGCAAATGAGGAACAGTCTGGTGCCTGGATATGCGTTACACATTAGCGTTTGTTTTTTTATGCGGTGTCTGGGGTAAAAACAGATCGAGTCAATTCATAGCAGCGCGAGCACGGCGTGAGTTACGAAAACACGATTTTTGAAATCAAACTGTTACGATCTTATCGAGACAACATGCAGTATCATTTTTCATATTAATATGAGCAAATTGGAAAGGAAATTAGTATTTTTGAGAAGGCGTGGACGAATGATCGCGAAAACACGTACTGCACGTTGTGAATATATAGCACCAAGTACACGATAAAAATCCATTACTAGCCAATTGCGGTATCCAATCAGGATACAGGAAGAAAGTTTCCTATCCAGGGTTTACTATTGGAAACGTGGTAGGAAATAAAGTAAGCACTGGGGACGAGGTTGGTGAAGGAAGTACAGATTGACCTTCGCATGCAGCTAGCGCGCGCTACGCATGATGGGCACCGGAAGCTAGTTTGTGTGACGCGTTCTACGTCACAGGTCACGCAAATCTGTCGAATGAGAGCTCAATTGACGTCAGCCCTGACCATGTACCAGCGTCCTGTTTGCAGGGCGGGGGCACGAGCGAAGTTCACGGGCTGAATCGCACGCTAACGGTCTTTCACACACATTTTGTGCGCGTGACGTATTCACTTCGGGACCCATTGTAGGGGACGGTGAACTGAACATACAGTTTCCTTTTTTTTTACATAATTAAGTGGAGAGAAATTTAGGCCATCAGCCTGGGGATTTGGTCAGTATCAAATCAGGGCATAAATGATTATAGTGCGCATGCGCAAGGTAAACCGCCCCTAGAGTGGTAACAAGCACTTTGATGGACATTTTGAAAAAAAGGGTCATAACACCCAAAAAGCTGCCGCCGCTGCAATGCTATCACATATTTTTCGACTGTTGAGGTGTATACCTTGCCAAAAAATCGTTATGACGATTATTCTCCCTCACATTTTGATATCGGTGGCCACAAGTTTGGACCGAGGCTGATGGCCTAATACACATGCCTATAGTAAAAACGTGCACTTTCTTTGAAGTTCTCTTTATGCAAGTCTGTAGAATTGGACCGATTTTGTCATTCGCCGGCATAACTATGTCTTGTTTGCATATTTTCAAGGAGTTGTGAGACTTAAAGGGTAAAGTCCCTTCAGCCCATTAAATTTAATATCTAATAAATTAAATATCAGAGTTTTCAATTCATGCAATTTACGAAACTGAAAACATGCAACACAAGAAATTAAAGATTGGCTCAACCACCAGTCCAACAACCCTTCGGTACTACAGAAATGTGTTAAAAGAATCAGGTACCCAGTCTCTATTTCCACACATTTCTCCATAGTCTGCCACCAGACTATTGGAGAGGTCGGTCTTGTACCAGTTTAAATTGTTAGGCTTCAAATCACTTGTCTTCTCTCTCAGTTGCAAACTACGTGTATTGTAGAATTTGAACTGAGCTTTCAAACGTGGCCGGTAAAAACTAAGCTTATCTTTGCCTCATTATGAAAATGCTGGAGATTTCAATTTGTTGGTCCCGTTTTTTCTGCACTTAACTTTCGGTCCCAGATTCTGGATTCCACATCAATAGAAATGAAGGGGAAAACACACCAAATACAGAGTAGTAGGATTAACCCATTAAGAAGTTCAATCTAATTAAGTGCAAGTAATATGACAATAAATTAGATATAAGTTTATAATATTGAAATACATGTAACAACAAACCACGAATGGAATTAAGGGAAATACATAATGAATTCCGTTACCTTATAAGGCCAAAAAAATAGTAGTCGGTCTCTGGTCAGCGCGCGCGTCGATTTTAATCATGCGGGTCAACCTTTTTTTCCCAAAATGTTCAGCGGTAGCTCTAACAGCGCCCTCTATTGCTGCACCTCCTCAATTTCTTTTACCAAAGAGCTCCAATTAAGGAATGGGAAATACCACCAAGGCAAATGATCGAGAGCACCAAGGCAAATTATGGAGGACACCAATGTGCATAAGATCACCAAAAAAAGCAAAATAGAACCCCTCCTTGTCTGTACAATCCAAGCTTGAAAAAAAAATGGAAAAAAAAGCCGCGTCGCCGCATCAATTCCGGAACTTTGGTCTGACCAGAAACCGATTTTTTTTTTTTTGGCCTAACGTAACAGCCGCTTGTGAGTCGAGTACGGACCGATATTACTTACCTCGTTAGCTGAGGAGTTGACCACAATGCGTCCAGATGCCAATTGTTGAGCAATATACATGTACTGTATATACCGTACCTCCTTGCGTATCGAATTAACTACATTTGTTCAGTTGTGTGATAACCACATTGCAGCTATCGAGGGCCTACGGTTCAGAACCTCCCGAGTCATGTCATCCCGAGTTCTGTTGGCGCATTATGGCACATAATGGTTTTACAGAGAAGCACCTTTGCTCTTTCATCAACGAAGACCCGTGTTGAATGACGACAGCGGCTGACGGAACACCCATTGTACATCTGTGAACTGCTGTTGTAATCTGTCCAGTTTAGTCATGCATGACTAGTCCCCAACCCCATCTTGACAGAACAAGCTTCGCAAATGAAGGGATTGCTTCGCAGGGCTAGGGATGCATACCTGCAAATAAACTCCCATAGACACTAGTGCTTAATGCCCATACTTCAAAATTATTTTTAAAATACTCAGAACTCTCACAGGTATTCAAGCTGCACAGAAAAATGATGATCAATGTGTCATCTTTCATTTTCTTTTCAATTTTTGGTGGGTTGACCATTGACTTTTCGAGATATTTTCACGCAAAGAAGACGACCCCTATTTTCCCCAAAGCGGAAAAGTAGCCATCTTGAAAAACGATCCCTCCACAGCATGGCAAAATAGCGCCACTTTCGAGCCCAATAGCATCCAAAATGCTCAGATTGGAAGCCCCAAGTCCGGGCCAGAGGTTCATTACCGTATCTCTTCAATTCCCCAATTTTACGGCGCTCAGAACTCTCTAATATAGAATATTTTGAGGGTATAACTTTTATTCATGAGCTTGGCGGATCGATTTACCGGTGTGCACCCTATAATAGCAGGCAACTTTTAAATTTTAACACAAAACCACATTCAGGACAAGCAGAATATCTCCAAAGTCAAAATTTTGAAGAAAAAAAAATGAAAAAAAATATTATCCGAGGTCGATATTAAGCCCGAAAATAGTGATTGTTTTGCCGCTGCTAAGCTGTACAGCGCCCCCAGCGACAATAAATTGAGTTTCAGCTACTTTTAAGCTCAAAATGCCCCCCCCCCCCCTTTTCAACTATCAATTGTTGTAATCGGGTGATAGCCTACTGCTCCCTTATGATTTGGAAGCATCCGTTACGGAAAAAAAACCCTTGTTGATACCTTTAAAACACTTTTCCCCCCTCCCCGTAGGTTCCGCCCACTGAAAAGACCACTGCCGTGGCACAGCGCATGCGCGAAACGGCCATCTTTGTGATTCTTTATAGGATGCATACCTGCAAATAAACTCCCATAGACACTAGTGCTTAATGCCCATACTTCAAAATTATTTTTAAAATACTCAGAACTCTCACAGGTATTCAAGCTGCACAGAAAAATGATGATCAATGTGTCATCTTTCATTTTCTTTTCAATTTTTGGTGGGTTGACCATTGACTTTTCGAGATATTTTCACGCAAAGAAGACGACCCCTATTTTCCCCAAAGCGGAAAAGTAGCCATCTTGAAAAACGATCCCTCCACAGCATGGCAAAATAGCGCCACTTTCGAGCCCAATAGCATCCAAAATGCTCAGAATTGGAAGCCCCAAGTCCGGGCCAGAGGTTCATTACCGTATCTCTTCAATTCCCCAATTTTACGGCGCTCAGAACTCTCTAATATAGAATATTTTGAGGGTATAACTTTTATTCATGAGCTTGGCGGATCGATTTACCGGTGTGCACCCCTAGGGATGGTTGAGTCATTGTGGCCATGCACAATCCGCAAAAGGATATGTGACTTGTTTTCTAGTTGGGATGTTAGAGCTTGACCATAGGGCCCACCGGCAAAGCTAGGCCGCCTTCTTGTCATCTTCAACCAGGAGACACATGTAAAACATTTTAATGTGCACGCATCGTTTCTTCATTCTTATACAGGTTGCTCATTACTAATGGACTGATACCACCAGAGTAAAGACTCGACCGTTAGCCTCTACCCGGCGTTTGGAAGGTAAATATTCGGCACTTAAGCATGTTTGCTCAACCATTATGTGCTGTAAATCCTACGGTAACAAACAATTCTCGCTTGGAACATAGAGCAAGGAACAGAACTTATGATGTGAAGATGAAACCGAAAATGTATCCATATCCGTTGAATCGTATAAATAAATACCGAAATCTGGTTTCAAGATAATATAAAGAAGGTTAAAAGACAATATTTTGTGAGCTAAAGTTAACGATAACTACAATGTAGGCCTATGTGCACAAAGAGAGCACATGTACTTTCAATTGTTTGTTTGGTGTGTTTTTTTTGGGGGGGGGGGCTATACTGAGGGTGTCGTATATAGTCTTATACACATACGTTTAATCTTCCCCATGTTTTTGGACAAGTGCATGACATGCGTGCCTTCATTGATTCTTCAAGTCGCATGCTGACCACGAATAGGCCTACAATAGTCATATTATTGATTTCGTTGGCGGTTGACCGATGTACAGTTTCTGTGTAGTCTTTATTCAGCAATAATGTATGTCCGTATAGTGTAACGGGACTAAGGATTCGGTGGACTGGAAAAGAGGGAAAGATTCCCATATCTGGCCTTCACTCATTTTTCCCTTCAGTGACCTATGAGCCATCAGGAAGTGGTGTCCAAAAAAGTCAAATTTAGCAGGGAAAATATTGAAGTATTTACTGAAAAAACTGAAATTTTCAGACCAGTCTCGTACGGTTTGTGCACAGGGTGAGAAGTGATGGTATGATATGGGAATCTTTCCGGAATGAGTCAAGTCGTACCCGAGTCAACTCTTGCCCCAAAATTTACACCCCAGTCAAGTAGTACCCGAGTCAAGCCGTACCCGAGTCAAGTAGTACCCGAGTCAAGTCGTACCCGAGTCAAAAATCTGAGAAACGGAAGATGAGGGATTTTGTCGGGCCTGTGCACGTCTGCGCAACATGAATGTGCAGCCATAATAGTTCACCTAAAAACTAGTTAGTGGGAAAAATATAGGTCGTCTTCCCTAACCCCCTAGGCCCTTTTTGCTTAGAACCATCCTCAATCCTCCAAAATTTTGCAATCCGCCTAAATTTTTCAAAATTGTCAGACAGTCCTGCCTCAAAATGCATTCATCGTCAATCCTCCAAAATCCTCCTTATCCCAAAATTTTGCACTCGTGTTTAAATGAAGGATAACCAAAGCCAAATCCTTCAAAATCATCAGACAGTCCTGCCTCAAAATGCATTCATCCTCAATCCTCCGAAATCCTCGTATGCTTCAATTACCATTCATCCTCAATCCTCCAGAATCCTTATTTGATTAAATCACCATTCATCTTCAATCCTCTAGAATCCTCCAAAACCGCCAGGAGGAATTTGGAGGAGTGAGGTGGGCTAATGTTTGCAAAAATTAGTCCGATATTACGGGGCCGTATCGCAAGAATTATGAGGCCTCGGATTTATGAGGCATTGATCTTAGGGATTCGGCCCCATAGCTCAGACGCCCTGTAAGTCCGACGCCTCGTAATTCCGACAACGGACAAGCGGTGTTTCGGACTTATGAGGCGACGGACTTATGAGGCGTCGGTCTTATGGGCTTTTTTATTTGGTTGTGGGATGAGATTTTCTCGGACTTATAAGTCGTCGGACCTGGAACCCGATATTATACAATCCAGGTCCTCTAACCAGCACCAATAATTTAATACAAATAATCCATAAACATGCATTCATAAAATAGCTTTTAATTTTCCCATTTTCTGTTTGATAAAGACACCCAACTTCATCTGTCGAACCGACATCGGTCCAGAATGCGGCTGGGAATCAAACGAGACCCGAAGCGTCTCGTGTTTCTTCTGATACTCGGGGTTGCAGCCTCAGTTTGCTTCATCGCCCTGTCGCCCGCGGTGAAGAGACGGCATGATGAACCCGGTAAGCGGTGTTTTTATCTGCAGCACACATCGTCAATGGGTACTGATTATTCAGCTAGTTGGATGTTTATTCACGAGAAAATAACAAGACGTCTCACTATTGCTATCGCTCAGTCCATGTATGTACATTAAAAGCATTTCAAAAAACGGCTTTCGTCAAACTGCGGTGGTCTGTTGTATTGTGGAGTGAACCATAAATCGAAGATTTGTGGTTCGAGCCTATGCCTGTTTTCATCATTTTTTGTGGGATAGGTTTAATTGAGGGAAAAACACTACGAGAACCTTAGTGTCTTCGATCCACACAGAGTGATAAATATTCATGTAAGGGTGTGTGATGAGATTGGTTAAAATACGATATATGCTACGGAAAAAAAATACACAGCCGGTGGCAAATTGCAGGCTGAAGACCCAGTACGGTCAGTTATTATTATAGTTGTTTAGTTACTTTCTTGGGGGGCACCTTACATTTAATAATAATGCCGGAGTCTTGTGGACTCGATCCGTGTGCCAACAAAAGAGGGCGCGTTTTCAACACGTTACTGTGTCCACAGACGTCTAATAAAACACAGGCACGACATTTTGCCATCGCGTCTGTGAACGAAATGCTGCCCGGAAAATGCCTGCAATGTAGTTTGGCCCAAAATATGAGCTCATTTTCTAATCTACGTTTTGTCTCCCTAGATCTGGATGATAATGATGTGATCAGAATGGAGAGACACCAATCGCTGAACGACCCTCAATCTGGCCACGCCCTCGTCTTAACTGGCATCGCAAGCCAGCAGAAGTTTCCCACGAAAAATGAGGTTAGGCCTACATGATGTGCGCGCGGCCATGAACATGTAAAGAGCACTTCTGGTGGGAATATGAATACGCTTATAATGGACCGATCCAGTAAGCACCGCCCATGGTGGTCTGACCAATCACAGCCGTGACCTATGTCCGACATGCGTGCACAAAAGTCCGACATGCGTGCACGCGCGTATGATGCGCGCGGCAGGAAAATGCAGTGTGGCATTGGAGAGGATCAGGAGGAGCACGTGTTTATTTGCCCAGGTGCGCAGTGGGAGAGGCGTACTGGATCGGTCCATTGAGTAAACTATAGATACTCTTTAGTTGCAGCTTCATTAGCTGTTTTGTACATAACAGTGTGTAAATCATAAATATCATGCGTTAATTATTTGCATTATGTGTAATTAACCGGAAAACAAACAAAATAATTAATCGAGGGTGGAAATATTCAAAAAATGAATAAAATAGGTCCAGTATACGTACATAGTACAGGGTGAGTAAAAAGAAAGGAAACCCAAATGGCAGGACCATTTTTTTAAAATAAAGTTCTCCATTTAGCACTCTCCATTTAGCACTTGACAAATGGCAGGACCATTTTTTTAATGAAGTTCTCCATTTAGCACTTTCAAAAATCTAGGATATAAAAACTTAAGCTTTCTTTTGGTGCAAGAATCATTCAAATCACTCCTGTACTCTTCAAAATACGGAATTTTAAACACGACCACCGTTATAAAGTTCTGTCCAAAGGCAAACTTCCATCTTAAGCTAGATATATTTTATGATCAATGTTTTAAAATATGTTTTCAATTATTTCAGAGCGAGATTGAATTGAATGTAAGCTCAAGCGTAGACCGTCACCATGCTGTACAGAAACCTCGTACGCCTGTTGGGCCCAAGTCTCGCGCAATCCCGCATCGTCCACCGCAACCGCGAGAACAGAAGCAATGGGACTATCTGCAGGCGAGACCCGAAGTCGCCAAACCACGCGTTTACTCGAGGAACGAGACCGCGGCTGTCCAAACACAGCGCCAGGCGCACATGGCACAAGTCTGCCGCGACGTCTTCAAAATCCCGCCGCTGGACCTGGGCACGCCATGGGAGCCGAAAACGTACAAATGGATCCTCGGCAACACCTACGTGAATGACGACTTCAACTTGACAGTGACGATTATCCGTAAGGTCGGCTCGTCCAACTGGAGACGATTCATGACCAGTTTGTTCCACATCAGTAGCAAGGGGTTCAAGGGGAGATGGACAGCGCTGAAGCCGCTCGGGCAGCGCCCCGCCGACGGCATCAGACGGGAACTACAGCGCAACACGAAGGTCCTGTTCGTCCGCAACCCCTTGGTGCGTCTCCTGTCGGGCTTCCGGGATAAGTTCGTCAAACTGCCCACCGCCTTCAACATCCAGACCGCCAACACCATCATACGAAAAATCCGGGGCCGGAAGGCCAAGAACCCGGCCATTCCGGACCCGACTTTCACGGAGTTCCTGAGGTACCTACTCGGAAAGAACGGCCTGATCAGGGACGAGCATTTCGCCCCGATCTTCAAGTTGTCCAAACCCTGCATGGTGCGCTACGACTTCATCGGTAAACTGGAGACTTTGCCGAGTGACACGGACTACCTCATCGACAAGCTCGGCGTCAAAGGTCGTGTGGAGTATGGCTATCCAAAGCCGTATAGTGGGAGCTCTAACACGACTCGTCTGGTGGAGTACTTCTCGCGGGTACCGCCTGAGCTTATCCAGAAAGTCTGTGAAGTCTACAAGGACGACTTTGTTGCCTTTAGTTACCCCATGCCCAGCGATTTCTCCGACTTAAAGACCTATATGGAGAAAATAAACTAATTGTTTTTCCCAATTATAACTTGTTACGTTTGTTGTCGACGACAAATATAATGTTGAAGAACAATTTACTGCTGTCTTAGTTTCAAAGCGATCTCTTTGACTCGACTTCTTGTATATTGGTCTTTAAGCTTATATAGTTTCAACATTGCCATTCGACAGCTATGATGAAAACGTGATCTATCATGAGCATACTTATGATTGAATGAAACAAATACCTTAAAGTATTGAATAAAACAAATATCTTAAAGTAGGAACCTATTTGTTTTATTCAAAGACATTGATATTGATCTGTATTTGAGTATTTATCCATGTTTTTATTTAAAAGCAAAATTAATGTCTATCTTTTAGCCGGTTGAGTAGACTATACGTTATAGGCCTTTATCATGCTGCCACCTTTTCGGTAGTGTTCCCTGTATCCAATAACAGTGCTGAATGATAATGTTTTTTGCGCAACTAGAAAGGAACCAGACCATTTTTTTCTTCCAGCCTCGCTTTGGTTACGTTGATTTGAAAAATCAAGGTGGCTTCAACATTACAATGGTCTATTAAAAAGTGTGCTTGCCAAAATGATTAGTAGAATATAGCTAGTTCAGAAGGGTTAGAAATAAACTGTTGATTTAAAACTGGTTCTGAATGGGTGAACGACTAAAGATCTTTCTCACGCTACTCCATCTTGAAAATCAAAGCAAGGCAAATAACGCAAACATACATGTACATGGCGGCCTAAAGTGTGCCACGGTACGTAAACTACTCTTGCAAGTTACAGCAGATTGGGTGCATATAATAGATGCATATTTTGAAGGCCTTATCTAAAGAACTACACGTACGATTTTGTTTTACCTTGGTTTGTACCTAGACCGATAGATGTAAATTGAAGTGATGTCATCGTGACGTCAGCACATGTCGTGACGTCACATCGAAGGTGCGTTTTTCTAATCAACATAGGCCAAGTTCGCGCAAGGACTATAGTTGACCAATGGTCTAACGTTTGCCCGAACTCTGTCTAGTCGACGGTGGTTGACTACGCTAGTCGACTATTTGGAACCAGCCTACTGGGGTTGGTTGCTTCGCTGGTAACCAATAGCCGCGCGCATTCATAACGCAGGCAGAGAGCCAGGATCCAGAAGTTTTGCGATGACAGGCCGTGTCCGAAACCGGCTTCCAGAGCTACGGCTACGTCTATTGTCAGCGCGTCTCCGCGTATTTCTAATGGAGCGAAGACCTAGACCTAGCTCTAGACAACAGATTCGGATGCAGCCACATTTTGACCAGCGTTTGACTAGAGACGTTCGCACGTTACTATCAGTGCGCAGGCGTAAGGTACGTCACAATTACAAATCAACCACTAGTCGACTAATGGTCCTTGCCCGAACTTGGCCTTAGCGGCGCTCTACAATCCTGTAACCTTTTACCTACGCGCGCGCGTGTACTCTCTCCACATGTGTGAAAGTATATAATTTATGAATTGCCGAGGGCGTGTCTAATTTGTTCCTCTGTGAGAGATGCATGGGTCGCACTTTTATTGCCACTGAATTTAAATAACGAAACCTGCCCACTAGTGAGGGCGCCCGATGCAGGAGATGCATACATTGTTCACAGACCTTACGAGTGGCAGCCATCTTAAAGGACAATGCCTTTGTTTTGATGCATGAGTGAACCTTTGGTGCATACCCTCTATTGAAGATGGTCGCGCGCAATGCATAACTTCTGTAAAGACGCCCTATCCCCGCCAAATCTAGCGGACCACGCCTAAATTCCTCTAATTGGTATAAACGTTAATCATTGATTAATTACTTTGACCGGCAATAGTCACTTTAGATAAATAAGAGTTTGACACTGGTCGACCGTGAACTATGGACCTGTTGCATGCGCTGAGAGTTGTATCCTGAAATGGCTGACTAAAGTGATTATAATTATTGAGTTGGACATTGGACCTTTAAATTGTAACTCTTTTCCAAAACAGTCACCGGATGTCACGACGCGAATAACACTGAAGCCCAAGTAAAGAGTTGTGGCGTACGTATGCGAAACCACGTTTAAGTTGTGGTATAGTGAACCGTTCTGTTCTCCTAGTACTGGGCCTATAGTAACTTTGGCGATCAAATCGGCTGACAGTATTGTTTAGTCATCTTTTTGATGTTCGCATCTTATCTATCTTCATCCGGACTGCAAATAACACCGCCTGTTGAAGGCCTGTAAACTATATTTATTGTGAGTATTTTTTCCTGATTACTTTTCCCATGCTTGTGAAGTAGCCTGATGTTTCTTCGTCTTTTTTGGAGGCGCCGCCACCTGTAACCGCTTCGCCTTAGATGTAAGCAAAGAACGGTAATCCTTACTTTTAGCGGACCCCGTTCCTATATAGGAAGGGAAAGACTCACCAAAACAGTTGACTAAATGGCACTCAAAATTGACATTCTGATATTTCTGCAGCACATCTGAACAATTGGCAATGACACCTTCTTGAATATCAGCAGATTTAATTTTGTGGAAAGAGGGCAGGGCTTTGATTTATGAGGGAAATTTGGGGGTAAAGGGCGACGATGACAACCAGAAAACAGACTCAAAAACCAGGATGGCAAACTTGAAAGTTCGATGCATTGAAAGCTCGATGCTGATTGGCTGATAAAAAATAAACTTCTTATTTATTTTTTTAGCAGCCAATCAGCATTGGGCTTTTATTATGTAAGGCTTTCACTTGTGTTTTGAGAACTACAACATGACGTCTGACTGCGAAAAAAGGTAGGAAAGCCACATTTTCTTCGTAAGTGCGTTAAAAATTACAACTAACATGAGTTTATATGAAGAAAAAAAGACTGCTTTAGCCTGCAAAAGTCACTTTGGTACTGGAAAGTTATCTGCAAAAGTCAGTTTTGAACAGAACTCGTAAAAAAATAGAGGTGTCCTAAAAGTAAGGATTATTAAAAGAACTGTTATGTGATTAGTTTATTTTTCATGGGTTTGGTAGGGCATAGAGGCGTAGTAGTCAGTGTCCAGGAAGGCTCGAGGCTAAAAAGTCATAACAGCTCGGGTCGCGAAATTGTTTTTAAAAGGCTATCGCGGAAATAGTTGAGGGGGGGGGGGACGGATTCCGCCCCAGCCCTTTTAGGGTTAATAATGGCGTAGTCCCCTACCCTAGCGACACCATGTTACATGTATGTATAAGACCGTGGAGCTACTAGCTAGCTATAATTAATTTTGAAAAATATTAACATTATCGGAAAATTGGGCAAAATGTAGCCTAACACGAGGTAACTCAAAGCCTGCCCCCCCCCCCCCCAATAAAAGTATAATTGACCACAATAATGCTTCACTGGCAACGCCCATTGTATTGTAGTAGTTGAAGGACGTGTACAAGTTTAGTGGAAAAAATTAGCAATAGTATGGCTTCCGGGTAGGCCTACTTGCATTATGTTGACAAGGCACACTGCGCTGATTTGAGGCGGTCGTCAGACATCTGCTAAATAAGATTTTGTTTTGGCGAGCGACATAGACATTTGTTTCACTGAAAATCTAAGATTTCAGTCAACCATGGACCAGAGAGGGAGGATGATGCAGGATCTGAATCCTGGAGCGGGAGTTTGGTGGGCCAACATGCCCCTCCCACCGGGCTGGGAGGCAAAATACGACCACAATGCCAAGAAATAGTGAGTGTGCAAAAAACAACATAGCCATCATGGCCATGGTTTCGATCCAACTCGGACCCAAACCAAGTCGGACCCATGCCAACTCGGACCCATGCCAACTCGGACCCACTACCAACTCGGACCCACGCCAACTCGGACCCACTACCAACTCGGACCCACTACCAACTCGGACCCACTACCAACTCGGACCCACAACCAACTCGGACCCACTACCAGCTCGGACCCATGCATGACCAACTCGGACCCATCGTTAACAATCATTCGACAGCGTTTTCAATCATTCGACAATTTCTTAAAGTCTGTCCACTTATCTGTTAATACAGTGATGCTGTTAAGCATAACTTTTCATTGTAGTTGTCAGGTAAAATATCAGTATTACAGCAGTTTGTCATTGTAAAGTGCATTGATATGCTATTTTGAAATGCGCTTTAAAAGTTTAATTAATTATTAATTTTTATTATTTGTTTCCATTGAAACATATTGCGCTTTAACCAAAAGTAATTAAACTTAAAGTTTAACCAGTTATTCATTTTCATATTTGACATCGTTCACGCCATCTTGCTCAATTTAACAGCAATTTAATTCATTTTTAATTCAAGCCACATAAATTCAGAACTGATCTTCCGTAGAAAAATAAAACTGGAAAGTATGACATTGAAACATGAATACTTTCAAACATGACATTATTAATTCAATAAATATAAGTGAACATTATAAGTCATTAAATAAAATAAATAAGGTCTAAAAACGAAGTCTATTCTAATCTCTACATGTACATGTATTTAAAAAAAAAAACCACCATTGCATACACTGCAGGAAAAACGAAGTATCCATATGGAACCAAAAAGGTTAATCAAAAAAGTATATATAAAAAGTTACACAGATTCGTAAAAAAACCCACAAAATTCCAAGCCAGCATGTGAACTAAAAAAAATCAACTTAACCCTACAAAAAGATGCAATGTCAATCATCAAAAAGGAGCATTGGAGCTCTGGGAAGATTATCCTTCAAGGCCTTACAGGTAGCTGCCTGTATGTTCCACTATGATGTTCCACGGGGGAAAACAATTAATCAAAAAAGTATAAAAAGTTAAACAGATTCGTAAAAAAAAAACAATTAAAAGAAGCTTATTTCAATTTAATAACTTCCTCACTGAACAAAATGACATTTCCAAGTACCCAAAAATAATTAAAATTTAACAGCGTTCTATTAAAAAAAACAAAAAACATCTTATACACTTCAAGGAAAACGAAGGTTCCATAATAAATGAAGTATAAAAAGTCAAATTCGGCTTTTTTGGGGGTAATCGATAGAGCTTGGAAATACATGTCGGGTTCCATAATATATTTATAAAAAAACAGTTACCACAATGTATGAAAAATTACACAATGTCGTTAAAACACAAACTTCAAGGCCAGCATGTGAATTATTAAAAAAACCAATCAATTACAACTTGGATGTGGGCAGGTCAAATTCGGATTTTTCGGATAATCGATAGGGCTTGGAAATACATGTCGGGTTCCGTAATACATTGATAAAAGAAAAGTTACATAAAAAAAGTATAAAAAGTTAAACAACGTCGTAAGAAAAAAACATTTACTTCCGGGCCAGCATGTGAATTATTAAAAAAACAATCAATTACAACTTGGTTGCGGGCAGGTCAAATTCGGATTTTTCGGGTAATCGATAGAGCTTGGAAATACATGTCGGGTTCCATAATATATTTATTAAAAAAAACAGTTATAAAAAAAGTATGAAAAATTACACAATGTTGTAATAAAAAAAACACAAACTTACACAATGTCGTTAAAAAAACCTTAAAGCCCAGCATGTGAATTATTTTTAAAAAAACCCAATTAATTACAACTTGGATGTGGGCATGTCAAATTCGGATTTTTCAGATTAGTTTTTCTAATTAGCAATTATCTTTCATACACTTCGATCTTTGCAGCGGTAACCTTTTTACCCGCTTCACTGAACTGATCAAGGGGTGCCGATACTGTCGAATGAACTTGCCGCTGTTTGTGTGAACCGGGGACCGCGCGTTGGTTCAACCGCGAAGATTAATCTCTTGGCGTTGGTGATCAGCGCTATGAATGGGGGAGAATGATTGACAGATCAATGTTACTGCGTGCATTGTGTTTGACATTTTCGAACTGCATTCCTAATTTCCTTAACTTGATGATTATCTTTCTGTGACATATTACAATCCTTCATTGGGTGTGATTTAATTTGGTTTATATTATTTGCCACACACACAAAAAGCAGATGAAAAAGGAAAACATTGCACATAGATATCCATTTCTTCATGTGAATCAGTAATAAGAGAGCAAAACCAACGAAGTATGATCAAACAACAGAACTAAAAGCCCCATTCTGACCAAAATAATTACAGAATATCTTCACTATATAAGCGCTGTAACATTAAGATGACCTATAAATATAATCTCTGAAACTAATGATAAAGTCATTGTTGGGTCCGAGTTGGTCGTGCTTGGGTCCGAGTTGGTAGTGGGTCCGAGCTGGTCTTGGGTCCGAGTTGGTAGTGGGTCCGAGTTGGTCTTGGGTCCGAGTTGGTAGTGGGTCCGAGTTGGTAGTGGGTCCGAGTTGGCGTGGGTCCGAGTTGGCGTGGGTCCGACTTGGCATGGGTCCGACTTGGTTTGGGTCCGAGTTGACCTGATACCATGGCCATAGGCCTAGCTATAGCTGGAGTAGCCCCATAAATGTGGCCATCTGAAGACATCTGAAAAAGGCAGCACTTTCTGATTAGCCTATATAGAGGGTGAGAATGCTTCTAAAGCAAAAAACCCTACAAAGTAAGCCTAAATGTGAAAATCAAAATTTGGCTCCGTCGACACGTTTTTGTACATGGTGGATGTGTGGCCTATGTTTACGGAGGCAGTCCAGTAAATAGGCCACATTTTGGGGCTATAGCTGGAGTTACCCAGCCCTAAATTTTAGGCAGTGTATATTTTGCCGGAGACGGCAAACCTTTAATAAACGTTAGTTTGCCGGATATGCACTGAACATACATGACATACGCAGTTACTGTTTTTTTGTACTCTTAACATTTTCCGGTGACAAATTTTAGTCTGGCTCCATGCCAATATTATCGTTGTAACCTCGTATTCACAAGATGGGATTCAGACTATTTTATAATTTCGGACTTTATTTCCCTTTAAAAAAAATCCTCCAGAGCCACAAATCTGAAAAAGAAAATGTCATACTTTGCAATATAAAATGTTTGAGACATGTTAAAATAATAAAGGAAGAATATTCTTATTTATCTCCAGCCCTAGATGACAACCCAATGATAAAAATTAGGGCTGGGTAACTCCAGCTAGCCTAGCTAGTACTAGTAGTAGCCCAGGTTGGACGAAGTCTTCATTGCATTACGAGTACGACTGACGTCCAGGATGAGAATTCTCTACATAAGACCACCCAAAATTTGGACCAGATTTTTGTTACGTTTTACCTTGTGGGTAAACTGGGGTAAAAACGCCTATGGGGTAAAAACGCCCACTTGACTTGTTTCCATTGCTAGTAAAAAATGACAAGATGAATTGTTCAATGGAATATATTTTTAATAAGTACAATGTAGATAAAAACTAATAATAAAAAGAATTAAATTCATTAACATATTTGAAGGGTACGTAGGTGCTGTTGAAAAAAATATTTAAAAAAAAGTTAAAAAAAATGGCCGTTGAAGGTTTAGCCTATATCGCTTAAAATTATTTTATAAAAAAAAGTATCTTATATTTTTATTATTCTTAGTTGATATATATTAAGAAGGGTTAATAACATAATTATAAATGATTACAATATTAAAATCTATTTTAATATTTGCTTAATAATGTTTTTTGAGTGGGCGTTTTTACCCCGGGCAAAATCAGGGGTCTCGGGATAAAAACGCCCAGTACTTTCCTTGATATCAAACTCTATTGCAGCCTCATTTATCTTCAAAAACCTCACTGTTGGAACTTTCTACAGCATTATGTTTGTTGTATGAGTAAGTATTAGCTATAAGAGTCCCACTACTGGTACATAAATATTAATCAGTCAGGCGCGGATCCAGAGGGGGGTTTTGGGGGTCAACCCCCCCCCCCCACCTCTGTCCCCCCCAAAAAATTATCATACAAATTCCCAAAAAATAAGTCGAACACCCGCTGTGACACCCGAACAAAAATTATACTGGTACATGTATAATGTCCGCCTGTTCGAAATATGGTACATCATTCTGTAATCTAGTGTTAATAATTGTTGAATTTGAACAGCGCCCCCTTTAGAAATATGGTACCAGCGCCCCCAAGTGTTTGATTTTATGGAGGCAACGTGTCCGGAGAAAAAAAACCTGTGTACATTTTCAGAGTTTTTGCTGATGAACCCCCCCCCCTGCGAAAACTCCTGGATCCGCCCCTGACAGTGTATTGCGTGAAGTGGGGAGGTACACAATGTACATGAAGGCGGTATCACTAACTGACGTTACGAAGTGGCAAGGAATCTGGCATTTGTTTAGTGGCGAATGCCATGGGTCTATGATATGTGAGCAGATTCGCTGATTAGGCAAGACCCCACCTCTTGACCTCCTAGATTTTGACCAATCAGCGGGCGCTTTCTATATCGGGTTTGGTCATTCACCATTGCGCGTCATAGACAATGGATTAAAAAGCCCTGCGTCACACACTGTTACCATGTTACGCGATAACGCACCCAGCTGTTGTAGCATTACAAAACACTGCACTCAAATTGACCAATCAAACGTTTAGTCCTGATTTGTGAATGAAATGACGTCACGATTTAGTAAAGTCGACTCCGATTGGCTGAGGCACGAGATCGCATAAATCTGCATGCTTTGATATATCAGACGTCAGACAGGAGTCTGGGCTCCGTGGATAACGGGTGATACTCAGACTAGCATTTACATGTATTAGGGAATGCTCGAGAAATCATGAGCTCATGGCATTTTCTCAACAAAAAAAAAATAACACCTCTATGGTGATTTGAGTGTACTTTTAATAAGTAAAAATGACTAGAAATGGCTCTAAGACCCAACTAGACCGGTTTCTGCTCTCATGCTATAATAGCAGAGCTTCATCAGTAGTAAGCCAAATCCAGTATTTTATATTCGGCTAAATTAGTCGTGTCAAATGTTAGGGTGCATAGATACACATAAGTGCATCTAATAACATTTTGTGTGAACCTTGTAATGAGTCCAATTCCCGGTTATTGATAAACCTTGATTTGACAAGTACACCTTTAAGATTTTTGGCCTTTTATAGGCAGGAATTGGTTCGCTGGGAAACAGATTGCATACATGTAATTTCAGGTGTTCCGGAATTAAATGCCAGTCTTTCAGCATTACTTTTGTTAGCTGCTGGGTTTTGATGTGTGGTGTGTAGATTATCTTGAAGACTAGAGGTGGTTCTTTTGGTCTTGTTTCATTCATGATGTATTGCTCACAGATTTGTCTTTTATGACTGGCAATTTCCTCTTTCTTGTGGTTACAGAGTAGAAGTTTCTCCATGAACGCATTTCTTTTCCCTAAGAAATATGTTTTGTCAAAGAAATGTGCGTATCTTAGTACCGTAGTTCTCCTTTGATAAAGCCTTAGGTTACCAACAGTAGGCTAGAAGCACACATATACAAAAATGCCTAATAACATGGAACTATGACTTGGCTAAACAAGATTGAAATAGATTTTTCAATATTGGTAGGTCTTATCATAACCTACAAGTTTGTTATGGGAGAATTATGTACACTAATGTTCCACTTCCTTCCACATAACAATACCTGTTTCAAATGATCAAGTTTGTAGTTATAATTAACCAGTTGTGTTTAAAAAGTTATTTGTATTTGATGAAGTATCCCTCCATATTAAATTAACTACAAAAATATGACTATACTACAGGGAAACCTGTGGTATAGCAATTTTTTTTTTATAAATGTGGGCGGGCGTTTTTACCCCGAGGCCCGGGTAAAAATCGTGCATGTTTCGTGTCGAATATTACGTTGGAAATTCGGGTAGACAGAATAAATATTAGGAATATGGAAAAAGTCAAAGTGATTGAATGAACCGACAGCTTTAAAGGCCATAGAAGCAAAATTAAAAAATAAACAGAACTTGGCTTGGCTACAAGATAAAGATGACAAGGGGGACTTTGTGTCGGACACGGAGTGGCTTTTTCACACACAAAAAAGTTATGTTTTTCAAGCAGCCGTTCCGGTTTTTTTCAAGCAGACCCAGTTCCGTTTTTTTCAAGCAGACCCTGTGGCATCTCTGATACATGCAGATCTCTAGCAGCCTAGGTACATGTAGGGAATTTTAAAGGTAGAGAACACCATTTGCAGCTATCTAAAAAGTACTTGACAAACTTATCGTTTAAAATCTTACTTGGTTTAAAGATGGTAATGGTACTGAACCTCCTGTGAAATTATTCTTTCAGGCATGCTGTCATTTTGAAGGTAACAGTATAAGAAGGCCATTTCCAAAGATGTGTCTAAAGACACATTGTTGGGAATTTCCATAAGTAGTTTGTTTGTAATTCGCCTAATCCATGAATGGGTGCGCGCAAGCGCACACATACACTCGCGTGGTTGCTATATTCGTGCTGTGACGTCGCGTACATGTAGCTGCAATTGGCTGAATGAGAACATGTCCCAAATGCTGATTTCAGCGCATTTAAAACATGACTCGGCAACTTTTCAATTAATACCGAGATCCTATAATAACGCTGTCTTGGAATTTATCAGGTCAGTTGCTAAGCACCCATCTTTAGATTTTGAGCACGAAAAACGAAAAAATAATTTCACAAATGACAATTGATCTAACGTACGTTTAAATACTTTTTTTTTTATATGGCTGTGAATGATTGAAGTCTTTCTTATAAAATAAAGTTCAAATTGAATTATTTCTTTAATTTGACAGTTTCTTCATTCATCACGCCACCCGATCCACGCAGTGGGTTGACCCCCGAAAGGCTTTCTACGAACAGCAACGCGGAGGTGGTATTGCCCCAGGACCCAGCCCCAGAATGCCCTACAGCTCCCCAAGGATGCCCCACAGCTCCCCAAGAATGCCAATGGTAAATAGTTTCCAATCCAAGGGTTATATTTGGTACTTTAGTGGGGCGCTAGATTATCTTTTTTTGACATTTTGAAGCAGATCGGTCGTAATATCTGTTTTCATTCAGACTTGGTTCTGCTTACAGGGGACCCTTGTGAATTTCACCCCAGGTGGGCAAGAGAGTAGTGTGAAAAAGCCTTGAACCCTCCTATGGAAACATGCATTCTGAGCCATGCTGCTACTTGGGTCAATATTGGTCAAGTTACCCATGGGTTTGTTAACCCCTTAAGGACGAGGCGTAATGGGGACATTCCTCCACACATAGAGCAGGTGACCCGCATGACCTGCACAGCCTTTGTGTGGTAGCGGGACTGCACAAAAGCAGCAGCTGTGGAACTACCCACTAGCCATGTGCCACGGCATACCACAGCTGGCAACTGCATTCCAGTGAGGATTAGGGGCCTCGGCTATAGCCACTCCCCGTCTTTAAGGGGTTAAAAGTATACCAGGGGAAAGGGAAGGAAACTTTGTCTGTTTGTTTATTAAACAGCAAGAGGGTTTTAATATCAACATCTCGCACCTATTTTATGGGACCTCAGTTGGAATTGCCAATCTTTTTAAGACTGCCAGAAGTTGAGTATCAATATTTTGCATGTGCTTGTTCTGGCAGCGCGCAGGTCCGGCCATCCCCATGCAGCCGATATCCAAACCGAAATGCAAGACCTGCAAAACTAATGAGGTAAGTGAGATCAGTGGATTTGAACCCAAGACTTAACAAGCCTTGCACAGCTGGTCGTGATTAACCCTCCTACTGGTTTTCGAGGGTTTAAGGATTCCTTTCATGCAAGAGAAGAACACCGACATAGCCTTTGGTTTCCAAAGTTTTTGGGCTGGCGGTGGAACACGTACCACACACACACAACAAATCAACTGGTTGTGTAGTACAAATCTGCACATTTGTGTCGTTAAAAGGTCAAACCTCGAAAATCTGATGCCTCGAAAACAGGTACACGGATGATGTAATTATCACAAACTGTCAAAAAGTCAAACCTCCACCGCTCTTGACAGTTTTTGTACAGAATGCTCTCCAACTGCCACAAATCCCTATGGATTTCTTTTCTGTCGGAGCCTATTTGCGTGGCTTGGCAGATAGTATGACCACTAATACAGGTACAGCTTGTGTAGCAGCCATTTTAATAATATGAGGGCAGTTTGCAGATTTGGTAAAATCGGTCACCTGATAGTTTTTCACATGTACGGTAACGCCCTACAGATTGTCACTGAGCACAGGAGGGTTGACTTAGTAGCCGTTGTTTTGCCCGTGCCTTTTTGAACAAAACCACAGGTGCCGTCGGCCAATCAGGATTGTCAGGCGTGTCAGCTGAAAGCCCGTCAGAGGGAGGCGGAGCTTGTGCGAGCCAGGGAGGAGGCAGAAGCTGAGAGAAAGAGGCAGGAGAACCAGCAGCGCATCGAGAAGGAGCAAGAGCGGCGCAGGGTGCAGTCTGCCGCTCGCAGCAGGACTCCAGTGACCAGCCACACTTTTGAGGTATGTACCTTTCCTCCACAGTCTTAATGTCCTTGAGCAAGGTACTTTACCGCAGTTGCATCCTCCCTCCCAGTAGAGGGTGCAGTCTGTTGCTCGCAGCAGGACTCCAATGACCAGCCACACTTTTGAGGTATTTACCTTTCCTCCAAAGTCTTAATGTCCTTGAGCAAGTTACTTTACCGCAGTTGCATCCTCCCTCCCAGTAGAGGGTGCAGTCTGTTGCTCGCAGCAGGACTCCAATGACCAGCCACACTTTTGAGGTGTGTACCATTCCCCAGGTGTATAATTGTCCTTGAGCAAGGTACTTTACTACAGCTACATTCTCTCTCCCCCCCCCCCCCCCAGTAGAGGGTGCAGCTGCTGCTCGCAGCAGGACTCCAATGACCAGCCACACTTTTGAGGTATTTACCTTTCCTCCAAAGTCTTAATGTCGTTCAGCAAGGTACTTTACCGCAGTTGCATCCTCCCTCCCAGTAGTGGGTGCAGCTGCTGCTCGTAGCTGGACTCCAATGACCAGCCACACTTTTGAGGTATTTACCTTTCCTCCAAAGTCTTAATGTCGTTCAGCAAGGTACTTTACCGCAGTTGCATCCTCCCTCCCAGTAGTGGGTGCAGCTGCTGCTCGTAGCTGGACTCCAATGACCAGCCACACTTTTGAGGTATTTACCTTTCCTCCAGAGTCTTAATGTCCTTGAGCAAGGTACTTTACCACAATTGCATCCTTCCTCCAAGTAGAGGTTGCAGTCTGCTGCTTGTAGCAGGACTCCAATGACTAGCCACATGGTCGAGGTATTTACCTTTCCTCCAGAGTTAATGTCCTTGGGCAAGATACTTTACCACAAGTGCATCCTCCCTCCCAGTAGAGGGTGCAGTTTGCTGCTTGTAGCTGGACTCCATTGACCAGCCACACTTTTGAGGTATTTACCTTTCCTCCGTAGTCTTAATGTCCCTGAGCAAGGTACTTTACCATAGTTACATCCTCCCTCCGAGTAGAGGGTGCAGTCTGCTGCTCGCAGCAGGACTCCAATGACCAGCCATACTTTTGAGGTATGTACCATTCCTCCAAAGTCTGTCCTTCTGTCCTTGGGCATTTGCTCCCGCCCAACAAAGGATGCTGTCTGCTGCAGTATCTGACTAGGCGGGGCTGGAAAGTGTGAAATAAGTTTTGGTCGGAGGAAAAGGGCGGATGAAAAAAAAATCCTTGTGCACCTTCCAAAAGAAAAGCTTTATTTTTAAGAAGCGGTTTTGGATTAATACAGAGAAATGTACAAACAAAAAATCTAATTGCCGTTGCTTGGCCCATGCCTTTTGAAGGAAACCACAGAAGCCATCGGCCAATCAGGATTACCAGTAGTGTTGGGCAGTTCCAGAATTTCTGGAGGCAGTCCCGGTTCGGAACCGGCTCCCGGAAAATTCAATGAAAAACACAAGCCCTTAAAATTACATGTAAAGTAAACGGTGTCTCCTTGTGCAGTCCG
The DNA here is from genome assembly GCA_029964075.1 of Patiria pectinifera. Classification (NCBI taxonomy): domain Eukaryota; kingdom Metazoa; phylum Echinodermata; class Asteroidea; order Valvatida; family Asterinidae; genus Patiria; species Patiria pectinifera. Next base: position 11,782,957 of record CM057145.1, read on the forward strand.
AGCTCCGTGGATTTCGAAGTGCAATACATGCTATACTGCTACGTATTTGGCTTCAAATGTGTCTTTTTCCTGTGAAACTGTGGAGATTGTTGTATTAAAAGCAAACTTATTGCTTTATCCGTCGGAGCCGATTCCCACGGCACTCGGAGCAGGGTCCATCAGAGCCAATTCCAGCACTCAGAGCCGGTGTGAAATGAAAATCTGACTCCTGTGAAAATCGGACTCCTTTTTCGTTTTGTTGGGTAAACCCTCTCACGTGATCGGTCCCTCTCCTGTTTATCTATGCATGAGCATGCGCAATTCCACCAATGAGTCCGTATTTCATAAAACCTAACTTAGAGCTACACCGCTTGTCCAAGTAGCCCCGATCGGTCTGGCCACGCCACACGAGTAAGTGTGTCGTTCAAAACATTTATTATCCATGGCACAGGGCCATGGCACAGGGCCATGGCACAGGGCCACGGCACAGGGCCACGGCACAGGGCCACGGCACAGGGCCACGGCACAGGGCCACGGCACAGGGCCACGGCACAGGGCCACGGCACAGGGCCACGGCACAGGGCCACGGCACAGGGCCACGGCACAGGGCCACGCACAGGGCCACGGCACAGGGCCACGGCACAGGGCCACGGCACAGGGCCACGGCACAGGGCCACGGCACAGGGCCACGGCACAGGGCCACGGCACAGGGCCACGGCACAGGGCCACGGCACAGGGCCACGGCACAGGGCCACGGCACAGGGCCACGGCACAGGGCCACGGCACGGCACAGGGCCACGGCACAGGGCCACGGCACAGGGCCACGGCACAGGGCCACGGCACAGGGCCACGGCACAGGGCCACGGCACAGGGCCACGGCACAGGGCCACGGCACAGGGCCACGGCACAGGGCCACGGCACAGGGCCACGGCACAGGGCCACGGCACAGGGCCACGGCACAGGGCCAGTATTTGAGTTCAATGTTCTGTGCCTTGTGGCCGCAAAGGGCTCTGTTGAGCAGTTGTCTCTGACTCTCCGTCACGCCTGTGAGTCTGTGTGGTTTTCCCCGCCATTGTTTTGACTAGCCAGCTAGCCAGAGTGAGTGTCCCGGGCCTTCACGCAATTGAATCCCTATGAAGCCGATTCTCGGCTCTGGGTTTTGTGCACAGAGAGTAGGTAATTTAATCTAGAACCAGCAGCGCATGCAGAAAGAGCGAGAGCAACGTAGGGTGCAGTCTGCAGCTCACAGCAGGACTCCAATGACCAGCCACACTCTTGAGTATACACCTTTCCTCCAGAGTCTTAAAGATGGCTGCCACTTACAATGGATCTTTCGGCAAATTTTCTGAATCTGTTAGATGTCTCATCTGAATTTGTCAACTTTTTTTTTTTAACTTTTGTAGTTACGATCATCATCATCTTCATCTATATTACCGGCACCATCAGCATCACGCTCTTCTCAATCAAGATTATCATCTTGATTACCATGGTAACAGTAGTGTAGGCATCTTTGTCAGCTCAATTCCGTTGTGATGGTTACCCATGCACCAAGCACCCCGGCAACCACAGAGACCCCTGCAACCAACAACACACCGATCCGTTATTACCCCGGCCCGTAGTATTTTTTTCCAAATCACAGCCGTCTATCACCCAAGCCTTCCTCCATCCTCCGAGATCCTCCAGGTAGTTTTGGAGGATTTTGGAGGATTGAGGCTGAATGGCAAAAAAAAAGTGTCAGTTGATTTTGGAGGATGCATTGTGTCGAGTTTGTAGTCTGTACCCAGCATTGTGTATGTTCAGTCATGCATACGCATGTAATTGAGCCTTGCATCATGGTCGATGTCATCTGCACTGTTTCTGAATGCCGTCTGCACTGTCTCAACCCGTTATCAGTGATTGTCGATAGTCTCCCCTCCACTGAACAAACTCAAGAAATAACCGATGATGATGACTATCATCCTTGTGCTGAATTCACCATAGCAACGCTGTCCAACCACCATGGAGTTCATCCTCATCCACAGTCTCGCCATACCAATCAGTAATACAGCTCGAAGCCTTGTCATCTTTGATGAAAGTCTGAATTTCAATGCCCACGTGATCAACAACACCCGCATCGCCATGTTTCACCTGAGAATCAGTAGTCACATTCCCTCGCTGCAATCGGACAAAATGACAAAACAGCTTATTTATGCTTTCATCATATCTACGCTTAAAAAAAGGGTAAAGGGGACGAACCTGTATTCACAGGAACGGAGTGCCCATCTCTCTTGCATTAGCGATTAGGCCAGACTCATCATATGCTGCTGTGGGGGGATCGCCACACCTCCTCCACAGCGAGTCTGTTACCTTCCCAGCATTAGGGGCACGTGTAGTCTGGCGTTGGAGCACAGGATTCATGATCGAGAGGTTGTGGGTTCGAGCCCCACCGTGGCCATGCGTGTTGTGCCCTTGAGTAAAGCGCTTTACCTCAATTACTCCTCTCAACCCAGGTGTTCAATGGGTACCGGCATCTACGCTTGACCATTGCAATTCAGTATTTTATGGCCTGCCAGCTTCCACCATTGATCACCTTCAAGGAATCCAGAGTATTGCAGCCCGTTCCCTGACACGCAGAACAAAGTTTGAACACATCACCCCTGTACTCAAAGGCTCGTACCATACTTTCAAGGGGGCGCTTTTCAAATTCAACGATAGGATGGTGTATATGTACAAATACCCCAGTAACCCAGCAGGCTCTGTCCGTATTTTGTGCACAGGCGTATATTTATACCAGTAATAATTGTTTTTGGGTGTCAGAGCAGGGGGGATGGGGTGTTTAGCAGTATTTTTTATTAATTTCTAAATACTTTTTTTTTCACCCCCCCCCCCCCCGATCCTAGTCTGATAATATATACGATAGCCAAGTAGTAAAATAACCAAAAACAATGCTCTCTGTTCATAAAAAATCATGTTTAATTAGAAGATATTAATTACTAAAGATATTCGTCACCTCGTCAAAAAGGGGAAATCTACTTCGTCACAAATATGTAGCTTACATTGTATGCTTGTACACAGCGCGCGCAAATAGAAAATGTATACATTTTAGAACGCATATTCATCACATTGTCAAAACACACATCGTGGAGGCTACGTAAGTCAAAATATAGCACATGTGTAAAATCAACGAGACTAGGTGACGATTAGCGATTTGTCACTTCGTCAAAACGCAAAAACTTGTTGTGTGTCGCACTTTTGTTACTTTGTGTAATGAGCGTAATTAACGAATGATAGAATTTTGTGTCTCGAAATTTGGTAATCAGGCACAGGAAATAAAACGTAAGCATATTTCCAAAAATCTCAGTTTTCATAAAATCTCAGATTATATAAAATCTCGGTTCTGGACGGATTTGCTACTTTGTCGAAATGGTGACCATAGGCTCGCCTTTAACCTGAGCTCATATTAATGAGAGTCAACTGTAATAAATCTTGAATATCTAAATTTAAATCTCAATAAAAATCAGAAAACTTAAAGGGAAAATACAACATTTGCAACCATCGAAAAATAAAACGACCAAGTTTTTACGAAATACCTACGATGCTGGTAAATGACAGTCTAAAAGCATCCTGTAAAATTATGGCACCTGGTGTGAAGTCATTTTCAAGAAAATTACATTTTTGTATACATTTCGAACGGTGGTCAGCCAACCACCGTAGGAAAAACCTAACTATTTTTCACTACTGCTCCAAATTTACCATTTTCTTCAGTCCAAATTTTGTTTGCTATTGGTTTCATTTTTATGAATGGGTGCAGGCCAGCTAGACTGGTTCCCTAATACCGTACAATTTTCCGGCATCTGTAAATTGATCCATTTCATCTTCAGTGGAGTCAGGGAACCAGACTACTTGAACATTTTTGTTTTTCTTGGTTTTTCCAGCATTTTCGAAAACAAAACTTCAAACATGTCAGTGTAACAATAATTTGAGTATTATAATAACCCCTCAAATAGTTCATTTCTGAAAATTAAAGCAAAAGCCAATGATGTACGTTCCCTTTAAATATCCCTTGATATTTGTTCTTTTTTTTCCCCAGACGTCATTTAATACCGAACCTGAAGAAGAACAATTAACAGCGGGGCAAAAACGAGCAAGTGAGTTGACATTTGACCTCCCCACCCACAAATAACAAACAATAACAAATTAATGAATAAATTACATTTGATAAACAATAACATTTAATATCTATACATAATATGTATATATTTTATATATTTCCTTTGCTAAGTTTTTGTAAAGATGAATATTAAATATGGGCTCTCTGACTTTTCTGAATTGTATATTTTAGGTATATTCAGTTACCAGTTTGCGGCAGAAAACAGTCGATCTAACTTGAGCAAATGTCTCCAGCCACAGGTCTGTGTAAAATTAGCCAAAGGCGATATTCCCCTCCCCCCGAAAAGTTGAAATTGAAAGGACAATTTTATCGTCTGATTTTTCAGTTATTGAGAGTTTGGACGATGCCTTCCCTGGCGTTGAGAGGAATGTCGTGGAGATGGTCTTGGAGACGAGTTCTTGGGACAGCGGGAAGGCTACCTCTGTCCTGATGTCCATGGGGCCAAAAGACGACAAAAAGGTTAATAAAAAAAAATCGAGAAATCAACAGTGATGGGGGACCCAAGTCTTGTAGACAGCTGGTCTTAGACTAGTTTCAAGCCACTGAGAGCAAAATTCTAGTTGATGTCCTTGGGCAAGACACTTTGTACTCGTTTTCCCCATCTGACTTTTTTCTACCTCACTCAACGTAAAGTTATCTCAACTCAGTGCTAACATTCCTTTGCGTGAGCAATGAATTAATGATGACAAATTTATGAGTGTTAAAAAAAAAAGACAAACCAAGTGTAAACTCTAAACCTCCTAGATTCTTCAAAATCCAGCATGAGGTTTTTTTTGGAGGATTTTGTAGGATTGAGGAAGGTAGAGTCCATCCGCTCACTTCACTTTAATACCTAGCACGTGGGGCTCGATTCTCATTGAAAAGTCCTCCCCAGTGGTAGAGTTTGAAGGAGTCAAGACGTTTCAAATCTTGAATGTTTGGGAAATTACTGTTAAAGGTAAGGCCAAAAAAAAAAATAAGTCGGTCTCTAGTCAGCGCGCGCGTCGATTTTAATCATGCGCGTCGATCTTTTTTTTTCTCCAAAATGTTCCCCGGTAGCTCCAACAGTGCCCTCTATTTCCGCACCTCCTCAATTTTTTTTACCAAAGAGCACCAAGGAATGGGAAATTGCACCAAGGCAAATGATCGAAAGCACCAAGGCAATTTATGGAGGACACCAATGTACATGAGGACACCAAAAAAGCAAAATAGTACCTACCTTGTCTGTACAATCCAAGCTTGAAGAAAAAAAAAGGAAAAAAAAAAAGCTGCGTGACCGCGTCAATTCTGGAACTTTGGTCTAACCAGAGACCGAATATTTTTTTTTTGGCCTAATATACAACATTTGCGAACATAAAAAATCAAAATTACCAAATTATTATGAAAGTATCCTGTCAAATCTTTGTGCCTGGTATGCTGTCATTTTCAAGAAATTCTGATTTTTTGTATCAATTTCCAATGATGGTCAGAAAAAAAATGAGGTTTTCAAATACTGCCCCCAATTTAGCAAATAGTCGGACTTAGTCCACATTTTGTTCGCAATCAGTAACACACTCGTGAACGGGTGCAAGCTGGCTATACTCTGGTTCACTGACCTGACAATTCCCCGACGTCTATACATTGCTCCGTTTTGTCTGAAGTAGGGTCAGGGAACCAGACTACAAGAACCACATTTTTTTTTTCTCGGTTTTTCCAGCATCCATGAACACAAACCTTTAATAAACAGGTCATTGTAGGACAAAACACCATAAACCTCCGAATCCATCCGTTTCTGAAAACTACAGCAAAAGCATGGTTTGCATATTGCCTTGAAGTTTTAAGCGGTGTTCGACCTGAACCTTCTCCCTGTTTTCCATCTTTCGTATTTTGGCAGAAGTCAGCAACGGCCTCCGCGGCCAGGGCTGCCACAAAGCCTAAAGCATCACCGCCACCGAAAGCCTCTTCCCCGAAACACCCCTCTGCTGCAACGAAACAGAAGAGTAAGTGTTTCAAAACCACCAAGTCTTGTGTCTTTTCTGTCAGTCTTTTGGGTGAAATTGCTGGTGGGAGTCGAATTACCGACCTCTTGCCTGCTAGACTCCGACTGTTTGTTTTGTTGGGTTGTTTGCTTGTTTGTTTTTCGTAGTCCAAATCTTCTTCACTGTCGATCTTTGTTTCTGGCATAGTTTGATTTCTACGTAAAGAATTTAAATCTCATAAAGGTTTTGCCCTTCACCAACGTATATTTATACACTGTATACTCGGAGTGTTACCTCCCGAGTGAAAGTTGGAAAAGTCACTCGGGTGGCTTAAAGTATTTTTTTAAAATGAAGCCAGGCGTCCCGCCTTCTCAAAAGTCCTTCTTGAGAACTTAACAGGTGAGAGTCGAACCACTTACCTCTTGCCCGCTAGAGGCGGACTGTTTGTTTAGTTGTGTTTTTTTTGCTTGTTTGTTTGTATATTTGTTGGGTTGTTCCTTTTTTTCAGCCCTGGATCATCTGAAGATCGTGTTACTGTCAGCCAGTGAGATTGCCTGGCTTCCGTCAAAAATACTTGGGCGTTTGATTGTGGAGTGCTGTGGCCCCGGGGTTAAGGGCATTGGATTCGTGGTCTGCGGGTAAAGCTGCAGGTTGTGGGTTCGAGTCCAGCCTGGGGTCATGGTTCGTGTGCCCTTGGGCAAGGCACTGTGTCACTCATTGCTTCTGTCCACCCAGGAGTAAATAGGTACCTGTGAGGGCAGAGATGGTTATTGTAATTGAATTATTTTCCTTGCGCCGTACAGGCAGCATCGAGCTGTATACTCCCCAGGGAGCTGAGATGGTATTTGGAATGTTTCATGGGCCCAATGAGCAGGGGTAATAACGATGTAGGGCCATGAGCACCAGTGCCTGGTGGATACGTGCGCTTTATAAATACCCATTATTTTTATTATTATTTGTTTGTTTGTTTACAGTGCTTGACAATCTGAAGAAGATGTTTCCATTGGCCAGTGAGACCCTGATAGAGCTGGCCCTGGAAACGACTCATTACAATCAGGCTAGGGCCACTCAGGTACTCCGCATGACTGTGGCGGACGAGCGCGGATCGCAGGCTAAGAAGAGTGACACCAAAGGTAGGACACTGCTTGACAGACTAACGGACCCCATGTATGACCGGTAGAGGGCGTCCTTGCATATTCTTTTGAGAATCGCAAGCAGAGGGACGCGATGATAGTGTGTGCTGGCGGTTTTCTTTATGGTGTAAATCGAGGATACGCATGTGAAGCATCATCGAGTAATTGAGAACAGGAGTCAAATCCAAGACGACCTTGATTAATAATAATAATAATAATGAAGATTTGTAAAGCGCACATATCCACCTATTAAGGCGCTCAAGGCGCTATAAACACAATAAATCTAATTTACTCAGAAAATAAACATAATACCAATAGAGAGAGAAAACAAATTACAAATTTTAAAATAAGAAACAAGATAATTAGAAAAAGTGAACAAAACCAATCTTTTATTCAAAAGACCGATGATGAGGATTGTGAACGATTCTTAAAAAGAAATTCGCTGGCGTTAATGTGTATTCCACTTTTGCAGTGCAAATTTCTTGAATTTTTGTTGTACCATGAATGTTTGATTCGCCTTTGCACCAAGTATCAACGGGTCTGATTTTGTTTGTTTACTTTCAGCCAAGACGACAGCACGGGCCACGACTCCCTCCAACGTGACCTTTTCCATCAGCTCTGCTGGAAGTGCGGGGGTTTCGGCTACGACCAGGGTAACAGACGCAAAGCCCAAAGCAAGGTTAGAAACTACCCCCAAACTGGGGATGGATTGCAAATAACTGGCTCCAATTTCATGGCTCTGCTAACGACAGAATTCCGCACTTGCGATCGCCGTTCTGTGCTAACTGTGCCACAGAGATTCCTTGCTATCCCCGTGTAAGCACAGAATCCTTAGTTACGGGACGTACATGTACGCTTCGCGTAAGCCAAAATTTCTTGCTTGCCTGTGATATAGGGTAACCGTAAGCACGGAATTTTCTGCTAAAGTAAGCGGATTCAGTTGGTCTGTAGGCGTATGCGGGCACCTGCAGGGGCCAATTTCATGGCGCTGCTAAGCACACAAATTTGCTTAGCACAAAAAAGTCTAGCTTATAAAAGCAGGCTACCAGCCAAAACTCCACGTGATGTATATTGTTCGAGATTAGTATTCAGCTGTTGTTTGCTTAGCATGAAAATCACATGGAGTTTTGGCTGATAACCTGCTTTTATAAGCCAGACCTTTTTTGTGCTAAGCAAATTTTTGTGCTTAGCAGCGCCTTGAAATTGGGCCCTGATCACTGTACGCTCACGAGGCCCCTGTCAATGAAAAAAAAACATTGCACAAATGAACTGCCCCGTGACAGATTATCTGAACAATAGCTAGCACAATGCTTTACGCCATTGAAGGGGGCCTCGGTGATAAGTGATGCGGTGTAAGGGTCTCAAAAATTGTTATCCTGTGTAGTGCTAGCTTTTAAGGGAATATACAACATTTGCAAACATAAAAAAATTGTGAATAACCTTACTGGACTGTTAGTGGATGACAGTCTAAAGCATCCTGTAAAATCATGGCACCTGGTGTGCTGTCATTTTCAAGGAAAGTCATATTTTTGTATCAATTTCCAACGCTGGTCGGCCAACCAGCATTGGGAAAAGATGGCTTTTTTTTCAAATACTGGCCCCAATTAACCATATTTAGTTAGTTAGCATTTTTTTTGTAATCGATTACACACCTGTGAATGGGTACAAGCACTCAGTTGGTTCCCTGACCTTACAATTCCCCAACATCTATAAATTGCTCCGTTTCACCTTAAGTGGGGTCAGGGAACCAGACTACAGGAACATGAATGTTTTTCTTGGTATTTCCAGCATCTATGAATGCAAAACTTCAAACAAGTCAGTGTAACAATATTTGCTATATAATACTAACCCCCCAAAACCATCCATTTCTGAAAATTACAGCAAAAGAAAATGATGTATATTCCCTTTAAACGGTACAGGAATTTTCCTACATTCATTTTGTCTGTTGAAATATTTGATACCGGAATGTTTTTCCTTTGAATTTTGATAATTCAAATGGAAAAACACCATATCAAGAGAAGAATATCCCAGGATAGACAGAATCTTGTAAAAAAATAACACGACACCGAGTTGAACGGCCACAACGGCCACAGATTTTCTCAACATGCAATACTCTGTCAGATGTGATTTTGTGAGATTTGAACCAGACCAACAAAAATTGTCTGGGTTTTAAGTCTTGATTTACTTGTCGTCAGACACGTGGAAGTAACACTTACGTTACCGTATTTTGCACAGTTTGTTTACAGAGTTGGTCTTGTCTCACATTTTTTCTTCATCGAATCTCCTAACCCTCTTACATAGACTAACCCTTACCATCATAAATCCTTCAAATTCTTTCTAACAGCGTTTCCTCAGCTAGTGACGCGGGAGCGTCGAGTACTGGCACAGTACCGGCAACACAGCCCAAAACAAGGTCAGAGTTCACGCTGATGCTTGGTGTTGGCTGTTGCATGCTGTGTATCAGCCAGCTCCCCTGCTTCTGTGCTGAGTTTATGAGTCATACAGTTTTAGATCGAGTCTTACGTCACATAGTTGAAGACCGAGTCAAGTCGATTGGTTCAAGATCAAGTTTTTGACCCACTTGGTTGAAGACAGAGTCAAGTGGGGTTGTTCAAGATCTAGACTTTGAGTCACATGGTTGAAGACTCCGTGAAGTTGGTCACTTGGTTGAAGACTGAGTCGGGTCTGTTGGTTCAGGATCAAGACTTTGAGTCACATGGTTAAAGACAGAGTCGAGTCGGTTGGTTCAAGATCTAACCTTTTAGTCACATGGTTGAAGACTCGGTGGAGTCTGTTGGTTCAAGGTCAAGACTTTAGTTGAACACTGAGTCGGGTCGGTTGGTTCAAGATCAAGACTTTGAGTCATATAGTTTAAAACTTGAGTCGAGTCGGTTGGTTCAAGATCAAGACTTTAAGTCACATGGTTGAAGACTGAGTCGAGTCGGTTGGTTCAAAATCAAGACTTTGAGTTACGTGGTTGAAGACTCAGTCGAGTCGGTTGGTTCAGGATCAAGTTTTTGACTCACTTGGTTGAAGACTGAGTCGAGTCGGTTGGTTCAAGATCAAGACTTTGAGTCACTTGGTTGAAGACTGAGTCGAGTCGGTTGGTTCAGGATCAAGTTTTTGACTCACTTGGTTGAAGACTGAGTTGAGTCGGTTGGTTCAGGATTAAGTTTTTGACTCACTTGGTTGAAAACTGAGTTTTGTGTCACTTGGTACAAGATTGAGTCTTGAGTCATTGGTTAAAAATTGAGTTTTGAGTCATTTACTGGCTGTCTGGGAGTCACTTGGTTCAAGAAGATGGAGTCTGAGTGACATGGTTAAAAACTGAGTCCAATCGCTTGGTTCAAGATTGAGTCTTGAGCCACTTGGTTCAAGACTGAGTGTTGAGGCACATGGTTCAAGATTGAGTCTTAAGTCAGTTGGTTTAAGACTGTGTTTGAGTAACTTGGTTGAAGACACAAGTCGTGAATCACTTGATTTAAATTGAGTTTTGAATCATTTTGGTTGAAAATGTGAGTCTTGAGTCAATTGGTCAAGACTGTCTTTGAGTTAATATTAGATTGATGAGCTTGCGTCTTGAGTCACTTGTGTAAGGACTGAGTCTTGAGTCCCTTGATTATGACCGAGTCATGAATCACTTTGTTGTGGATGTCATCTCTCGTGTGTTTGTTGATATTGTTTAGTTTGTCTGGATAGCGTTTGTTTTGCTTCTTTCTTTTTCAAACCTCCTAATCCTCTCATGTGAATTAACCATATTTATATAACCAACATACCGGCTCAAAAAGTACTATTTGCCCATGGGGAATGGGAAATACTATTGAACAGTGAGGATCATGACGCGGTATTTGTGTGCAAATGCATGCTGGTGTGCACGTTCAGCGTTGCGCGTAGCACGTATTGTTCCAAAGAGCCAGCGCTACAGCGTTGGGTTCAAACGTTTTCGTGAAGGGGTGGTTTGGAAGAGAGAAATACATTCTCCTCCAGTTTTGTATTGAAATAAAAGTTCAAATATATCAAATGACAAGGTTCTATCTGTCAGTTATATAGAACAAATATTGAGTGGCTTTAAATTGTGAAATGGGAGGAATATTATCGCTCGGTAAAATCTGGACTTTTCCATTTCACGAGGCGAAGCCGAGTGAACTGGAAAAGTCCAGATTCCACGCTGAGCCACTCAATATTTGTATACTATCCAATCCCTTCAGAATCCCTTCAGAATCCCTTCAGAATCCCTTCAGAATCCCTTCAGAATCCCTTCAGAATCCCTTCAGAATCCCACAAATCCATTACTTCGGATACAGAAATATCAAGGAGGGCATTAGAAATGCAGTGTTATTTTCCCTCAGTGTCTACGCACTACTTTCATGTTTTGATCTGACGTATATCTTTGGTCTGTCTGTCTTGGTTTTGCAGTGTTCCTGTGTCTGTTGGGGTCACATCCTCTGTCTCTAAACCGTCTCCACCTTCCTCCTTTGCTTCTGCTGCTCCTGGGACTGTGTCTGCACCGTCAACCAGCCTCCCAAGCACCCCGGCAGCCTCACGCCAGGCCAAGGCGGCCACCAGAGCCAAAGGTGAGTGGAATAGTATACAAATAATGAATGTTTATGGGTGCATTGATGAGAATATTTTCCTGATAATCCAGCGGATATATGTGAAAAAATGGTGCACTTTTGCATAAAAGCATGAAACTTGGCACAGATGTTTATATTCATGCGAGAAAATGTTGTAGATGTGGAGCCATCGCAAATTTACCCTTTTAGGGGCGTGGCATCCATTTAAAAAGGGGGGGCGGGACTTAATTGTCGTGCCTGCAGTAAAAAAAAAACGGTTGATCCGACGAATTATAGCAACCAGGCGCGCTTGTGCATCGTGTGAACACCTGCGCGAACTTCGTCGAATAAAAAATAATAATAAATAAATATTCCTTCAGATCTGAAAATGTCCAGCGTTCACCTGTCCAATCACCCTCTTGATGTCGTCTGAATAATTTTAAGAATGCCAGTTTTTCATGTACAGGCTTGTTATAATGTTGTTTTGTCCTCGTAGGCGCAGCACGCAGAACCAGATCAGCTGAGCGGGCCCCCAGGCAGGAGTTCATGTCGCACTTCTCGTCCGCCACCCAAGGACCGGACGGCACGCTGGTCCACGGCCCCAACAAGAACAACCTGCTGTAAGTGGATCCTCCCTCGTTTCATTCGTTGAACTTTGGGTACAGAAAGGGTTGCGGCAACCTCGTCCCCAGGGTGTCGAGCCGTACGTGCCCATCACTACCTGCTCTCTCACCCTGGTAATGAATCATTTGCATGTGCAAGATTTTTGAACACGTATGCAAATGAATAACAGTCTGGTGCCTGGATATGCGTTACATTAGCGCTTGTTTTTGTATGCGTTAGCTGAGGTAAAAACAGTCAATTCGTCGCTGCGGGAGCATGGCATGAGTTACGAAAACACGATTTATTTAATTCAACTGTTTACGATCTTATCAAATCAACATGCAGTATCACATTTCATATTAATATGAACAAATTGGAAAGGAAATGAGTATTTTCGAGAAGGCATGGACGAATGATCGCGAAAACACGTACTGCACGTTGTGAATAACAACACCAAGTACACGATATAAATCCATTTCTAGCCAGTTGCGGTATCGAATCAGAATACAGGAAGCAAGTTTCCTATCCAGGGCTTACTATTGGAAACTGGCTGGAAATAAAGTAAGCACTGGGGACGAGGTTGGGGTGGCGGGCAGAGAGTGTGGAGTTGCGATACTTGAGCAAACCCCTCCTCTCTGACGATATGATGACATGTTTACAATCCCAGAGCTTACAAAATTGGAGTGAGAAAGGCTTTCCGCTGGAAGCCTTTTCATGCATCTAGCCTACATTATATGCCAGACCATTGCAATTTGAACGTTTTCGCTGGCCTACAATGCCTGACGCTCACGCGCGAAGACGCTGTGGCTTGGCTTTGTGCACATTCAGGAATTAAAAAAGTTGTGTGTACCTCGCACACAAACTACAATGCGCACACACGCAAACTTAACTACAGTGAGCACACACTTGGTGTCCCGTCCGAGGGGCGCTCAGAAGTGAAAAAAAGCACACCCTCTTTTGTTGGCGCATGGAGCCCATAGCTCATGCCTGAACCTGTTTTTAAAAAGTACTCTCAATTTTTTCTCTCATTTGCTTTGAATCAGGGAGACGTACGTCAGCTTCAAAGGCAGCGATCGCAGCATCGTTCACGGCCCCAGGAAGGAGAACGTGGGCGGTCCGGCCAGACGCGAGGGTCACAACCCCAGCCTGGCCGTCGGGTCGCAGAACAGCCACTACACCGGCGCCCAGGCCAGCCTGGCTAAGGGGTCCATGCGCGCTGCCGATCGCCAGATGTAGCTACGCCTCCTGATTGACCGAGCAAACTGCTCATTTGTCATAAAAACTAAAGAAAAGAAAAAACATAACAACAGACCAGTGGAGTCTTGTGCAGTCTTAAAAAGCACTGGAAAATTTGGTTACTGGTCTAAGTCAGTGGCCCATGGGTATTTCAATTCAGTATTTCAATTATTTCAACAGCAGGCTATTGGAATCAAATTTAAAAAATTGTGATTTACATATAAATGACTTGTGATTGATTTGGGAGACATGTGTCAAAGAAATGGTAACTGTTTCATATAAATATTAAACGTGAAAATGGAATTTTTGTGTCGGGGTGATGTAAGTTCAATATTGGGTTTCGTCCTTCACTGGCGTAATATATAAAGACTATAATCAGTGTCTATTCTTGAGTGATTGTGAGACAAAAAAATCGCAAGCTACTAAAAAAATGTTATTGAAACTATAAAGGCTTGTATTTGTGTAAAATTGGTACTATTGGTTCATGTGAAAGTCAAGTGATTTATCTCTGTCTTGCCAGTGAACGCAAGCTTTTGTGACATTGGGAAATTTGTGACATCAAGTGTGATCTTTGGGTAAACTTGTGCGTTTTATAAGCTGACGGGATTCTCCCATTCATGTTCAGTGCTGTCTCTGGCTGTGATTGTATTGGTCATATAAAGTACAAGTTCTGCTTGTCGATTTAGCCCATTCGTTGGCATTATAGGGTAATCCTATAGGATTCAACCAAATCCTTCTCTGTTTTTTTATCCCCCCGGCTGTGGCATGGGTGGCTTGTGCGTAAAGCGCTCGCCTCTCACCAAGGTGACCACGGTTCGAATCCTGGCCGCGGATCCCATGTGAGTAGAGTTGTGCGTTGGTTCTCTCCTGTGCCACGAGGGTTTTTCTCCGGGCCCTCCGGTTTTCCTCCCTCCGGAAAAATCCAACACTTTCGATCTCAGGCTGTGCTCCGTGGTCATATATGGGTCGATGTGGCCGGCAGCCATAGGCGCCTTTACGTGCCAGCGGCCCGACCACGTTGTAGCCGTGTCCTTCACAATTCAGCATACCAGCTGCGAGTAAGGATAATTAGCCTCCCAAATTATTATTATTATTAATATTATTATTAAGCCGGAGGGGGATATTGCGAATGCGTATTCCTTCCAACCAAGCTTGATTTGCCGTTATTGTTCATGGGATCTGGTACAGTGATTATACTTTAGGCAACAGGTCATGACCTCCGGGGTTACTCTGCAGGCCTTGGTCCTGGGTAGGCCATGATTTATGTCCCTTTGTTTCTCTCTGGTGTCGTGAACAGTTATATTGTAAAGTAAAAGGCCCCTTTATAGCTTCACAGTTGTAGACTGTATAATGATCTTATTAGGCCAAAAAAAAAAATTCTCGGTCTCTGGTCAGCGCGCGCCGTCAATTTTAATCATGCGTGTCAACCTTCTTTTTTTTCAAATTAACACGGAAGCTACAACAGCGCCCTCTATTGCCGCACCTCCTCAAATTTGTGTACCAAGGAATGGGGAAATTGCACCAAGGCAAATGATAAAGGGCACCAAGGCAAATTATGGAGGACACCAATGTCTAATGAGGACCCAAAAAAGCAACATAGTACCCACCTTGTCTGTACTTTTCAAGCTTGAAAAAAAAAAAAAACCTGTCGCCGCATCAATTACGGAACTTTGAACTGACCAGAGTGCCAGGGGGATCGCGCAAGTTTTACTTGCAGTATTTTTAGAGACAGGTATTATAAAATGAAGTTGATGAAAATATGAGACCCATTATGTAGCACCTTTATAGGGGTTTACAAGGTGCTGCGGCGCATATTGCAACCACTGCCAGAAACACCAGGGCAAACCCCTTCTCTTAGCCATGTGTTACAGGGTTTTTAATAACGTGCATTACACAACACGGAACCTACGGCTTTACGCCTCATCCGAAAGACGAAGCAATAATGGTAAAGTGCCTTACACAAGAGCACAAGCACAATGTTCCCTGTCGGGATTCGAACCCATGTACCACGGCACACGAGTCGAACACCCTAACCATTGGACCACAGCACCCCGCTAAAAATTTGAACCAAAGATCCTAGTAGGGGTCCATTTAGATTGCGGATTTGTAAAAACAAATCCATTATTAAATACTTTCTCAGTTAAAGCTATAGTCCATCATTTGCAGCCATCCGAAAAAGTAACTGGCGTAATTATTGTTGAAAAACATACTTGGTTGAAAGTTAGTAAGTGGACTAAACTCCCTGTGAAATTAATCTTTCTGGCAAGCTATCATTTTGAAGTAAGCAACGAAAGAAGGCCTTTCCAACGTAAGATGCAGCATAGGAAAATTTAAATCAGTAGTTCGTTTTGTTATTCGGCGCAGCGCCTACAAGCATTGGAACGACGCACAGGCGTGCGCAGTTGCTATAATTCGTCGGATCAGTGGGCGACATCGCGTATAGCTACAATTCAAAACAATTCAAAACATGATTCAGCAACTTTTGATTTGAAATTGAGATCCTAGAATGCAGTTTTTCTCGGAATATACAGCTGAAGCTGAGCCGAGACTTCATCAGGTTGGTTGTTCAGTATCCTTCATTAGATTTTGAACACTTTTGTTGCTTCAAACGAACAAAATGCACAAATTACAAATGATGGACTATATCTTTAATAGATTACAGTTGCAAAACAAAGCTTTTTTTTCAAAAGCTATATTTTTTTTTATTTGCTGAAATCTTTTATGTTAATATGGCAATAGCTTAAAAGCAATAGTCAGTATTGTTTTATGTACTCTCTTGTAAATATTTAAAAAAAAAAAATACTAATCAAATGCTTCTACTTCCTTAGGTTAAGAAAATTGGGAGGTCCTTTTTTCTTCTTTATTTTTAATCTTGAGCATGTATAAAAAGCTGATATTGTATCTATATTATTTTTATGTGTGTATTCTTTATAGCCTTTGTACAATTTCATGCGTACAAATATCGGTCTTCAGTATTTGTGAATGGTGTATATTAGACTAATGTAATTTAGTAGTAGTACAAATTTGCTGTGAGATTGCTATATGGGCAACTGAAAAAAGGTGTTTTACCAGTAACCTGTCACCGTTATTTCTGAACAATTTGCCATTCAGGTATCGTTAAGGGCCTGTGACCATTGAGCTCGTCCCCTCCCAAGAAGTCCTTTCGTACCCTCCCAGCTACCGGCCTAGGAGCTGGTCCAGTTGCTAATCAGGAACTCCTCTATCCTGGGGTCTATTGTTTGCAAGTATTGACACATGTAATATATCCCAGAAGAAACCTGCTTGTGGTTTTTATCTCTCAGCGCAAAACAACAGAGCACTTTCGTCGGCACAGATCAGAACCCCTGCCATGCGGTTTCGCGCTCAATGGGACCGTAAATTACCAAGGCGTTATGGAAGGATTTTATCTTTAATCCGATAAGTCTGCTATTGTTCTGCACTGGCCGTTCTCCAAAGGGCAATAAATCGATGCGCCTGACTGACTTCAAAATTTCTGGTCAGACAGGACCATGTACCGGACGAGACTGGGCTGAAGACCGGCCTGGCTCTGGACCGGACGAGGTACCGGGGGGCCCTGTTCATACCAGGGCTGAATGGTCACGGTCCCTAAGAATGACTTCAAATGATTTTTTAGCTGTTGGGTAGGTAGTTTGCTATTCATAATCACTCTTGGAGGACGACTGCATTAAGAAATGCATCAGAAATGGGTCATTCCACCGGGTTGGGAAGCAGTGCATGTTACATCCATATATTTGGTTATACTATTAAAAGTATCAATGCATTCTAACCAATTGCTCAACATAATATTTGTCTTATAGGTGTTTCAATACGTGAGAAAGTTTGAAATCATTTGAAAGTACTTTGACACAACAATATGAGCAAAAATGTATTAATTCGGATGTAACATTGACACCGTGTCAATGTTACATCCAAATATTCCTTTTTTTGCCTATTTTTACACGTATGTAGAATATTACCCAAACTGACATTGCATATTTACAACTGGACACCTAAGCACCAAGAACAGCTTTTGTTTTGGTATAGTCAGGGTTCAAATAGAAGCAGAAACAATACCTCAAGTGTGGATGTAACGGTGTAAAAATCACTCAATGGACATTTGGGTTTTACACCGTGTAAATGTTACATCCACACAAACAAGCTATCATTTCTGCTCCATTTGATGTCTGACTACCATAACAAAGCTTTTCTTATCGTGTTGCATCTATAGTAAGAAGTACGTAAAGT
This sequence comes from Patiria pectinifera, assembly GCA_029964075.1. Taxonomy (NCBI): domain Eukaryota; kingdom Metazoa; phylum Echinodermata; class Asteroidea; order Valvatida; family Asterinidae; genus Patiria; species Patiria pectinifera. The sequence goes on from CM057145.1 coordinate 11,800,793, forward strand.
AAATTTGGGTAATGTTTCGCAGAAATTTAAAAAACAGGTACAAATGTCATATTTGGACGTAACACTGACACGGCGTCAATGTTACGTCCAAAATGACATCTTTTTGCTCATATTTTTGGCACAATACATTGAAATGATTTCAAACTTTCTGCAGTAAGTGAAACACCCAACAACAAATATTATGTAGAGCAACTGCTAGCAAGGCATTCATGCTTTTCTTAATTAATATGGTCATATGTCACACTTTGTTCCCCAACCCGGTGGAATGACCCACATCATAATTATAAAATCATAGATGTCAAATGTTTTAAGAGGGACACGGAAAAATGTGGACCCCCAATTTATTGAATGACCATATGCTAGTCAGCCTAGCATGCATGTATATAAATCAATGTAAAGTACATGTAGAGTCTTAGATGTTTTTAATCTATATTCGATGTTTAAACATTGTTGGCTCAAGCGATACCAGATAAACAGCCATAACATGTAAAGATGTCTAGAATTGTTTGCTCAATTGAAAGTTGTTTTTGAATTTCTTTTTAGCATTTCCCTTTTTTTAGGGGGTGGGGGACTTGAGCTGAAATGAAGGACCAAAAAAAACCCAAAATCATTGACAAATCGGGCAACTATCATCCTTGCAGTTGGCAGTCCATTTAGCAGAGACTTGTCTCAAATGGCACTTCTGAGGTTGCAGATTTATATTGGAGGCAAAACAACCCCAAGTATGACAAAGAAAATCGGGGCAAACTGAAGCTAAAGTTGTTTTGATTACTGTTGAATACTAAAAACAAAAAATTATTTTCACCTTTTTATTCAGTGTTTCTAAGGATCAACATCTCCTTTTCACATAATGGCACAAAAGTTGCCAAAAGTGACATGTTTTATTCCCCCCCCCCCCCAAGAAAGAGGAACCTTCCTTTCCCTGCATTATGAACAGCGACAATCCACACAAGATATACCACAAATACTAGATATATGCACACAAACTTTTTTCACATTGTTTTCCAAGACACTTTACATTTCTATACAACTTCCTACGTGCGTCTTAGTTTCCCAAGCGTCCTTATAATAAGCCAGTTCGTTAAATCGATGAAGTAGTCCATGTCCAAAGGTCATTCGGGATAAAATTGCCGACGTGATGATACGCGCAGTTATGCAGAGGCCCATTCTGCTTCTAATTAACACGCGAGCGTCGTGCGCCCATCTCCATGTGCCTTTGACGAGAGTTAGATTATCCCGAATGACCCGTGACCCATCTCGATTGTGCGCATGCTCCATGTGCCTTTGACGAGCGTTGGATTATCCCGAACGACCCGTGACCCATCTCGATTGTGCGCATGCTCCATGTGCCTTTGACGAGCGTCGGATTATCCCAAACGACCCGTGACCCATCTCGATTGTGCGCATGCTCCATGTGCCTTTGACGAGCGTTGGATTATCCCAAACGACCCGTGACCCATCTCGATTGTGCGCATGCTCCATGTGCCTTTGACGAGCGTTGGATTATCCCGAACGACCCGTGACCCATCTCGATTGTGCGCATGCTCCATGTGCCTTTGACGAGCGTTAGATTATCCCGAATGACCCGTGACCCATCTCGATTATGCGCATGCTCCATGTGCCTTTGACGAGTGTTGGATTATCCCGAATGACCCGTGACCCATCTCGATTGTGCGCATGCTCCATGTGCCTTTGACGAGCGTTAGATTATCCCGAATGACCCGTGACCCATCTCGATTATGCGCATGCTCAGTTGGAGAACCGAACTAGCTTTATAATTTCTAAAGAAAAAAATATTTAAAGGCTAAAATGGAATTATCCAAACTAAACCGCAATTGTACAACCACAGAGTGGAAATGATGCATATATATATCTAAAATATCAAAGTCTACGTTACTCCAAAATACTTTTTCCCCAAAAGTTTCCTTTCAGGGATTTCAATAGATTTTTGGTGTGGCAACATGATTGATATAGGGGTCACAAAATGAGAGCTAAATGATGTCGAAGGTCGCCAGCCTTCTTGGATAAGATAGTTTGAGTTGTATACTGGCCGATGCAGGGGTTTAAGAAGTTATTTGAGTTTCTGCAAATAAATCACGCCGTTGACAAGATTGTGGCTTGGTTACACGTCTAAACGTGCAAAATCTGCACTAACAAAAAACTTTGTCTAAATTTTATGCGGTGAAATTTTCCGTTTTTGTCAACTTCAAATTGTAACAATGATGACATTTTAAATGTATTTATTGTCGGCTTACTGGATTACTATTCATGTATTACTATGTTTCAGTAATGAATATTCATGATGCTGTTAAAAATCCCTGAAGCACTTGATGGCGGGATGCCAGTGCTGGTCTGTATCGCACCGTGAATAATCCCCTCGGTTGACACGACGCCGCCATTTGGGGGCGCCATTGTGGTCGTCACAGGCAGCCCTGGCTGGTGGTGTGCCTGGGGTGGGGCTACAGTCGATTGGATCACATGACCGCTGCCGTACAACTCGCTCTGAACGACATTCCGTGCCTCCGCCAGGGCTTCCGTTATGACGGATCCAATGAGAGATTTCTCCCGGCCGTAGATGATAGCTCGGCGGTCTTTCAAGTCGATCTCTTCGTAGGCCTGGACGTTTCTCAAGTCCACATGCCCACTGGAGGTGGGGACGGTGACCGACTGGGTGACCGACTGGGCGAGAGCTGGGGAAGGGGAACCCTGGATTTGTCCGGGGATGGGCGAGAGCGCGCCTTGCAGATGACGCTGAATGTGCATGTGGTGCGCGTGGAGAATCTCGGGCGTGGGCAACATTGGGTGGGGCTGGGGCGTGGCTGGCACGGAGGCCTGGGGCGAGTTTTGGAGGATGGCGGGCTGGAGCAAGATGGGTGGGCGGTCTTGAGACGGGGAGAGGACGCGGGGCGACTTGTTGCGGTGCACGACGACGCCGTGCTGGCGTTTCCGATGCTTGTACAGGTTGCTGCTGGTGCTGGTCGTGTAATCGCACATCTCGCATTTCTTTTGCTTTTCTCCTGGAAAACGGGGAAAGAAGTTTAAAAATCCAATGTGCAAAGTTGTCAAACCTTGCAAAAGATGCCACACTCGAGAGAATTTTAAACCATGGCAACAATCAAACCACAGAATGCAATATGCAGTGTACTTTATAGTTACATGATGCCAGGAGATTATTTTTTTTTAAATCGTAAATCATAGAATATCTGCTCACTTTTAAGGAAAAATGTGTTCCAATTTGAGCAGGATGCTTTCAACTTGAACACCTGTAATTAACACCTCAAGAAAGGCAGCTTGTTTTATTTTTGATTACCGGTACATGATCTCCAGACGCTCAGTCCAAGAGGAAATTTCTATTCAAATGTAATGTGGTCGATTTCCTGAGAGGCAAAATCAATGGCTCGTTGAATGATTTTGACACCCGTGATAGTACATATGTATTTACATCTCAAGTCACAAAATCAGCCAAACCAAGGGAGACACAGTAAAACCAAACCCACCTGTGTGCATCTTCTCGTGATCTTGCAGGCTGGCTTTGGAGCGAGACTCGAAGCTGCAGAACTCGCACCGGAAGGGCTTGTGCTCCGGGTGCTTCTTCATGTGGGCACGCAGGTTGTAGGCAAAGGGGAACGCCTGCGGGCAGAAGGTGCACTGAAACGGGGTGGGCCTCGGAAGGTGCTTCCTGGCAGCGTGCAGCTGACACTCCTTCTCGCTGAAGAACTTCTTGCCGCAGGTGTCGCAGAGGACGCGCCGGATCTTGAGATGCTTCCGCTTCATGTGCAGGTTGAGGGTGTCGTGGCGCTTGCAGCGGTAGCTGCACAGCTCGCAGCCATGGGGGCGCACCACCAGGTGCACCTTGCGGTGCATGCGCAGGTTGATGGCCCGTTTGAAGCTCTTGCCGCACTGGTCGCAGAGGTAGTTGCGCGCCTCGAGGTGGATGGGGGCGTGGGCGTTCAGCCGGCTCTGGTCGCCAAAGACAGCGTCACAGATGTCACACTTGAAGGGCTTCTCACCCGTATGGGTCATCAGGTGTCGCCGGTAGTGGTGCATTGTCCCTTGGATGAACTTGCTGCAGAACTGGCACTGCTGCTCTCGCATTGTCTTGGGAGGCCGCTCTTTCTTGTGGGCCTGGCTTTTGTGCTTCTTCAGCTGACCTTTGAACTTGCAGGTGAAGTCGCACTCCGGGCACCGGTACCGACTCTCAAGGACTTTCTTCTCCCTCTTCTCCTTCTTCTCCTTCTTCTCCTTGACCTCGGGGCTTTTGACTGCCTTTGGGTGGACTGACCGGCAGTGCAGTCGCAACGTCCGCTGGAATTTACAGATGTAGTCGCATTCAGTGCACCGGTAGCGGTTATCGGGGATGCGGGATTGATACTTGTAGACGGGGGCCGGTAAGCCGTGGACTCTGCTCTTGTGGTTGTGCAGATCTTTCTTGAAACGGCAGAAGAAGGTCTCACAGAGGGTGCATTGATAACGATCTGTGGCTTCATTGGTCTGGATTTCGTCCGTGACATCGCTTGGTTCTTGGTTGTAATCCTCCAAGATTCTGTATTCCTCCTCTACATCTTCCTCCGCTCCTTCCTTCTCTTTCTTCTCAGCTTGGATCATCTCTGCGTAGACTTCGGGATGCGACCCCCTGGTGTGGGCTCTCAAACTCTGTTTGAACTTGCAGACAAAGTGGCAGTGCTGGCACTTGTACCGGTCGGAGGGGATTGCAGGTCGCAGCTTGGCCTTGACCCTCAGGTTTGAGCGATTGTGCCGCCGTTTAACCCTCTTGGCGTGACGTTTAAATCTTGACATGGCCGGCTGGTAAGGGACATAGTCATCATCCTTCTCCTCCGGTTCCTCATGCGACATCTTAGTGCTCGGCCTGCGCCGCGATTGGATGCGGTCGGCGATAGAATCTGGGCCTGTCTTGCCTTGAGCTGAGAATTCACCTTCCCCTTGAGGTTGCGGCTGATGAGGGGCACTGTCCTCTCCCGGAGCTTTTTCTTTCCTTGCAACAATCACTGTCGCTTCTCTGACAATGCACTGCTTGCTGCCCTCGGTCCTCTCAACTCCCTTGTCAACATTTTTGCGGCTGTTATCCTTTTCTGCCAACATCTGTTCACTCACTTCATCTCTCAGGCCTGAAACAGAGGGAGCATCACCACTGTGCCTTTCCTCAGTTGACGGCAGAGATGAGACCAAATTGGGCGTGTTTGTTTTACTGGGCGAGGCCAAATTGGGCACATCCTTGTTTGAAGGCGGCGTCTCATCTTGTGCATGATGACCATCATCTCCAGGATCTGTTGATATGCTGGGATCGACTTGCTCCTTGGTGGCTGCATGGAGTGAAAGAGAATGAATGATTAAGTGAATTTTAAATGGTAAGACTTGGATCAAATCAATCAAGTCGAGGCCCTTTGGCAGCTCGAGCCCTCCCAATGATCTCAGTCCAGATGTCCCGGTCCAGCCTGCAGGAGCACAGTTCCTCAGCGGTGATCAAGCCGGTGTCCCGTTTCAACAAGACTTGGATAGTGTTGCTAAACTTTACTCAGCAAAATTCTGATGTACATATAAAGAAGCCCCTGATATCTTAAGCTCTTCTCCAATAACAGAAGCTTAAGGGACAGGAAGAGGGATGCAATGCTATCTACCAACAAACCAAATTTAGACCTCTGAATGATGATGTGCAATAAGATCTTCACCTTCAGGTGCATCCGATCCCGCCGCTGCCACCGTTTGGCCTGGATCTTTCCCCAGGCTCCTGTGTTGGTACATGTGTATTTTGATCTGCATCATGTCCTTGGTGCTGAAGCTGCACTTGTCACAGGAGAAGCTGAAGTCCATCTCATCCAGGAGGCTGGGATCCATGCTTGCCGAACTGGAGTGGGTCGTCTTGTGGATCAACTTGGCGAGTTGTATTACTGCCGACTAGCTGTTACAAAGACAAATTTTCACAAAACTGAAAGTCTGTTATAAAATGTAGTAATCTTTTGTTGAGATAATGTTGATTATGCAAGAGGGGTGTAACCCCCCCCCCCTTTCATTCACCCATCCCGTCCGTTTGTTAATAATTTTTGCCCCAGCCCACTTTTGGATCACATACTTCGACATAAATGCACCCCCTCCCTCTTTTCAGAAATTTTTGGCACAGATAACGTCGATAGATGGGGCCTATGATCTGGAAATGTAGGCTATAAAAACTAAAAAATGTAGTAACTATAGATCACACATTTTCATTATTTTTTCTGCAGTATTGCGTAACAAATCTGTACATTATGCATATTATCACCATTTCATAAATTTCATAAATTGTTGGGTCAGTAGGCCTATATTAAATTTAGGTAAAAGTAGCACCCCTATCACCTGAATCAAGAGCAAATATAGACATGATAGACAGTGGCGCAGCAATTAGGCAGGTCCCCCTCCCCCGGCCCTTTTCAATTTATTTTATTTTATTTTGTTTAGGAGGTTCAAATGGATGGATTTGGGGGGTTGGTTATAATATATATATAGTAAATATTGTTACACCGACTTTTTTTACGTTTTGGGTTCGTAGATGCTATAAAGACGTAGAAAAACAGTCATTTTCCTGTAGTCTGGCTGCCTGACTCCATTTAAAATGAAACGGAGCAATTTATAGACGTTGGGGAATTGTAAGGTCAGGGAACCAGTCTAGCTTGCTTGTACCCGTTCATAGGTGTGTAATCGATTGCAAACAAAACCGGACTAACTAAATATGGTCAATGCGGGGCAGTATTTAAAAAAAGCTAGTTTTTTTCAACACTAGTCCGCTGACCAGTGTTGGAAATTGATACCAAAATTGGTTCTTGAAAATGACAGTTTACCAGGCACCATGATTTTACAGGATGCTTTAGACGGTCATTCACTAACAGGTTAGCAAGGTATTTCAAAATAATTTGGTAACTTTTATATATTTTTTGATGTTTGCAAATGTTGTATTTTCCCTTTAAAGACAGAAATATCCACCCACATGAGGAAATCGGGCACCATGAAGTGATGTATCGTCTATGAAATGTGTGCAAAATACATCACTTACTGGTGCGACTGACGAAATATCCCACATGTAAACTTGTATGTTCTGGGTTTCGTCCAAATTATGGGCAGGCCCCCTTCCGCAACTGCTGAGTGCTTCTGTGAATTATGATATCTGCAATTTTTGATATTTTTATTCACAATATTCCCCAATAAATTTAGGTATTTTGTTTGTGTCCTATTTTGAGTCTTATTAAAGTTGCTGTTCTTCACTATGCAAATCTCAGTACATGCCTACAAATACAATAAGCCTTTGTACTTTGACCCGGGCAGGTTAACTATTTTTGCTATTGTTTGTCAATTTAACATGTTTAAACTGTCATTTTTTTCTGTTTTCTTTCCTTCTTGTTTATTTGTTTATTCACCTTTTCCATTTTTACCATAAATTTGCTGAATATTAAATGAATGATTGTTTTCTGTGACATGATCATCAACCCCTAGGACTAGGGGAGCGGAAGCGAAAGCAGGTCAGCCTCAGTCCGAGGGAGGTTGGACTACCTCCATGGTCCGAATACGAATGTTACCGGTAAACTGCAACTGTGTGCCAAACACGGCGTACATTGTACACAACCCGCGCCGCGCGGTCGCTGCATCCACAAATCGCGTAGGCCTACACGCATACATTGTACATGTTAACACCTTACCACACCCATATTTTTCCCCGTACAAAAACACACCAGCTTTCATCCCCAAAAACGCGATCGTGCCAATATAAACATCCACCAATATTGCATTAACAAACGAGCAAAACTTTAGGAAATTTCAATTCGGATTTCAGCATAGAAATCGGAACTAGAAACATCGGTTTTTCCGACATGGCCTTTATTTGCATGTCCCCAGGAAAAATATCTACGGAGGGCGTCGACAAGAAAAATGCGGGTCTACTCCAAAATCAATCATCAAAAATACCGCCTTTATTTTGCAATTCCTCGTCAAAATTTTAGCTCTAAATGAAATAATGATTATTAGGTTTGAAAAATAAATGATAAGTGTAAACAAAGTACCACGTATTACGGCAAAATCCGAGAGAAATTCTTACCAATTTTTTTGACCAGGGAAACAAGATTTCATTCTACAGAGTCCGCCATGACAGTTCCCAGTTCTTCAAACTGAACACTGAGGGCGCTATAGTCACTTTGTCTCCTTTCTCAATTTTTTTGTTGGTGTGTATTTTGGTGACAAAAACTAAAAGTACATGCACATTTTTTTTTTACATTTTTTTTGGAGACTATAAATAATCAAGACAGTTCCTGCTCTTGGTTGACATGGATCTCATTCCAGGGACAATTATTTCAGGAAACTGCTATAATACAAATATATATTTCAACTTTCAAAGCCGTTATACTCGGATAGCCATATTAAACAAAAAAAAATTACAAAATTAATAATGACTACATCACAAAGTTAGTAGCTATTGGGAGGTTTTATTTCGATGCAAAAAATGTCACAAATTACATTTGATTTTTATCATGATTAAAAAAAAAAAAGTATTACGATAAAAGTTCTATGGAAAAACACTGGGCGGATCCTATTGGAAAATTACAAGAAAACAGATTTCTGGTTACCATTATAAATTTGGATTTCCCGCGGCCCATTCTGTTTTACACGCTAAAAATTTTGAAGCACAATACGATTTATATTCAAGATTTTAAGCGGAAGTCCAGAGCTGGAGTAAAAATAAAACATCCTTTTGTTTTTCAATAAGCACGAATTGTTGATAAATTAACTTTTGGAAATAGACTGACAGTACATTTTTTAGTTCTGAAATCTCCACCATGTTGGATAGACATGTTTTGGAGAAGAGATGTCCAATGTCAGCTTGAAAATACACAAGAACAATGCCCCCCCAACATAAGTCTTATAATATTCTCGCTAACCCCCACCCAAACAGCTTTTGCCAGTGGCGTAAAGGCCATGTCAGCAAGTGTGCTGGGGGGGGGGGGGAATATGACCAACAATCCTAAAATTACTTTTCTCATCACTTATAATACTCTTGATGCCCTCCCTCCTTTTAGTTATCTACATCTATACTCTTACAGTGTTACATACTTTAAGCAATTCTTTTTCAATTCATCAATTTCCTGGTACCATTAGTATATTTATCGCCTGAGATAGCCACAGATATTGCATAAACATATGAGGAAGGGGGGGGGGGGTCGCCACACAAATTAAGTGGTAGTGTTTTCCTAAAATTTGCAGACTGCCAAATATCCATAAAATAACAGATTGGGGGAACTGGACATGACATATTACCAGGTGTGCAGACTGGACACCAGCTGACACCTGGTGGCGCTGTTCATGACGGCCTCTTTTTCCTTTACAGTTGCACAATTTTGCCAACAAGAACAATTTGACACACACAGGGATGTAAAGATGAGGGAGGAAAGCCACACCCACCTCTAGAGATACCCTTGGGTGAAGCTATCCGCAGCATTTACAAACAGACCACCCCCCCCCTTAAAAATTCTAGCCCCACCCCTTATTTTTTTCGAATAAGAAATTTTTCCTAGCATAAGCCACAAGAATTTTCTTAAAGCCAACAAATGCCGTGCACCCATTATCCTGCAGCTTTTTTTAAAAATCACACCCCCTTGACATTCTAGCTCCGCCCCTCAACATCTACCCCCCCCCAAAAAATCAACCCCCTCCCCCTTAAAATTTTTAGCTCCTCCCCTGCAGTGCACATTTTAAACACTTATTTATTTCGTTTGAATATCTTCCGAGCGTAAGCCACAAACATTTCCTTGGGTAGGTGCCCGCTGTGCGCATCGATCGAGGTCATGAGATCCTGGTAGCTGCTCTCCTCATAGTTCCTGTACACCGTCTCCAGGTCCAGATCCTTGTACAGCCTCTTCACCATGGCAACCTTCGCCGGGTTATCAATGCCGTAGTTTTCCTTCAAGCAAAATTAAGAAGAAAACGTTTAAAGCTACAGTCCATCATTTGCAGCTTTCCAAAGAGTAACTGATGTAATTATTGTTGAAAAACATACTTGGTTGAAAGATAGCAAGGGGACTATAAACTCCCTGTGAAATTATTCTTTCTGGCATGCTGTCATTTTGAAGAAATCAACGAAAGACTGCCTTTCCAACGATGGATCTAAAGACGCATCGTTGGATCAACAAGCGTGGACACGACGCATACGCGGTTGCTTTAATTCGTCGGATCAGTGGGCAACATCGCGTAGCTGCAATCAGCTCAGTGAGAACGTGTCTCGGACACTGAATTCAGGTCCAATTCAAAACATGATTCAGCAACTTTTGATTTGAAATCGAGATCCTAGAATGTTGTTTTTCTCGAGATATACAGTTCAGAACCCTTCTTTAGATTTTGAGTGCATTTTGTTGCTTCAAACGAACAAAATGCACAAATTACAAATGATGGACTGTACCTTTAAATAAAGTACGTGAAAGAAAGTGATTCGTGTTCTTTTTCTGAGTTGAATATATGGGTAAAGTTGCATTCCACATGCTCTTCAACAAATTAGATTTTTTTTTGTCGAACAAAATGTTATCAGTCATATGTTTTACTTTTATTTCCAATCAGAAAGCTCCTATTTTTTTTGGGGGGGGGGGGTTCAATGGGAAAGGGGAATAGCTAAACATGGGTCATTTTTTTTTTTTTTTCCTGTCAATAACTTAAAGTGTGGGGGTTCCGATCGTATGAAGTCAAAGTACCGCGTGAACATTTACTACAGAGTAACTCTGCTATCGCCCTATAGCCAAAACGTGTCACACTTCATGTTTTAGTTTTTGAGGGGGGGTCCCCTTTTCAACGCTTAGGGCCCGTTTCAATTCATATCCTGGACGAGTTCCAGACAAGTTGCAGGTAGAATCATTCACTTTGTTCGGAAGAAGCTCTGCATTTGTCCCAGACATGTTCCGGGGGAATTTTCATCAGCAACGGCTTGACTCATCAATACTGATAACTTCGTTGCGGGAAGATTGCGGGGAAGTTGTTCAGGATCCTGCAGCTTGTATCAGATACAATGTCTGCAACTTGGCTGGAACTCGTCCCGGATGTGAACCGAGACGAGGCCCTTACCTCTAAAATTTCTCGCTGTTCTGGAGTTGCCGACTTGAGTGCCTGGACGACCAGCCAACTGCATTTGTTCTCTTCAATATCCGTTCCTATCTTTCCTATCACCTCCGGGTTGCCATAGCAATCCAGGAAGTCGTCCTGGCAACAATGAAAACACAAAAATGAAGGACAATTTTATAATAATAATTGTGCTTATATAGCGCTTTCCATACTATCAACGATCTCAAAGCGTTTTACAACTATTACCCCGTTCATCAGGCCATGGGACCATGCGGCAGCCGATATCAGCGCTCAATCGGTCCTCAACCCTCACAGGTACCCATTTATACTCCTGGGTGGAGAGAGGCAATTGTAGTTAAGTGTCTTGCCCAAGGGCACAAACACCATGTTCCTGGCCGGGTTCGAACCCACGCACCTTCGTGCATGAGTCAAACACGGTAACCACTGGACCATGGCGTTCTACTTTTATCATTTTTATGCAGAAGTACTAAAACACAGCAGGCTAGAAAGTGGGATTTAAACCTTGCATACAGTTTGCAATAAACAAAAAAAAACATTTTTTGGTGTATTAAGTTGAAAAACTCCAGGCTGAAACATTGGATTTAAACAAATGGGGCGAAAAGTTAGCAAACCTGAACTTGGAAAAAGTGTCCCATCTGTAGCAGGATGGTCTTGGCGTTCTTGTGCGACTCCGGGTCCGAGATGCCAACCTGTGAAGAATGTCAGAACGGCAGAAAAGTTACTCTGACTTTAAAGGGAAAATACAACATTTGCAAACATCAAAAAATAAAACTACCAAATCATTTTGAAATACCTTGCTGGACTGTTAGTGAATGACAGTGTAAAGCATCCTGTAAAATCATGGCACCTGGTATACTGTCATTTTCAAGAAAAGTGGTATTTTTGTATCAATTTCCAACACTGGTCGGCCGACCAGCGTTGGAAAAAACTGGCTTTTTTTTTCAAATACTGGCCCCAATTGACCATCGCACTTGTTTGCAATCGATTACACACCTATGAACGGGTACAAGCCAGCTAGACTGGTTCCCTGACCTTACAATTCCCCAATGTATGTAAACTGCTCTGTTTCTTCTTATATGGAGTCGGGGAACCAGTCTACAGGAAAATGATAGTTTTTCTTGGTTTTTATAGCATTTTCGAACCCAAAACCTAAAAAAAGTCAGTGTAACTATATTTGCTATATATTTCCAACCCCCCAATTCCATCCATTTCTGAAAATTTCAGCAAAAGCAAATGATGTATATTCCCTTTAACACAAGTGACCAATAACGTTAACCCTTTTACCACAAAAATTGACCACAAGTTGGAAACTCTCTTTTTATCAAAGTAGGTTTTCGCTATCAAGGATTGATTACAATCAAAAGAGCTGTGTGTAAAGTGTGTTCTCTGAACTTTACTCTTTCACGTGACGTAAAAATCGAGGCTAAATGTGCAAAAATAAGCCGGTCCCATTTATCAAACTGCAAGCCATTTCACGACATGAGCAAGCGACACTCCGTACCTCAAACTGTGCGTGGATACTTCTGAAGCAGTTTTCTGCTTTTTTGTAAGGGTAACATTATGAATAAAGTACACCATTAGAACAATCCAAAAACACTCTTTCAGCTGGTATATGGTCGATGTAAGGGCGGTAAAACACACCAACATGCCAGCTGAATATCTCCGTTGTGAGTGTGTCTTGTGTGTGGTTTTGAAATCGACTAAAAGTCTCCTTCAGTGAGCATATTTCATTGCACAAATGCAAACAGCAGTGCTCACGATTTCAAATGAATTCCAAGTAGCGCGATGTTGCCGTCTTTATTGCTTATGGTCTCAATGAATCTGAAGCTCGTGCTTTGCATGAAAAGAAAGACTTCGCTGAGCAGGAATTTAACTAGTTTACTCACAAGTAAACCGAAATAAAGGAGAAAAAAAACATAATAAACACGCCAAAAAACACATAATAAACTCACCATATACATGGCCAAGGCCACTGGCAGATAGAAAGAATAAAAAGCCGTCTTCCATTTAACAATTGCATCATATCTAAAAAGAGAAACATTTGAATCATTATTTGTTGTTCATAAATACCCAAGACAGTTTACCCATTCCCATTTGTCGAGAGCCCGTCACGTGGCCGGTCCTAAACGGATGATAAAGACATGGCTGGCCGGTCTTAAACACTTTTTCCAGTGCCACAATCGGTCCAGCCTAAGACCTTGACACGGTGCATCCTCCGAATTCAGCCACACACTTTTGCCGTATAACCTCAATCCTGCAAAATTATCCATTTTGCAAAGAGCATTTTGGAGGATTTGGGAAGGTTTAATGTGGCCTTAGTATTATAATAGGCTGTTTGTTTCGTACCTTTGTTGTGTGAACCTGTTGAGATCTTTGTTTCCCTCGGGCGATGTGATCAGGTCCAGGGACTGCCCTACCACCGTCTGATAGTTTGTCTGGAGGAACGACACAGAAATCTAAGGATTAACTTCAGTTTGTGAACTATTAGGTACTCAAGGCGCTGGAAATTATGTCTATTTTTAAAGACAGGCAAATGAAGTTTGTGAGAAATATGAGACCATTATGTAACACCTTTATAAGGGTTTACAAGGTGCTGCATACTGCAGCTACTTGTTTGAGCCTGAAACACCGGGGCATACCCCTTTTCTTAGTGATAGGTTTTACTGGGTTCCTAAGGCTTTACGTCCCATCCGAAGGACGAAGCAATAATGGTAAAGTGCCTTGCTCAAGAGCACAAGCACCATGTTCCCCGTCAGGATTCGAACCCATGTACCATGGCACACGAGTCGAACATCGTAACCATTGAACCACAGCACCCCACAAAAACAAGTACATTGTAATTATTACCGTATTTTTGTTAACTCAAAGTTGCGTCAGCAGAATACTTGATATGGGGCTTGAAATTTCTTTTTTTGCCATGCACATCAGGGGATCACATCTTAAACGTACATCGAATCTAGTGCTGTCCTGAATATACCGAATCTCGTAGTAGTATTTTGCCGGTTTGAATATTCGAGAAAGATAATTAATAAAAAGTATGCACGTACACGCATGACTGTGATGTTATTTAAAATTGTTAAGTTACGGTGGTATATTGTCAGGTGCCACTTTGTTGGTTAACTGTAACTTTTTTTGTTAACTGTAGCTTTTTTGTTAACCGTAACTTTTTGTTAACCGTAACTTTTTTGTTAACCGTAACTTTTTGTTAACCGTAACGTTTTTGTTAACCGTAACGTTTTTGTTAACCGTAACGTTTTTGTTAACCGTAACGTTTTTGTTAACCGTAACGTTTTTGTTAACCGTAACTTTTTTGTTAACCATAACTTGTTTGTTAACCGTAGCCTTTTCTGTCCTCACCTCGTGGAATAGTTCCAGGACGTTCACGTAGTACGGTTCACCCGCTATGTGCTTCTTTAACAACTTATAGATGCCAGATTCAACAAAGAACGAGTCGTTAATCGCATCCAGGCCCACGTCAGCCTGAAAAGTGTCAACAAAAACAAACAAATCTGAAAAAATTCACATACTAGGGCTGTAGGACGTGAGAAATGTTTGGTGTTGATAAAGTTAAAGGGAAAATACAACATTTGCAAACATCAAAAACTAAAACTACCAAATCATTTTGAAATACCTTGCTGGACTGTTACTTTTTTTAGTGAATGACAGTGTAAAGCATCCTGTAAAATCATGGCACCTGGTATACTGTCATTTTCAAAAAAAGTGGTATTTTTGTATCAATTTCCAACGCTGATCGGCCGACCAGCGTTGGAAAAAACTGGCTTTTTTTCAAATACTGGCCCCAGTTGACCATCGCACTTGTTTGCAATCGATTACCAACCTTTGAACGGGTACAAGCCAGCTAGACTGGTTCCCTGACCTTACAATTCCCCAATGTATGTAAACTGCTCTGTTTCTTCTTAAATGGAGTCAGGGAACCAGACTACAGGAAAATGATTGTTTTTCTTGGTTTTTGTAGCATTTTCGAACCCAAAACCTCAAAACAGTCAGTGTAACTATATTTGCTATATATTTCCAACCCCCCAATTCCATCCATTTCTGAAAATGACAGCAAAGGCAAATGAAGTATATTCCCTTTAAGTGGAAAGACATTTATGGATTCAGCTTTGTGAAAAGCAGACATTTGTGTACAGGGGCGGATCTGTTTTTCAGGAAACGGTGGGGAGGGGGAGGGGGAGGGGGAGGGGGAGTGGTGATATGAAAGGGGGTGGGGTTTAGGGTTGAATGAAGGCGTGCCAGAGGTGTGAATCGAGGATGCTGTCTTCTCCATTCTAAGGCAATTTCAGAATAAATTTCGGAATTAGCATTCCATTCATTATTTTTGTCCCCATCAATGGCTGAACGGATAGGGGATGCAACCCCCCAAATTTCCACTTCAGATCCGCCCCTAGTGAAGGATTTCAATTTTTTTAATCTGGCCCTTCAAGATTTTTCCCAATTCCACAAGAGCGTTACTATATGCCGCAATATATTGTTTATAAATCCTCCATGCCAAATGACAAAATGTTTGTCAAGTTTTGTTGGCTTACTACCGGAAGTCCAAAAGAAATTTCTTACTTTGCGAAACCAGCAAGGCTGACCACGCCTCGTCTTAGATTGGTCCATGATGTCGTCCGAGATCAGGAAATACGCTTGCAGCTGGGAAAAAAAATTAAGAAAGTTTGACATCTCGAGGAATGGAGCAAGCAGTTTTCAAACCTAGGCCTTCCCGTCAGGCTTCAGTATATTTCTAAGGCCTATTACTCTGGGGACTCTGACGATTCAAGCTAAATATAGGTGCATACTTGGTTCGAAAATATAAAATCCTGACACATAAGGACACAGGTTAGGAAATTCCTTTTATGCTTGAGTATTAACTGGGCTTTAATACGTCTGGAGCCAGAGATGTAGCCAAAGCTGCAGACAAAGTCAGGATTTGGGAAACCTTTATAAATGGTCTTTGCGCTTGAAACTTTGAGTTGAAATCTTATGCGCATGGCAGCCATCATTGGCTTTTTTGGGGGGGGGGGGCTTTTTTTTTTTGGAGGGGTGGTATTTTTAATTTGTAACAAAGAACATAACAGAATTTATACTCATGGCTATCCTTACAGAAGGAAAACAGTGCCCCTAGGCTTGTTACAAAATGTAAAAAAAAACAGCTCTCTATAATCATTATGGCTGGGAAAAACAGTACGAAATGCAGCAAAACCCCGCACAGCATTTTGGAGGATTTGTGTCTGGTATCAAAATTAGGAAACAGTCAATATTCAAAGTGGATTTTGGAGTTGGAATGGCTGTCCAATGAATAATTCCGACTTACACAAACGTATAAGTGCTCAACGAACAAAGACAATGTAAGGTCGGAGACACGCAACTTAATAGAGTTAGATAGCTCAGTTGGTAGAGCACCTGAACAGAGTTCTGAGGGTCATGGGCTCAAATCCGATTTCTGTCAATTTTTGTTACTTTTAAAACATACCCACTCCACGCACCATCCCAGCACCATAGCTTTGAATACATTGGCGTCGGTGGCCTGCGCAGGACTGGCGAGGAACCGGAAGGACGCCACCGTCGTCAGGCCCCGGTTGCGCTTGCCGTGTGGAATGTTGTATTTCATCATCTGCGGGAAGGAAATGAATAAACGGTTTTTATAGCTGCAGCTGATGAGCAGCTCTATAAGTAACCATTTCTCTCTGTTGGTTGGTTGGTTGGTTTGTTGGTCGGTTGCAGACTTAGCGAAATTCCGTTTTTGGTCCTCAATCACCTTGTCCCTTAGGCCATACTGTAATTCGTTTGTAAATACCTAATAATTTGTATATATATTGTCTCATATTTGTGCTGTAAATAAACATTTGATATTATTGGGACAACAGAAAAAAAAACTTCGCTCTACCCAAATCATTTTTTAGTGGAACCACTCGGTTGTAAGGAGAGTGCCCCATTTTAAAATTAATAAATCCCACTCTCCCCGGTTACAGTTACTAAAGTAAAAAAACAGATGTTTGTACTAAAACACTTTGCAGAGGAACTGGCACTGTACTGCACACAAATTAGGTGCTCCTTGTGATGGGCTTGTGATGGGCATGTGATGGGCTTGTGACTGGACTTATGATGGACTTGCGATGGGCTTTTAATGGACTTGTGATGAACTTGTGACTGGCCTTGTGATGGACATGTGACTGGACTTGTGACTGGACTTGTGATGGACTTGTGATGGACTTGTGATGAATTTGTGATGGACTTGTGATGGACTTGTGATGGACTTGAGATGGATTTGTGATGGACTTGTGAGGGACTTGGGATGGACGTGTGATGGACTTGAGATGGACTAGAGATGGATTTGTGATGGACTTGTGATGGACTTGAGATGGATTTGTGATGGACTTGTGATGGACTTGTGAGGGACTTGTGATGGACTTGTGATGGACTTCTGTGGGACTTGTGATGGACGTGTGATGGACTTGAGATGGACTAGAGATGGATTTGTGATGGACTTGCAAGGGACTTGTGATGGACTTGTGAGGGACTTGTGATGGACTTGTGATAGACTTGTGAGGGACTTGTGATGGACTTGTGATGGACTTGTGAGGGACTTGTGATGGACGTGTGATGGACTTGTGAGGGACTTGTGATGGACGTGTGATGGACTTGTGATGGACTAGAGATGGATTTGTGATGGACTTGCGAGGGACTTGTGGATGGACTTGTGACTCGACTTGTGACTCGACTTGTGACTCGACTTGTGACTCAACTTGTGACTCAACTTGTGATGGACTCTACTAAATTGTACGTCACTGACAAACTGTCCTTGATAAATAAATCTTCACAACGTTCACTAGTCAACTCCAGTCCATCGCAAGCCTTGAGCCCACCACACATTCTCACAATTGCCCACAAGTCCATCACAAGTCGAGCCACAAGCTATTCAAGTGAACTTTGACAAAAGGCATCCCTTTGCTGTTGTTAACTATTCCCAGTATGAACCAGACTTGTGATTTATTTGTGATGGCCTAAACTACAAGGCTGCAAACGTCATCTACTATACACTGAATCTCGAACTCACTTTCTCAAACCGGAGTGCCGCGTCTCTGATCTCCGGATTCGCAGCGTCATCTTCGGTGATGTCTCGTACAAGGTCCTGGAAAACATCGTTGAATCGATCAGCGTCACCTTTGCTGTACTCCGCCATCGTGTAACTAGATAGTAACAGTGGGGTCGGGGGTTGAGGGGGTAGACAAAATGGTGAAATTTTGTTTAAAAAATACTCAGTATTCTGTGAATTCAACGATCCAATCCTTAACTGTAATTTGCAAGCAGTCCAGGAACAAAATGGTCTTTAGTCAAGCCTAGATACCAGCACATAACACCGTGCACTCTTCACACACATTCCACACACACAAACCCACAGCGCCTTTTTTTCCGTACCAGCAAATAAAACAGGAAATCATTTGTACTGGTACTTATACGAACAGTTGCATATTAAAGGGAAGATACAACATTTGCAAACATCAAGAAACGAAATGATCAAATTATAACAAAATATCTTACTGGACTGTTTAGTGAATGACCGTTTAAAGCAAACTGTAAAACTGTGCCTCCATGTGTGCTGACATTTTCAAGAAAACTTGTATTTTTTCCAACGCTGGTCAGCCGACCATCGTTGGAGAAAACTGGCTTTTTTCAAAAACTGCTCCAAATTTTTCATCTTTAGTCATTCTGCATTACCTTTGCAATTGATTACACATCTGTGAAGGGGTACATGTCTGCTAGACTGACTCTCTCACCTTACAATTTCCAATGTCTATAAGTTGCAACGTCTCATCTTAAGTGGGGTCAGAGAACCAGACTACAAGAATATGGTTGGTTTTCTTGGATTTTCCAGCATCTCCGAATTCTTGTGGGGCGCTATAAAAATGCCTATATGTATGTATGTATGTATGTAAAACGTGAAACAAGCTAGTTTAACAATATTTTCTATAGCACACTAATCCTCCAAATTCATTTATTTTTGAAAATTGCAGCAAAAGCAAATGTTGTATATTCCTTTTAATTGGACATTTTACAAAAGAGAGTATCGGGCCACAATTTTTCAAAGTGACTTCGATAAATTAGCAAAGTTGACAAAGAGCAATAGGCCTATGTCATGTGAAATAAAGGCAGCGAAATTTGGTCAGCGCCAGTTTTCATTTTAATAATGTTAGTTTGCTCAGAGGTCGTCTTTCACTCCGATCCTCCAGCAATCAAGCTTTTGCTTAAAAAAAAATTACTGCACAGCCGATATGACGCAATCATATAGCAACCAATCAGAGAATTAGCTTTTGTAAAATAACACTTACTATAAAACTTGAAGATGACATTCTTCAGGTTCTTTCCAGAAAGAAACCAACGCCGGCCAATATTCACTGCCGGATAACAAAAGGCCAAAAAAAATAGTTCTGCTTCCGGTTTCCCTACCTACCCTATTCTAACAGCCCCTACCCTAATTTTTTTTATGGGAAAAATGAGGAAAAAACACCCAAAACCATCAATTTCTACATTTTACCCAATACATGCAGATGTGGCAAAAAAAAAATTGGCAAACAATAAAATAAAAATTCCCTACCTACCAGTACCTAGGCCTACCCTTTTTTCAAATGCCATGAATCAGAAGCAGAACTTTTTTTTTACCTAAATAATTAGAATTTTATTTAAACTACCTAGTTATGCAATCAATAAAAAATACAAAACCATTTTAACTGGATCATCATTGATTGAGGTACGACATTGATCATGTTGATTGATTGATGATGCATGATGGTGATTTTGGTCTTTTTAAGTTCAGAATAAAAAAACAAACCAAGATCAAATTTGCATACTTACATTAATGAATGGTGTTTGTTTCCTACAGACTTTCACTATTTCAGGCTTTGCACCGCTAACTAGGCCAATGTCATGTACATGTACTGTATACTTGAAAAACTATGTATTGATTGACTTTATGCATAATCCCGATCACAGTACAGTCATGACAGTAGCACTTGCATCGCAACTGACCAGCCAAATTATGTTGTTCTTGTCAACTATCACTCAGTCAGTATACTTCTAGCTAGGCGTTCATTCCTATTCAGCCTACTCCGAGTCCTAGTGCACAAACAAGCCCAATTTAGCTTACAAAAGATAAATTTATTCTGACATTTACCAGCATCTTGTGCGGTCAAATCCGGCGCTATTAATATTAATTCGGTGCCGAAGGGTCAAGGCAGAATGGTGATTGACAGCCGATATGGCTCGAGACTCGATCCTGATTGGATGGCGATTCAACTCAACCCATGAGGTGATTTTAACCGAGAAATCACGCCTCGTTGTCAACAGAATCGGCTCCAAAATTAGCCCCACTTTGTGACCCAGCATCAAAATAGCTGGCGGTGTTTGCTGATGACACTCCGATTGAATTGTTCTATGACTGCTTGTCGGCGATCAGATAAGATTATGAGATATTTTGAGGCGTTTCAAAGAGCGAAGTGGTTATTTTTAGACCACTGGTTTTTTGAAGTGGAGCTCCGAGCGGCGTGGGCGCGGCCATCTTTGCTTTAACACAATATGAATATTCAGTAGTTAAGCAGGGCGATGCGCCATGTGCGCGTGCGCAGGGTGGGAAAAAAGGCGGGATTTCAGAACTCGGAAATAAGTTCAGTGTCCTTTGTATGACTTCACCATTATCTTGTATTGAGGGGGGGGGGGGCACTGATCTCTATATAAAGACGTGAGGGGGTAAAAATATGTTAGTTGGCCAGATTTGTCATTCATATCTAAAGTTAAATGATTCCTTTTCCCTAAATAAAAGGATTATTACAATTTGAAAAGGCTAGGGGTTGGATTGAAAAGTTAGGAGGGGTGGGAATTAAAGGCCCTCATAATAAACTCCCACATGGAGTGAGTATTTAGGAGAAGAACAAACCAAGAACCAAGAAAGGGGGGTGGAACCGAGATGGACCAACTGTTTATTAAGTGATTGAAAGTTTGAAGATAGGGGTGCATGGGGGGTGCACACCTGTAAATAGGCCTAAACCCATCCGCCGAGCTCATGAATAAAGGTTATAGCGCTGTACCCTCAAAATATTCTATATTAGAGAGTTCTGAGAGCCATAACATTGGGGAATTGAAGAGATATGGCAATGAACCTCTGCCCCGGACTCGGGGCTTCCAATTCTGAGCATTTTGGATACAATTGGGCTCGAAAGTGGCGCTATTTTGCCATGTTGTGGAGGGATCGTTTTTCAAGATGGCTACCGTTACGCTTTGGGGAAAATAGGGGACGTACGTCTTCTTTGGGCGAGAATTTCTCGGAAACGAAAGTCAATGGTCAACCCACCAAAAAAATGAAAAGAAATTGAAAGATAACATGTCGATTATCGTTTTTCTGTGCAGCTTAAATACCTGTGAGAGTTCTGAGTATTTTTAAAAGAATTTTGAAATATGGGCATTTAGCACTAGTGGCTATGGGAATTTTTTTGCACTGCTGCGCACCCATATGGGGAAAACAATGTATACCTTGACGGGACTAGAACAAGTCTACGTCTACGTCTATGAATATCTGGGGTATGTCAAACACATGAGGGCGCCCTGTAAAGTAGCAATGTGAAACCGATATTCCTACCTGATTTTGTTGCTAACATTTTCATCAAATTATCGATCTTTTCATGTATTTATTTCACACGTGAAGCCACTTAAGACGTAGATGAGATGAGTGTCAAGGCGTTTGAGCTGGTCCCGGCCATCGAGAGGCTCAAACTGCTGGGCGAGAAAGCAAGAACTTCAGTAAGTTATTGACAATGATTGACATGATTAGGCTAGCCCAGGTTGGACCATAGAGCTAGACTAACGTCCAGGATGAGAATTCTCTACATAAGACCACCCAAAATTTGGACCAGATTTTTGTTACGTTTTACCTCGTTACAGAAGCTTATTTCACGCCTACATTTTCTATGCGTCCTTACCTATTGGGCCACTAGTCCGAGTAACTTGGACCCAACTTATCGCCTTTTTTAACATTTGGACATGGTCTGATGATAGTACTTTTTAGTAGGGTCCAAGCTAATACCTCGAGCTGGACAACACCGTCCCAAAAACCAACATTTTCCAACAAAAAAACCATCAGATTTCACCTTCAAAACTGCCTCCAAATTACTAGATATGCCACCTGAGGTACAAGTAGACATCGATGATTAAGATGGTTGTACTGAAGTTTACTTACGATCTGGAAAAAAGTGAAATTTTCCGTTCATTTCGGAGAGCTCCCCTCGCGATCTTGAACACGTTAAATTTCCGATCGTGTTTAATGTTTGAACGACGCGATTTCTTCTTCATGCCCAGCGTACATTCGATGGTCCCCGTATCCCAAGTGCGATTCCGTTACCGAGCGCGCGCGACGCATCGATTATGATAATGAGTCACGTTTGTAAACACATACATGTGCATTTCGAACTGTAAAAGGGAATCGGGAACCAGCTTGAACTGGTATCCGCCATAAAAGCTGCGCTAGTTCCCGACTCCCTATTATCGTTTGAAATGCACATGTGTTTCCAAACGTGATCCAGTCTACTCATTATCATAATCAATGACAGGCAACAGCCGTATTAATGCACATTGTCAAAATTTGACACTACTTTAAATTACACACAGGCTTATGGAAGTGGTTGCCATGGCTGCAGCCACTTTCTGTGTTATTACCAGCCATATCCAACATGGCCAAGACTTTGAGTTAAGTCTAATTCGGATGTGACATGAATTTGAATTTTTGTTCCCATAATGCAGCACGGTTTCAGCACCCCTCTGTTCAACCTCGTCCCCAGGGTGTCGAGCAGTACGCGCCCATCACTACCTGCTCTCTCACCCTGGTATTGGATCAATTGCATGTGCAAGATTTTTGCACACCTATGCAAATGAGGAAGAGTCTGGTGCCTGGATATGCGTTACACATTAGCGTTTGATTTTGTATGCGGTGTCTGGGGTAAAAACAGTCAATTCGTACCAGCGCCACCAGCGTGAGTTACGAAAACACGATTTTTGAAATCAAACTGTTACGATCTTATCGAGACAACATGCAGTATCATATTTCATATTAATATGAGCAAATTGGAAAGGAAATAGTATTTTCGAGAAGGCGTGGACGAATGATTGCGAAAACACGTACTGCACGTTGTGAATATACATGTATAGCACCAAGTACACGATAAAAATCCATTACTAGCCAATTGCGATATCGAATCAGGGTACAGGAAGAAAGTTTCCTATCCAGGGTTTACTATTGGAAACGCGGTTGGAAATAAAGTAAGCACTGGGGACGAGGTTGCCCCTCTGTTACTTTCGTTCTAAAATTGTAACGGCTCTTATTGCTCTAAAATATCTTTTTCAACCTCAAGCAATAAGGCCAAACAAGAAAAAAAACATGTTTAGGCCCCCCCCAAAAAAGTCTCCGGTTTCTGGTATGTGCGCGCGTCGCCGTAGCCATGCGCGTCGGCAAAAAGAAAAAGTTTTTTTTTCAATGAAAGATGATGTCTCAAAACTGCCAAACTCACTGGTTTGACTGGAATCCTGCTGCTGCACAATTTTAACGTGTTTTTAGATTGGGTTATGGTCGAGAATAAGCTTTATGTGGCCTCTCTGGACTCCCATATACTTGCACTAAGTTTAGTCGGGCACCATTTGCAGTCATCAGCACACATTTGAAGCAAAAAAATCAGGTAAAAAAAAAAAAAAAAACACGTTGCCACACCACTTTTTGGGCAAGCTCCATACCAGAAACTGGAGACTTTTTTTGTTTGGCCTTAGCGTCCTGCCTTTTTTTAAATTTTTTATTTGGCCTTAGCTTCCCTGCCCTTGGTTTGAAGATCTGCACATAGTGTTTGAGAAAATAAGCAAAATAGAGTGCACTTGTTTTGTATGTTGTTTGCTGAGTAACTTAGGGTCAGATACCAGTAAAAACATCTAAGCTTCCTACGTTTGTCAATGCCATCCGCATTTTCACTTCACAGATTGAGTGCATCGAATGCTGCGGAAAAAACCTGTACATAGGCACCAGCGACTGGTAAGCATTGCGGCCATTTTGAGAGGTTTCTCTTTGTTTTGTTGCAACGAGCGGAGAATTAAGTTTTAAATGCATATTAAACCGAGCCGAACTCAACCCAACAAACTCCAAGAGTAGGTATTAGTGGGGGATTCCAGACATTGCCATAGGTCTGGGGGTAGTACAGGGCCAATGGGGAGAAGCCAGGGTACCAGACTTTACCCCCTCCCCGTCTCTACCCCCCTCCCATTGTACCCATCCCTTTCCAATGATCCCCGCCCCCAAATAGATCCCTCCCCCAATATATCTGTCTCCCTCCCCAAATATATCTCCCCTCTAGCTCCCCAAATATATCTTTTTTCTCTCCGAGTTGTTATATTATAAGTGGGGGACAGGTACCAGACTTTACCCCTCCCCACCCCCTTTCCCACCCCGATGATCCCCCTCCTCCACCCCCTCCCCTCCCCACCACTTCCACCCCACCCCTTTTTTCTTCCCAAATATATCTCTCCCTCTCAATATCTCAGTCTCAAAATCAGACCAGACTCTTCATATTTACAGTCACCCTCTTGGAGATCTCAACACAGACTCACAGCGACTGGTGCACAAGCCTACAGTCACTTATAAATAAATAAACAAACAACGTTTTTTAGGTTTACAAATCAAAGTTTGAACTTTTATTAAAAAACATGTTACTTTAACAAAACATTGTCATTCAAATTAACTCATTTAAATAGCTTTTCATACATCCTAATATATACAGTAAAAAGCCACTCTGAGTGGCTTTTTTGTTGTCATTTAAATTAGCTCATTTAAATAGCTTTTCATACATCCTAATATATACAGTAAAAAGCCACTCCGAGTGGCTTTTTTGTTGTCATTTAAATTAACTCATTTAAATAGCTTTTCATACATCCTAATATATACAGTAAAAAGCCACTCTGAGTGGCTTTTTTGTTGTCATTTAAATTAACTCATTTAAATAGCTTTTCATACATCCTAATATATACAGTAAAAAGCCACTCTGAGTGGCTTTTTCGTTGTCATTTAAATTAGCTCATTTAAATAGCTTTTCATACATCCTAATATATACAGTAAAAAGCCACTCTGAGTGGCTTTTTCGTTGTCATTTAAATTAGCTCATTTAAATAGCTTTTCATACATCCTAATATATACAGTAAAAAGCCACTCTGAGTGGCTTTTTCGTTGTCATTTAAATTAGCTCATTTAAATAGCTTTTCATACATCCTAATATATACAGTAAAAAGCCACTCTGAGTGGCTTTTTCGTTGTCATTTAAATTAACTCATTTAAATAGCTTTTCATACATCCTAATATATACAGTAAAAAGCCACTCCGAGTGGCATTATGACATCATCGTTATATTAAGACGAGAGCCACTCCCAGTGGCATTATGACATCATCGTTATATTAAGACGAGAGCCACTCTCAGTGGCATTATGACATCATCGTTATATTAAGACGAGAGCCACTCTCAGTGGCATTATGACATCATCGTTATATTAAGACGAGAGCCACTCTCAGTGGCATTATGACATCATAATTATATTTAGTGACTAAGCGTTTTGGTCAATTTTTATATCATAGAGATATATCAAAATGGTACACTTTTAAGTTACTTTTTAAGAAATATCTCGAGGTTTTTACACTTAAAAAATGATATTAAGACGAGAGCCACTCTCAGTGGCATTATGACATCATCGTTATATTAAGACGAGAGCCACTCTCAGTGGCATTATGACATCATAATTATATTTAGTGACTAAGCGTTTTGGTCAATTTTTATATCATAGAGATATATCAAAATGGTACACTTTTAAGTTACTTTTTAAGAAATATCTCGAGGTTTTTACACTTAAAAAATGGTATTAGCGGTACTTGAAAAAATCTTGCTTGTGCGATAAACCCGACGCAAAGTTATAAAGCAGCATATCCTCTTTTTCACAGGTTGCGATGGGGGTCATAATCTGAAAATATTACAAGTGGAAAAAAGCATTTACACTCAATGTTTGATCAAAAACATCACACACACTAATGGGTGGCTAGACTTTTAGTGATTGTGTAGTATAGGTTGTTTTTTTAGAGAACAAAATCAATATGAAAACCTACATTATTGCCAGACTTTAATGTTAAAAACAATTTACCTTTTGGCTGGTGACTGCACGTTGGGCGTAGACGTCTGTACCGATCGACATATCATGTTGAAATGACACAGAAATACTGAATTGCACAACAGACGAAAATTCTGGAAATTTCCAAAGCTAAATTTAGTAACAGGCTATTCAACCCGAAGAATAGGCTGTTCACGGTCGGTTACCTTGCATATTTCAGTGCACAGTCATGATCGAACTAGAACGGGGTCGCAAGTCTTTTGTGTGATGTGACTGTGTCATGTATGGAGCGCCGATGGTATGGGTAGTATAAAATGAGCAAAAAGGTATGAAGCGCCAAAATGTCAATATCTCTCTCACAAGCCGGTGAGTCTGATTGCTTATAAATCCAAAAGTCTGACCTCTTAAAAAAAATTAAAAAAATTATATTGATATATATAAATGATGAATATGATCAGGCCAATCGTAAAGGGATTTTCTAGATGGAATAAAGCAACGCTGCGTGATTACGTCCAGCGATATAATGTACCGTACAATCAAAATGTTGCTCTTACGCGTAAAGTCTACATCAACGGGATAAAAAAATACGAAGCCCAATTTAGAAACTTGAGGAAAAAGAAGCTACATGAGCTCAAACAGATTGTAGACGATTATGATCTAGAATATAACCCGTCGGGTTATAAAGGTCGATTTTGAAAAAGATTTACTCGGCGATTCAAAACTCTAGGCAACCCGAAGATTTTCAAGAGGCTGAGTTCAGAGCGACGAGAAGATTTAGAAACAACTTTAGAAACTGGGAACTGATTCCTAGACTTTTTAACGACGATTTAGTCAGATTTTTGATACGCACAAAGATCAAGTAGTAAGTAAAATCAATTCAGCATCGAGGGAGCTAACAGTTTTATAAATGGAGCTCACCAGCAAAATAAAAGACGAAGGAGCCAGACCGGATGGTACGATCGAAACGATCGAAGCTACACATTATACCGATCAGAGAGTCGTTTTAAATCAAAGTCAAATAAAACAGGTTTTAAAAGAAGACATCGACCAGCTATTTAAAAAGGATGAAAGGTATACGAATCAAGGATCGGGTTGGGTTTTAAAAAAGATAATGGCGTTGTATATCAACATCAACAGGTTTAACCCCGTGAGGGGTAGTTCTTATATTGACCTACCAAAATATATCAAACAGAAAACGGCGATGATAAACATTAAAAACAAAGACGACGAGTGTTTGAGATGGTGTTTGAGAGCCGCTCTTGGCTTGTATACGGATAAAGTAAAAAATAACATAAAAAACGATCCTAAATATAAAATTCATAAAGAAGAACCTGTTGTATACACCAAAGACGACGGACTCAAATTTAAAGGCGTAGACTTTCCAACACCGATCGACCAGATACCAAAGATAGAAAGACAAAATAATTTAACGATAAACGTATACGGTTATGAGGAAGAAATATATCCGTTATACGTGTCTAAAAACTACAAACCAGAGTCACGACCTATCGATCTGTTTTTGTTTTCTGACGGCGACAAGCATCACTACTGCTGGATAAATAATTTTTCGAGATTGATTCACAACGTTACAAAACATAAAAGTAAGAAATATTTTTGTCGAAGGTGCCTGTGTCATTATAGAACGCAAGTAAAATTAGATAGACACATGACTGATTGTAACGGTATAGATACACATCCGTCAAAGATTGTATTTCCTACCGCTAAGCGAAAATATGTAAATAACGAGTGGATAGTCGACGAAAACGATGTGCCAATATTAGAATTTAAAAACTACAGGTTTAAACAAAAGCACCGTTTGTAGTTTACGCCGACTTTGAATCGATATTAGAAAAAACTCGGACGATAAAAAGGACAACACACAAAGACAAACATTCACAAAGCAAGCGGTTATTCGCTAGTTGTCGTCCGATGCGACGGCACCAATGTGTATCAAGAGACTTATAGAGGTAAAGATACCGCATCAAAGTTTGTCCATAAAATGTTAAAAATACAAAGCGACATAAATTGCATATTTAAAAAACCCCAACCCATGAAATTTAACGAGCGAGCTAAAGAACATCATGATAAAACAAACACGTGTTGGATTTGCGAGAAACCAATTTATCCCAATTACTCAAGCAACTGTCAGTGCCAGAAACCCAAAAAACCAAAAACAGAAAAACAAATAAAAGAACATCAGTACGAAAACAAAAATGGGTTTACCGAGTCTAAATGTCTCGAATGCAAAAAGAAAATCAACAAATTTAGAAAGGTGAGAGATCACTGCCACGTCACGGGTAGATATAGAGGTGCCGCGCACGCCTACTGCAATCTAAAATTACAAGTTAAACCAGGTTTTACCCCCATACCGGTCGTCTTTCACAATTTGCAAAATTACGACGCTCACTTGATCATGCAGAGTATTTCAGAGTACGATGACGAGAAGGAAATACAAGTTATCGCTAGAAATTCGGAAAAGTATATTTCGTTTTCGATCGGAAATATGCGATTTATAGACTCGTTTAATTTTATGGCGTCTTCGTTGGATAGATTATCTAAAGCTTGTCTGAGAGAATCGTTTAAACTACTCAGAGAACATTTTAATCGTCAAAACATCGACTCGTTGTTACAAAAAGGAGTTTATCCGTATGAATACATGGACTCGTTTGACAGATTTCAAGAGACAAGCCTACCCCCCATCGAACAATTTTACAGCAGCCTAAAAGACGAAAATATATCGCGAGAGGACTACGACAGAGCTAAACTGACGTGGAACGAGTTTAAAGTTAAAAACATGGGGGAATATCACGATTTGTACGTCACTACCGATACGTTATTACTGGCTTGCGTATTTGAAAACTTTAGGCAAACGTGTATTACAAACTACGCGTTAGATCCTGCTAATTACTACACAGCACCAGGATTGTCGTGGGATGCCTTGTTAAAACACTCGGAAGTTAAACTCGAACTATTGCAAGACGTAGACAAACATTTATTTTTTGAAAAGGCAAAAAGAGGTGGTATCTCGAGCGTGGGTGGTATGAGATACTACAAAACCAACAACAAATACCTACCCGACCATAATCCAAACGAGCCGTCGAGTTACATCACCTACCTCGATGCAAACAATCTGTACGGCTGGGCCATGAGTCAATACCTGCCGTACAAAGACTTTAAATGGGCGTCTACAAAAACATTTACCGAGTCCAAGATATTATCTCTCAGGAAAACGTCAAACACCGGTTACTGCTTCAAGTAGACCTCGATTACCGGACAATCTCCACGACCTGCACAACGATTACCCCCTAGCGCCAGAAAACATCGTCATACCAAAAGAATGGATGTCTGATTATCAAAACGAGTTATTGGATACCGAACCTAGTAGCAACGTGCAAAAACTAACGTGTACCCTTAATCCTAAACAAAAATATGTTTTGCACTACGTCACGTTGCAGTTGTATCTCAAACTCGGCTTGAAACTTAAAAAGGTGCATCGAGTGCTGCAATTTAAACAAGCGCCTTGGATGGCATCTTACATCGACAAAAACACGCAACTTCGAACAAAAGCGACCTCTGATTTTGAGAAAGACTTTTTTAAACTGATGAACAACAGCGTGTTTGGTAAGACGATGGAAAACGTCAGAAACCGAATCGACGGTTACCTACTCAGAGACAGTAACGATGACGATCGAGATAAATACCAAAAAATTATACAGAAACCGAGCTACAAAACGACGACGTCATTTTCAGAATGCAAATTGTCATTTGTCGAAAAGTACAAGGCTAAAACCGTGTTAAACAAACCGATCTACTGCGGAGTGAGTATCTTGGATCTCTCAAAGACGCTGATGTACGATTTTTATTACAACCATTTGAAAGACAAGTACAAAGAGAAAATCAGGTTGATGTACACAGATACAGACAGTTTGGTACTCGTAGTGCACACGGACGACGTATACAAAGATATGCAGCAAAACGGGCAACAATACGACCTTTCGAATTATCCGACGGATCATCCTTTATACGATCCAACCAATAAGAAAGTGATCGGTAAATTTAAAGACGAGTTTGGAGGTAAAATAATCAAAGAAGTCGTTTGTATAAGACCTAAAATGTACTCGATTTTAACCGCTGACATCAACTTGAAAAAAGCCAAGGGAGTCACAAAATCGGTCACCTCTAAGAAATTAAAACACCGACACTATTACGACTGCATCTTAAACAAGAAATCTCATTACGAAACCATGACTCACATTAGATCGGAAAATCACATCCTTTACACCGTATCTCAAAATAAACTATCGTTGAGTCCGTTGGACACAAAGAGGTACATTTTACCGGATGGAATACACACGCTCGCTTATGGTCACCGTAATCTAGATCTTAATTAGGCGGTAATTGCGTGTCCTCGGGAACGACTTGAAGCTCTTGTCTCACAAAACTCCTTTTTGGGCCGTCTTGCAGGTAATAAAGAGTAGGACCCGTCGTGACTTTTTTACCTTCAATCATTTTAAATTGACTCGTTCTTTTTTCCACGTTGAAGATGTCTACGCTCCAAATGGGATCCGTGGCTCTTCTAGAAGTTCCACCCTCTTGCTCACCCGGGTAATATAAATATCTAACCATAGCGTCTTGCGGTAATTGTTGCTCTTTTGTTTTAACGGGGTTAGCCGGCGATTGCCGGACCTGTTTTAGTTTAACCGCCTCTGACGGTGCTTTAGCTATTAATCTCGTCGTTTCATCGTTTATAGCTTTGATCACGCTGGGTAATCGCTCGACCCATTGCGTGTTTCTACTCTCGGGATTTAACATTTCTTGAGCGTAC
This sequence comes from Patiria pectinifera, assembly GCA_029964075.1. Taxonomy (NCBI): domain Eukaryota; kingdom Metazoa; phylum Echinodermata; class Asteroidea; order Valvatida; family Asterinidae; genus Patiria; species Patiria pectinifera. The sequence goes on from CM057145.1 coordinate 11,831,892, forward strand.
TGATGACCAAACAGTCTCTCGGCTAGCGTTCGATTAAATCTTTCTACGATACCCTGCGATCGGTGGTTTCCGGGTTCGCCTACGATAATCTCGACGTTTTTTGAGGCCATCCATTTTTTAAATGCTCCTTTAAATTCGGTACCGGCATCTACTCTCAACGTTTTAGGGTAACTCAAAGGCGACCTCGCGTAAATCTTGACGATAGCATCCTGGGTGGAATCCGCCGTTTTAGAAACCAAAGGTTCTGCTTCGTGGTATCGACTCGCAACATCGACAACCGTCAAAGCGTATTTATAAGTCTTGCGTTTTACTTTATCCCAGGGTAGGTATAGCACATCCATTTGGTGAAAGTCGTTTGGTGTTTCAAACTCTCGCGATGTACTCGTAGGCCTGGGTACATACGCAGGACCCGGTAGATAAATTTGCCATATCGCTTGTTTTTTAAGCCAATCTCTGATTACCTTTTTATCGATTTTGGTTTTATCGTGTAAATGGTCGACGGCGCTTTCACCTCTCCAATAACCGCTCGGGCTATAATACAGTTTAGATAATGTTTGCATATTATTTAATATAAAAGACGTTTATAATAATATGGCTAGCGTTGCTATGATGTTAGGAGGCGCGATCGTCAACGCCTTAGCTTTTACGGGTTCAAACTTTTTATTTTCAAATCTGAAACAGAGTGACGAGGAGCGTAAGAGACACGATTTAGCGATAGAACAACTCTCAGCCGCCAAAGATAAGTGGCAACGAGAACGAACGAAATATCTAGATTTTCTAAACGACCGTATCAGAAACCAAAATGCTTCTAAAGAAACATTTTCTAACGTAGACCGAGCGTTGCGTTACTACAACGAGGTGAGTGGACAATCTACCGAACTACCCGTAGGACTGCAACACGAACCCAAACTCGAAGATTTTTACGAGCCTAGCGACCAACAAATAGAAAGAGAACTCGCGTTTATCGCGGGAGGAACGCTATTGGTGGGCTTCTTGGCTTACAGATACCTTTAAATTTAAAACTCTTTATAAATAAAACGAATGCCTCCAGAAAAACTATCAATCCCAGCAGACTATTCAAAATACCCAGATCTATCAAAGGCTAGAGAAAAGTGGTGGTCATCACCCACAATCCTTATAGTATATCTGCGGGACAAACTCTGAGGGTGAAGTTTCCTCAATTGGGTGTAGACGACGTGATCGTACCCGGCACTTGTAAACTAGCTTTCAATTTAGAACTCGAAGGTGGAAGCGACAATAATAGAACTATTTTTGGTAATTTAGCCAGAAATTTAGTCAGCGAAATCAGCGTCAGGCTTCAAGGTCACGAAATTGTGAGTTATCGTCACGCCGACGTGTATCACAACTTTAAAGACAATTGGATCAACAGCTCGACGACTCGAAACATGGCGTACTCGGGCATAGAAAAGAAAACGTGTCTAAACTAAGAACTGGGGCTGAAGATGCTAACGCGGGCGCCAACAACGGTAAGGATCAAGCTATCGCGGATGCCTATGGTAACAGATATTGTATTCCCCTAGACATTGACATACTGACTTCGCATCACCCTTTTTACCCCAGCGGTTTAAAACAACCTCTGACGTACGAGATAAAGTTTAACGATCACGATAAAGTAGTCAACAGTTCAGATACGGCGGCGATGTATTCTATCTCAGACTTGTCTCTCGAATACGAAGTGGTGACCAACAGAGACCTAGCTATCACCATCAGGAATAAACACAAGGGGTTAATGCAATATCTGTTTGATAAAATCCACTCGCTAGAAGTTAGATCCGTCAACAAATCGGACACGCTTTGGAACGTCAGCGTCAATCAACCCATCAGGAGTCTCAAGGGTATTTTGTTTTTGTTTAAAGATCTCGCGGTCAAAAATCCGCAGCGATTTTACAATCCAAAAATAACCAAAACATCGGTGACCGTAGAAGGTAAACCCAATCAACTCTACAGTCAAGGCATGTTTCAGTATCAACACTGGAATGAAATCAACAAGTTCTTTGGAGACAGCGATACCGAAAGCGGGCGCGGAGTAGCTAAAGACTTAAATTTGACGGGTTTTGACCTCGGAGACTACCTAAAAGACAAGTACGGTCTGTGGCTCGATTTTAGAAGTAACGACGACAATTCCGCTCACGGATCCGGTAGGAAACTCGGAGACGGAGGAGGCATCAACATTCAATTTAACAGAGAAGCCGAAGGTCAAGGTGACCTCACGATGTACGTATTTTTAGTCATGGATGCTCAATTGAACTTGGAAGACGGGAATTTTAAATCTCTGTTAAGTTAAAATGACACAACCGCATTGCGCTTTAATCGTCGGCAAAACAAATTCGGGCAAAACCAAATGGATTTTGGATCTGTTAGAGTCAGATTATAAAAACACATTTGAGGCGATAGTCATCATTTGCCCTACCATATTTAAAAACAAAACGTACATCGAAAGAAAGTGGATTCAAGCAGATCCCGAGGTATACCTCTGCGATCCGGAATTGTACAAGATGACGCTCAACGAAGCGATCGATTTTTACAGGAAAATATTTGAAGGTGTTGCCACGTTGTTTATCGTGGACGATTGCTCTTCGGATCAAGAGATTAAATATCGTAAAAAGACGTGCGCGCTAAGCAAGATGGCGTTTAGCGGAAGACACGTAAATCACAGCTGTTGGTTACTGACCCAAAAGTACAACAGCGTTTTAAAAGATTATAGAGAAAACACGGCTTGGTTGGCATTATTTTACTGCAAAGATAAAACATCGTTTGATCAAGCGTTAGACGAAAATGACGTCGTACCCATTGAACAACGAGATTATATAAAACGACGTTTGAGAGATGTGAAATATAGTAAATTGGTCGTATACACCGAACCTCCAGTTAGTTACGAGCTACTTGAGTAGCTAGTTGAGTAACAATTAATAGCTAGGTGAGTAACAATTAATAGCTAGGTGAGTAACAATTAATAGCTAGGTGAGTAACAATTAATAGCTAGTTGAGTAGCAACCTATTCAACAAACTACACATGTATTACAATTTGTTAATCAACAAACGTCAACAAAATGTATTTTGTTGTTAGTAAATGATAGCAATATTCGAGTATATGCAGTTTTTGGCTATTATCATCATATCGCTTAATTTATCGTTTTACACATGCGAATACCTTCGCTTTTGTAACAAAGTTGCAACAGCTACAACAAAATTAAATTCCTTTCTAATTAAATGGAGGACCTAAAACTTACTTTAACGAACGAACAAGATCACAACGCAGAACATAAAGATCGTTTGTGCGGTGTCGTAGCAGCCGGAAACTCTAGAAAGTACTTGGGAAAGGAATACACCGTTAAACATATCGAAGCTCTTGACAGTAAAGAACTCGAAAAGCTGTATCATCTGTACGAAACTAAATTTGGAAATGAAATTGTTAAAACCGTTGGTAAATACACTTTAAGTCTATTTTCGAGAGTGTTAGCTGTGGTTACACCCGTACAAGTTTTAGGATATAACGTCACTATAGATTCTGAAGAAGAACTCACCAACGACTTGAGTTCTGATCCTGTTATAAGCGCGAGTATGGCTGGTATGTTGAGCGACGTTTGTTACAAGTACGGAACTTTTATATCACCCCTAGTTGCTACGATTATCACAACAAAACATTTGAAATTTAATAAACCTAATATAATAAATGGAAGATCAGAAAGCAGCGACAGCAACGCCTGCAGCTCAACCAGCAGAGACAGAGACGCCCCAACCGATAAAAACAACGTCGTCACCGACGGTAACGAGAGTGACCAAGACTAAAAATCCTAAACGAATTCAGCAGGGTAAAGCTTTAGCCGAGCACAATAGACAGATGAAATTAAAATTAGCAAAAATGGACGTAACATCGGACGAAGCTACGAGCTCACCAGACTACAACTCTTGGGCGATGTGGGGGGCTATAGCGTCTATAATAGGGGTGGGGCTGCTGGTACTAAAAAGTAAGGCAACTGCGCCGGTGATACAGCCAGTGCCGGTAGTCACGCAACCCACTACACCCAGCGCCCCCAAAACGCTAGACATGGAATAAACCAGCAATTTAAAAATTGTTATATTAAAAACGATGAGTAACTTTGACACCAACGGAATAGCAAATACGATTTATCACGGAGCCGTCATATCGGGTCTTTCGATGGGATACGCCATGATAGGAGCTAAACTACTCAAAATGAAAGTGCCGGATTTAAACAAACTAAGCGTAGAAGATGCGGCTAAATTGACGGGCATTATAAGTGGAGCTCTGGCCACGCAAAATTGGTTGGTGACCCAGGGTATACTACCGGGCAGTATAATGAAAACGGCATAATTTAAATAGGTTTATTAAATAAATGGATGGAGAAGGATTTTACGATCCAGACTATGAAAGAACAGATGATAACAATGATGATGATGTAGCAGAGACCAATCTGGATTGGGACGACACTTTGATAATACCCAACTTCCACCGGTAGACACCGAAAGCGTGCTCGACACGTGCACAATAAGCAGTTTCTCTACAAAACTATTAAAAGAAGATGTTTACCGATTTTACAAACAAAATAATATAGACACCGCTTTTATCTACCCCAACGATTTTGAAATTGGTAAAGACAGAAATCTATACGTTAAAACATATAAAGGTCGAGAACCATTATCTTATAGACGAGGTGGTCAAAGAATATATTACAAATTAAGTACCTTACAAAGTAAATATGGTACCGCATTTATTCGCGACACCCTCAAAATCGCTGACTATAAACCAACACTACTTGCCAAACTAAAAGATAAACTCGAAAAAGTACAACCCGAGAGTATCCCCATGACAGAACTACCCAGAGCCACCGATGAGGTTACCGAAATTATAGACGATTTACAACGCGACACTGGCGCTCAAACGGAAGGATTAAATTACAGAGAACTCCAGGGTTTAGACAAAAGTCTTCAGACGTTGAGAGGTAACCTAGAACTTAATTTAGCGCGTCTCGCAGAACTAGACCAAGAGATATTTGATGCCGAACATGAATTAGGTGATCATAGGATCAGCGAAGAAGAACGACGAGAGTTAAACGATAAATTGAGCGACTTAGACGCTGAAAGATCTGCCAGATTAGAAGCTGCAAAAGCCAACGAACGAGGGCTCAAAAGTCAGATCGCTAGAATCAAAGAAACGATTAATAAAATATTAGGCGACGACACGACTCTGGCAGAAAAGATTAGAACTCTGTTTAGAGAACAAGGTGTTACGGTAGTGAGTATTTTAGCCGCTTTGAGTTTAGCCATCAGCACGATAGTGAGTAGCATCGTCGCTAGCGTGAGAGGTGCGGGTGCCCCAACCGCGCCATCGCCAACACCTGCACCAACACCAACACCAAAAGGCGGTATCAAAGAGTGGATTTCAAAACAACTCGCTAATTTTGCATCTGCTCTTAAAAAACTGGGGGTGAGCGCGTTGGGTGCTCTGCCGGGTATCATAGGCAGCGTACTCAGTTGGATATTTAACGCGCTGAGTAAGTCCGTATCGTGGTTGGCCGAACACGTGTGGGCTTTGTTTTTGGGTGTGGGAGCCTTGGTGTTTGCGTACCTGCAAAAACGATGGTAGTTATAGTTGTAATCAAGTTTAAACAAAAAAAAAAATAAGCCTTACCAGCGCAAAGTTGGTAAGGCTTATTTTTTTGTCTTGTGAGATTAGAGTGTGACTTATCGCATTGCCTCGTAAGCTAAAATACCCATACCAACGATAGCCAACGTTCCTACCGTCAACGATAATTTTTCGTCTTGGTGAGTTTGTAGTTTCGTGGGCTCTTGGGTTAAAACTGTAGGTGAGGGTGCTGGTGTTGGTGAGGGTGTAGGTGCTGGTGTTGGAGCTACAACATCGTTTGTCATAGGCTCTAGGGGTGTTGGTGGCGCGACGTCATCGGTGTCATCAAAAGAGTCGTCCGGTTGAGGTTGTGAGTTTAAATCTAACACCAAACCAGTTTTCATACTCTGGGTAGCGATTTGAAGATTGTTGTTATAGCCGTCGTGCGTTCCAACCCTCAAGTTCATATCCGATGGAATTAAATACAACCCCGGTTTCACGACAAAATTTAAAGGCGTTCTGGCATACTGCAAAGAGTCTTGAAATTGATTGATACTCGTTTCCATGTCGTCTGCTGCATTGATGATATCTTCAACGATAACGTTAAATTGTCTCTGAGCGTCTAATCCGGTTCCCGGTGATAATACGCTCGTTTTTGTTTGAGCCTGCGCACCGAGTAAAGCGTACACGTAAGATCTAATTGATTCGTTGATCTTTATGATTCCCGCGGAGGTAAACGAACTCTTGGCGGGTATAAAATCTAACCAAGCCTTTTGTACCGATTCGTTTTGTTCGATGTAAATAACCGTCCAAGGAACGTAACTGCTTCCACTCTTTTTAGGACTGTCTAGACCGTGGTAGCCGCCGTAAAGAACGTTGGGTTTGTTGGGTAGTGTTTTATCATATTCACCAACCGCCACAAACTTGCCTTTATTAAAGATATATGAGGTACCTAAACCGTTAGATTTTGTGTCTCGTCTGTTTAAAAGACTTGTTTTGATCTATGCCAAACAACAAACAGGTATCGGTAAATGCTCTGTGATTATAACTGTTGTCTAGAGCGTTAAATGCGTCATCTCCCGGTAAAGGAGCGGCAATGTCGTACAGGATCTTTCTAACCGTAAAATATAAATGAAAGTTAAAGATGGCCCAAACGTAACGGTTGCTCGCGTTTAAAAGATCAAATCCAATACCGCAGCCCGTAGTAGCGCAGTAGATTGCAAAATTTAACTGATTTTGATAAAACGACATGGGGTGTGATTTCCAACGATCTACATCCTCGTCCGTCTCAACGTGAGGCAATTTGTAGTCCGAGGTTAAGTCGGGAAACATGGTTAAAAACCCGTTGGTATTATTAACTATGACCTCCAGTTCACTGGGTTTAGTGCTGTTTAAAAACTTTGCTTGGGGTGCAGCTTGATGTTTTAGCTCGTTTGCCTTGGCTACATTTTGATTTACTTGTCTCGTTACCTGATCGGCTATCGATTGTATCTGCTTTTTTAACGACTTAAAATCACTCATTATTTTAGTTTCAGTTTTAATATAAAAAGACTTTAAAATAAATGCATTCGTTTCACTTGTTTCAAAATGAGCAGACGTTTAAATTAGAAGACGTCGTAGATAATTTAAACGGTCAAAAATCTGTACGCGTAAAAAGGGTGATGTTTAACCCCGGATATTTAAATATTTCCAGCGCCACGGAGATTGATTGGTATACGAATATAGACGGGAGACCCGCTGAAAGACCTGATGATGATAGAAGATACGAACGGGTTGACTCAGATATAGCAGTAAGAACAGATAGAGATTTTATTGAATCGTTGATACCCGAGTACCCCTACGACTTTTTAATTAACGACGAAAATACTTTTAATAGAGTTATAAACGATCTTATAGAAGCGTACGAAGAAGATAGACTAGACTCTGCTTTAGAATCGATCAACAAAGAAATAGAACAAATAATTGAAAGACAAAGAAATTTACACAATAAAAGTCAAGAAAGAACACTAACCGACGTACAACGCAATACGATTATATTTTTAATAACAACTTTATTCGAAAGAAAAGGCTTCATCAATGAAGGTAAAAAGATAGCGCTAGAATATATCGAAGGTATAATAAGCAAACCTAGGGTTAGACTAATTAGACAAGCTGGGATAACAATACGGGAAGTCTTATCGTGTCTGGTGATAATTTAGATTTTATTTCTCCGAGTCTTTTAGCGCCGTTACCAGCTGGAGTCACCGGTTCGGTCACCATACCACCGGGGTGGTACGACGTCGATTGGTTCGATTTCATTTTGAATTCTATACCCGGGGTAAGTTTTCGAATATTTAGAGAATCTAAAAAGGTGACGTTGGTGGTAACCGACGTAAATCTCAAATTGCGCTTGAACAGAGAAGTATCTCGATTACTCAATTTACCCAAAGGAAGACTGATACCCAAAGTGGTGTATACGGGGTCTTACGACGTTAATCCGTTTAAATTTTTGTTTATTCGCTGCCCGCAATTAAGTACGAGTGAAAACTTTTTAGATGGTCGTCCTTCTGACATCTTAAAAATCGTACCCGTGGCTACGCGCAAACCCGAGCCTGATAGAGTCAAAGATTTCAAAAAACTTAAAAACGGTATAATCGACAAACTGACATTTTCTATCACAGGTGAAAGGGGAAAGATCATCAACAACAAGGGTGTGAGTATAATGATAGAGTTGGAGATCTTTTAATTTTAAAATCTTTTTATATTAAAAACATGAGTGTAGATGGTAAGGCGTTATACCCCGATATTTCTGGAGATGTACTCCGATTAAATAGTAACGAAGAAACAAAAGTGTTCAGACTTAAAAAGATTGAAGAGATTCGATCTTTAATCTTGAAAGAGAGAGACCACCGAGAGCGCACTTATAAAAAAATAAAGAGAGTGATCGACACTATTAATTACGTAGAGATAGGATTAGAAGGATTGGGGGCTATAGCGGGGGCTGTCAGTATTCCCGCTCTCTTGGGTGTTATATCAGCTCCCGTTGGATTGGTGCTAGAAGGAACGTTTATAGGCGCTTTTGGTGTAGATATTCTGCTTAGAATCACGTCTAAGCGATTATCCGCCAAGCTGAAAAAGCACGACCAGATTAAAATATTAGCAGACTCCAAACTTAACACGATTGAAGAATACGTGTCTCAAGCCATCAACGACGGCGATATATCGCACGAAGAGTTCTTATTGATTACGAGAGAGCTCGCAAAATTTAACGAGCTTAAGCAAAAATTAGAACAAAGACCAGCACAAAGCTTCAAAAAATTAAAAACGATAGAGACTTTGAAAAAGAAGTTAAAAAACGGGTAGACGAACGGCTGGCAAAAGAAAAAAAATCTCTTATCGAAAAACTTACAAGTTCAAATTCTCGGTAAATAAACATTATGAAAGCGATCCGCCGAGTTATACCTCTATTTCACCTCTTAGGGCAACACCCTCGGCCCCGCCTTTATTGTAGTGGTCATCGTATCTTTTTAGTGCTTTATTAAATTGATTTTGAGTCACTTTAAATAAATCTTTAACTCGTTCTTTGTTCCATCCAACGACGTGATGATAACACGCCGCTATTAACGACCGTTTTACGCATCCGTTTCCCCTCAATGTTTTGTAATTAACGAGCTCGTTATATTTATTGATTGTTTCTTGGACATCTTCTGAGTCTTGCTCTGGACAAACAGAAAATATAAGTTTCTCCACAGTTTTTCTTTTTCCTTTTAAAGTTGACCAATTGATACGATCTTCTTGCGCATTTTCTGCCGAAAAATCAAAGTAACGTGAAACTATTTCACCGCACGTTTCACAAACTAAAAAACCATTCTCGATGATTATATGATGATCGCACTGATCTGTTTTATTAGATAGCTCGAGGTTCATTTATTAAAAATGATTTATTTTTTTAAATAAAGTTTTTAAAATAGACAGAGGGAGATGCCTAGACAGAGGGAGATATGGGGTTTGTCGCCGTACCCCCCACTTATAATATAACAACTCGGAGAGAAAAAAGATATATTTGGGGAGCTAGAGGGGAGATATATTTGGGGAGGGAGACAGATATATTGGGGGAGGGATCTATTTGGGGGCGGGGATCATTGGAAAGGGATGGGTACAATGGGAGGGGGGCAGAGACGGGGGAGGGGGTAAAGTCTGGTACCCTGGCTTCTCCCCATTGGCCCTGTACTACCCCCAGACCTATGGCAATGTCTGGAATCCCCCACTAATACCTACTCCAAGGGCGTGTTTTGTTGGAATCTGTCAGGATGGGTACAGTACCCCTAAACTGACAGTTTTTTACATTGGGTTGGCACACCTCCAGAAACAAAGTCAGAAATATGTGTGTGCAGTTTCCCATATGGTGTCGGAATTTGCCAGGATGGGCATGATTCCTAGTAAATCATGCTAGGGAGTTGGGGTTCATCTAAATGAGTAATAATTTGTGTACTTGAATTTGAGGTAGGGACGCGATTCCATTTGTCTTTTTAAGTCAAAAAGAAAAGAAATGTAGTTCCTTTTTTTCGAAAAAAGGAAAGGAGGACCTTTTTGTTTTCTCCTGAAAATGCTGTGGTATGAAAAAAAAAAAACGTCCAGGGATAGAAAACTGTGTATTTTTTTTTTTTTTACCCTTAAAGCTATAGTCCATCATTTGTAATTAGTGCATTTTGTTCGTTTGAAGCAACAAAAAGTGCTCAAAATCAGTTTAGTTGTTTAGCACCTTCTTTAGATTTTGAGCACGTTTGTTGCTCCAAACGAACAAAATGCACAAATTACAAATGATGGACTGCACCTTTAAGTGGCCAATACTAGTAAAAAATCAGGGATTGCATTCCTTCTGCCCGTCTCTCCCCGTCTGTTTTCATGACAACAGTGTCCTTTTTTAAAATCCTTTCCTGTGTCAATCTCATATGTTTAGCTTTGTGATCCACTTCTTGATTGAGGAGAAGACACTTGCCAATGGGAAGATCACGTACACCAGCGAGAAGCAGTCGCACAAGTACCTTGCCGTAGTAAGAACATTATAATTTTTATAGAAACTCATATACCGGTAAATTAACATCATCAATTGCAATTTTTTTGTAAATTTTTTTTTTTTTAACCCTAACCACCCTGAATCCTTCAAAATCCTCTTAGCCAAAGTGGAGGAATTTGGAGGATTGAGGCTAAATGGCGAAAGTGCGTTACTGATTTCGTAGGATGCACTTTGTCAAGGTCTTGGGCCGGACGTTGTGTTGTTTTTGCTCAGCCATGCATAAATATAGGCCTGGATTATGCTTGAAATCCTCCGCACTGCTCCAGGATGTCACTGGCCAAGCCTCAACATATTGACAGTCACTGCCACAGGATTTTGCAGGATTCAGGCAGTGGTCACCCCTCCACGGACCATATTCAAGAAACAATTTGCAGAGGCTAAATGCTGTGTTTCCCATGAGGCCAATTGGAGGATTTAGCAGGATTGAGGCAACATCCTAGCCAAAAGGCCTAGGGAGCAAGGGTTAAAGTCACATTTTACCACAGTATTTTAACAAACAATAACCTTATTACCATTTGTTCAAGTCGATGTCCTGCAAACCGGATTATGTGGTATAACCATAGAGCTATATTAAATTACTAGAGCGCTAACTTCGTGTACAAAGTAATGCCTGCTGGGCGCATCCATGTTTGTGCACAAACCTATGGAGACCTAGAAATTTTGTACGGCTTTTGTACAGCTATTTGCATATCTGCGTTTTTATTCCATACCGGTGCGTCATCGAAGCCGATACGCCCAAAACCCAAACGCACGATCAGCAAATGAGCGTGTTATTTTGCTCTACGCAAACAGCGCAACGCGTGCGCGTATTCGCTGCAGATGCTTTTTGCTGCACGTTTTTGTTTAACCGTCATGACGCGCTTAAGTTGTTTGCGTATCTTGTACTTGCGCGTTGCACGTAGAGTACACTTTCAAAATTCAATCCATCTAATTGCATTATGTTCTACAAACACGCACATGAATTCAAAATGTCTGCGCCCAGGACGACTACAAAAAGTCTCCGCGTGCAGAATGACGAGTTAGCGCTCTAGTAATTTAATATAGCTCAATGGGTATAACGTAAATAGGAAAGTAGTTGGATTCTCCTTATACCAAACAAAAACAAGTGCGAGTGCACAATAAGCTCTGGTGAAAAATGCGACGCCGATGGCACACATGGAACACCATACGTTTGGTCAATTCTCGGGATGGACAGACAGACCATCCAACCGACGGACTGACTGACCACCAAGTGACATGTAGTTGCGTCTGGCAGTTTAAATTGTGTTGATTGTTTCCTTGCAGAAAAAGCCCATACAGCAACTGAAGGCGGCCTCTGCACTGACGAGAATCTTGGTGCTATGTGACAATGTCCTGACGCTGCTCAATATGTTCAACCTGGAGGTAATAAACCACAAACAAACAAACAAAACCAACAAGTTTTGAGAAAGATACAGAATTGGTCGGAAGTAAATCATTTGAAACTAAACGAAGTTACCTCCTCCCCCGCCCCCTCCAAAAAAACCCAAAACTCTGCGCTGACGAGAATCTTGGTGCTGTGCGACAATGTCCTGACGCTGCTCAATATGTTCAACCTGGAGGTAATAAACCACAAACAAACAAACCAACATGTTGTGAGGGATGTACAAAATTGGTTGGAAGTAAATCATTTGAAACTAAACAAAGTTACCTCCTCCCCCGCCCCCTCCAACCAAAAAAACACCTCTGCGCTGACGAGAATCTTGGTGCTGTGTGACAATGTCCTGACGCTGCTCAATATGTTCAACCTGGAGGTAATAAACCACAAACAAACAAACAAAACCAACAAGTTTTGAGAAAGATACAGAATTGGTCGGAAGTAAATCATTTGAAACTAAACGAAGTTACCTCCTCCCCCGCCCCCTCCAAAAAAACCCAAAACTCTGCGCTGACGAGAATCTTGGTGCTGTGCGACAATGTCCTGACGCCGCTCAATATGTTCAACCTGGAGGTAATAAACCACAAACAAACAAACCAACATGTTGTGAGGGAGATACAGAATTGGTCGGAAGTAAATCATTAGAAACTAAACGAAGTTACCTCCTCCCCCGCCCCCTCCAACCAAAAAAACACCTCTGCGCTGACGAGAATCTTGGTGCTGTGTGACAATGTCCTGACGCTGCTCAATATGTTCAACCTGGAGGTAATAAACCACAAACAAACAAACCAACATGTTTTGAGGGATGTACAAAATTGGTTGGAAGTAAATCATTTGAAACTAAACAAAGTTACCTCCTCCCCCGCCCCCTCCACAAAAAACCACCTTTGCGCTGACGAGAATCTTGGTGCTGTGTGACAATGTCCTGACGCTGCTCAATATGTTCAACCTGGAGGTAATAAACCACAAACAAACAAACAAGTTTTGAGGGAGATACAGAATTGGTCGGAAGTAAATCATTTGAAACTAAACGAAGTTACCTCCTTCCCCACCCCCTCCAAAAAAACCCACAACAATTCAATAAGAAAATTATTCACAAACATTTTGAAAATGTTATTGACAAAATCAGGTTTCGTGATCCAAAGGTCGTGCATGGTTCTTCGCTGTTTGTTTTTGAAAAGTGTAATATCCACTGAGCTGAAAGTTCAACAGGTTAGGTCGTGAACTTTTCTCATCTGTATTTTGAGTGGTCGTTGGAAACGAACAAAATGCATATGATCAGCCTCTAACTGATTCACAATTGTTCTTATTTATTTTTTACTACAGCCCATTCTAAGTGGAGCCAAGATCAAAGGGGTGAGTGTGTTTATAATATTACGTCCCAACTAGACCATGGTCCCAACTTCAGTTGGGCCCATCCCAACTAACACTTCAGTTGGGATGGTCCCTGCTTAAAGAGGTTGTGGAATGCTCGAAGACATTTCCGTCATTTTTCGTGAATATGTAGCCTAAGGTGTGATGAAATAAAAACGACTATTGTTTCTGTCATGAAATGAGTACAAAAGGTACTTTTGAGAGCTGTTTTTCAGGTCCAGTTTCAACCCGAACGTGCAACTGTGTAAAAGTCGTCGTTGCGGGCAGCAAACAAAACACAGTAAATCGTGACGTAATAAACAGGACTCCCGATGCACAGTAGCATACATGAGTCCTGTTTATTACGTCACGATTTACTGTGTTTTGTTTGCTGCCCGCAACGACGACTTTTACACAGTTGCACGTTCGGGTTGAAACTGGACCTGAAAAACAGCTCTCAAAAGTACCTTTTGTACTCATTTCATGACAGAAACAATAGTCGTTTTTATTTCATCACACCTTAGGCTACATATACCCGAAAAATGACGGAAATGTCTTCGAGCATTCCACAACCTCTTTAAGTTGGGACCAGGGTGAAGTTGAGGCGTGACAAGTCCAAACAACTTTCAAGAATACTTCATTTAATTTTTTTATTTATTTTTTGTTATATTACTGAAAAGCCGTACAATATTTAAGTTTTTGTACATATCACTTATATTCAAACTGGCCAGTCAACCCCATCGATGCTCGGTGTGTGCATGGTTCAAACCTCTGCACTAGGCCCCCCCAAAAAATTTTGTTCTGCTTCCGATTTCATGGCATTTGAAAATTGGGTAGGTAGGTAGGGAATTTTTTTTTTTTAACCATTTTTTGTGTGTGCTCGATCATGTGGAGGCGTCTGCGTTTGTTGTCAACGGTAAAAGGAAGAAATTGATGGTTTTTCGTTTTTTTTCCTCATTTTGCCTATAAAAAAATTAGGGTAGGGGCTGTCAGATGCGAGTCTCACCCAAGCAAGCTTGTGATTTTTTTTCTTCACATGGTTCTAGACAGTTTGTGTGTGCAAAAAACCCATTAGTAAGGCAACAAAAAAAAGTCTCCGGTTTCTGGTATGGAGCTTGCCCAAAAAGTGGTGCGGTGACGCAGCTTTTTTTTTTTTTTTGGACCTGATTTTTTTGCTTCAAATGTCGGCTGATGACTGCAAATGGTGCCCGACTAAACTTAGTGCCAATATTCATGTTTGGGAGTCCAGAGAGGCCACATAAAGCTTATTCTCGACCATAACCCAATCTAAAAACACGTTAAAATTGTGCAGCAGCAGGATTCCAGTCAAACCTGTGAGTTTGGCGGTTTTGAGACATCATCTTTCATTGAAAAAAAAAACTTTTTCATTTTGCCGACGCGCATGGCTACAGCGGCGTGCGCACATACCAGAAACCGGAGACTTTTTTTTGGGCCTAATCAGAGGCAATACAGAAAGTTAAGTAACCTTACACTGTAACATCTCAATCTTTTGTGTCTTGTTAATGGCTTTTTACTTTTTGGGAAATTATTTTTAAAATAATTCAATTTTTGTGGTAGTTTAACTCTAACTCCCTAGCATGATTTACTAGGAACCATACCCATCCTGGCAAATTCCAACACCATATGGGAAACTGCACACACATATTTCTGATTTTGTTTCTGGAGGTGTGCCAACCCAATGTAAAAGACTGTCAGTTTAGGGGTACTGTACCCATCCTGACAGATTCCAACAATACATGTCATTGGGGTTTGATAAGTTGAGTACTGTTAGGCCAAAAACAAAAATAGTCGGTCTCTGGTCAGACCGAAGTTCCGGAATTGATGCGGCGACGCGTTTTTTGGGGGTTTTTTTGGTGGCTTTTTTTTTTTTTTAAGCTTGTATTGTACAGACAAAGTGGGTACTATTTTGCTTTTTTGTGTTCTCATTATACATTGGTGTCCTCCATAATTTGCCTTGGTGCTCTCGATCATTTGCCTTGGTGCTCTCGATCATTTGCCTTGGTGCAATTCCCCATTCCTTGGTGCTCTTTGTTAAAAAAAAATTGAGGAGGTGCGGCAATAGAGGGCGCTGTTGGAGCTACCGCGGAACATTTTGGGGGAAAAAAAGATTTACGCGCATGATTAAAATCGACGCGCGCGCTGACCAGAGACCGACATTTTTTTTTTTTTTGGCCTAATAATGACTATCTTTGGTCTCATTCATTTTGGCTCCAATTAAACCAACGAAATCCATTTCGAAATTTTTTGTATGCCTTTTTTGTTTCTTGCCCAGGTGACTGCCTTCTGTGTAAACAGCAACCCACGATCCAGCAACCCCTTCAGTCTGGAGGTAATGAATATTCAGTAGCGCATAATTATTATTCGATTCGCTAAGCCATTGTGGAAAGGAGCACTGGAGGTATTGAATATTTATCAGTCGATTAATTAGTAATCAATCCTCCATAAAAGCTGCCACAAAGTGAGAACACACCCGAGTGTGGACGCATCACAGAAATGTTTCTACTTATCTCGGGTAATTAGTAATGTTCCTATGTTCCTCTAAACAGGCATGCAACTTTTCGCCACATAAAAAAACGCATCCCAAATGGCAAGACCAATTTTTGAATGAAGTTTTACCTGTAGCACTTTCACAATATATGATATGAAAGCCCAGTCATTAAGCTTTCTTTTAGTACAAGAATCGTTCAGATCACTCATATTCTTCTTGAGTTACAGCATTTTGAACACAAACACCGTTTTTAAAGTTCATTCCACAGATCACCAAAAAAGTGAAGTGTTCTTTTATCCAAACGAAAACAATTCTTATAGGGATGCATGTGAATTGTTTTCATTTTGCTGAAAGAACACGTACCTTTTTTATGATCTGTGGAATGTACACTTTAAAAATGGTATTAGTGTTCAAAATACCGTAACTTGAGAAGTACATGAGTGATTTGAATGGTTCTTGTACTAAAAGAAAGCTGGGTTTTCTTATCCTAGATTTTGAAAGTGCTACAGGTAAAACTTCATTCAAGAATTGGTCCTGCCATTTGGGATGTGGTTTTTTTTACTCACCCTGTGTATGGGCTCTGTGCACCAACGAAAGAGGGCGCCCTTTCACCTAGCAATGAAGTCCCATGGGTGGGACATTTTGCTGGTTGACGCGAACCGTTCTTTGTGTGTGACGCACGTACACCAGGGGATTTTAACTATGTACACGCAGTGGCCGCGCTCCGCGGCAAATGAATTGCAGTCAGGCAAGATGGCGTCGGTCAGTCACTTCCAACTGAACTTTCTTTGCCAGTGAGGGGGTACTTGTGAACGGAGCGGATAGTCCTGTGAAACTTTGAATTTCCTCTTGTCAGGTTACTTCCCAGTTTAATATATGCATGTTTAAATAAAAAGTCATAATACATCACTTTTTTGTCTCTAGATCGCCGTGACAACAAGAAGGAGACAGGTTCAGGTTTACAACGTCACTGAAGATAAAGTCGTCCTTATCAAGGAGATTAACATCAGTGACATACCGGTCAATCTGGTAAGACTCTATGGCCCATTTAACATCCTCACTACTAGTCGGGGCCTAATTTCACGGCACTGCTGAACACAAAAAAATTGCTTAGCACAAAAAAAAGTCTGGCTTATAAAAGCAGGTTATCAGCCAAAACGCCATTTGATTTTCATGCTAAGCAAACAACAGCTGAATACTAATCATGAGCAATATACATCACATGGAGTTTTGGCTGGTTACCTGCTTTTATAAGCCAGACTTTTTTGTGCTAAGCAAATTTTTGTGCTTAGCAGCGCCGTGAAATTGGCCCCAGGACAGTCTGACATCATCTATCCCAGCAAACTGAGTCCGAATTTTTACTATTTTGACGCTCGTCATTATACAAATATTGAGTGGCTCAGCGTGGAATGGGAGGAATATTATCGCAAGGTAAAATCTGAACTTTTCTTCAGCCGAGTGAACTGGAAAAGTCCAGATTTTACCGAGCGATAATATTCCTCCCATTTTACAATTTAAAGCCACTCGATATTTGTTTTATGTAACTGACATATAGATCCTTGTCATTTGATATATTTGAACTTTTATTTCAATACAAAATTGGTGGAAAATGTATTTCTGTCTTCCAAACCACCCCTTCACGAAAATGTTTGAACCCAACGCTGTAGTGCTGGCTCTTTGGAACAATACATACTACACGCAACGCTGAGCGCACATACTAGCATGCATTTGCACACAAATACCGCGTCATGGAACAAGCATGATCCTAATTGTTCAATAGTATTTCCCATTCCCCATGGGCGAATGGGACTTTGTGAGCGCCGGCGTGAATGGGAGCAATAACGAATGTTATGTGATGTGAGGTCCACCAATCAAATGACAAGGATCCATATGTCGGTTATATAACAGCCAATAATAATAATAATAATAACAAGTTCTTATATAGCGCTTTTAACTAAGATCAAAGCGCTTTACATTATTATTACCCCTAATCATTGGGCCAATTAAACATTCCATATACCATCTCAGCTCCCTGGGGAGTATACAGCTCGATGCAGCCTGTTAGGCGCAAGGAAGCTAATTCAATCAAAATAACCATCACTGCCCTCACAGGTACCCATTTACTCCTGGGTGGAGAGAAGCAATGAGTGACAAAGTGCCTTGCTCAAGGGCACACGCACCATATCCCGCCAGGACTCGAACCCGCGACCTGCAGCTTTACCCACAGATCACGAATCAAAGCCCTTAACCACGAGGCCACAGCACTCCACTCTCAATCAGATTCTTTGCATAGACTTCATGATATTTTTCTACACACTGAATATATTCTTGTCTGGAGATTAAAAAAAAAACTTCTCTATTATTTATCCTGACGTGACCCAGAGTTCAGATGGTTACTGCATTTGCATCGCAATGACCAACCAGTACATGATGGCCAACTACAACACCGGCGAAATGACAGACTTGTTCCCCTACGATGCCGACACGACCTCGCCCGTTATCAAGAGGGTTGGCAAGGTGGGTGTGACTGTGAGGATTTTTTTTTTTTAAGTAATCGGGGTGCTCTGGGATAATCTAGGGTATTCTGGGGGTAATCTAGGGTATTCTGAGGTAATCTAGGCTATTCAGAGATAATCTAGGGTATTTTTGGGGCAGTGTAGGAGTTTCAAACTCTTGGGTATTCTCGGATCATCTGGGGGTAGTTTGGGGGACATGTAGGATATTTAAGCTAGTTTGGGGTAATCTAGGATATTCTGGGGGTAATCTAGGGTATTTTGATGTAATCTAGGAGTATCCTTGGGTAATCTAAAATATTCTGGGGTATTTGAGGAAACTCTTGGGTATTCTGGGGTCATGTAACATACTAGTCTGGGGGTAATCTGGGATATTCTTGGGTAAACTAGGATATATTGGGAGTAATAGTTTTTGGATGACATTTGCTGAAGGGACTTTTTGATGATTCCTGTTTTTTCTTGAAATAAAAAAAAGACAGCCTCCAAATTGCTGACCTATGCATTTACACTCATTTGCATAACGGAAAGGAGTGTCCACACTAATCTTAAAGGTGTCTACAGATATGCAACTTTTTCTCAGATCCGCTGATTTCCTTTTTTTTGTGCTTCTCGTGAATGCCATTTCAAATTGAAATTTTTTAAAATTCCCAGTTGCATGCCTATGTGTAAAAATATTTCCACACAGAGATGCCAGTTGGAATGATCTGAATGGTTCCCTTCCGACTTCATGTCATGAATATTCATGTGTGTGCCAAGCAGGAAGAGAATCTGAATGGTTCCCTTCCGACATCATGTCGTGAATATTCATGTGTGTGCCATGCAGGAAGGGAATCTGAATGGTTCCCTTCCGACATCATGTCGTGAATATTCATGTGTGTACCAAGCAGGAAGAGAATCTGAATGGTTCCCTTCCGACTTCATGTCATGAATATTCATGTGTGTGCCAAGCAGGAAGAGAATCTGAATGGTTCCCTTCCGACATCATGTCGTGAATATTCATGTGTGTGCCATGCAGGAAGGGAATCTGAATGGTTCCCTTCCGACATCATGTCGTGAATATTCATGTGTGTGCCATGCAGGAAGGGAATCTGAATGGTTCCCTTCCGACATCATGTCGTGAATATTCATGTGTGTACCAAGCAGGAAGAGAATCTGAATGGTTCCCTTCCGACTTCATGTCATGAATATTCATGTGTGTGCCATGCAGGAAGGGAATCAGAATGGTTCCCTTTCGACATGTCATGAATATTCATGTGTGTGCCATGCAGGCAGAGAATCTGAATGGTTCCCTTTCGACAACATGTCGTGAATATTCATGTGTGTGCCAAGCAGGAAGAGAATTTGAGTGGTTCCCTTTCGACATCATGTCGTGAATATTCATGTGTGTGCCATGCAGGAAGAGAATCTGAATGGTTCCCTTTCGACATCATGTCATGAATATTCATGTGTGTGCCACGCAGGAAGAGTTCCTATTGGCTGGTCCGAGCGCCCTGGGGATGTTTGTGACGTCGGCTGGTATATCGCAGAGACCACCGCTGAAATGGTCGGAGAATATCCAAGGAGTTAGTTACCTGTTCCCTTACGTGGTTGCCATGGACGAGGAATTCCTCACTGTTCACAGGTCGGTTGTTACTACAGGGTGTCGCCCCAAAAAAATTAATTAAAAACAGATCGCACTGGATGCCCCTATTGTCACAGCTTTTTTTAAAAACGCATCGCAAAACGTGATACATATTTGACAAGGTAATAATTCATTGGTTTTTAAACAATGATAAAATCTTTCCAATCTGAAACATATTTATTGAGTTATGGCCAATTCAAAACGAGTGCCGCTTTTTCATTTTGTCCAAAGTCTTAATTGTAACTTAAGGATGAAGAGTTAATTTTATTACTCCCCTATTTTTCATTTCCTCTCGTCCAACAGTGTATTAAACCGGCAGTAGAAGCAGACCGTTCTATTCCAATCGGGGCAAGATATTGGAAGATTTGAATGGATGGATAGTTAATTTAATTTACTCCCCCGTTTTTCATTTCCTCTCATCCAACAGTGTATTTGACCAACAGCAGAAACAGACCATTCCATTCCAATCGAGGGAAGATATTGGAAGATTTGAATGGATGAACAGTTTATTTGATTACTCCCCCATTTTTCATTTCCTCTCATCCAACAGTGTATTAGACCAACAGCAGAAGCAGACGATTCCATTCCAAATGGGGGGCAGATATTAACAGATTTGAATGGATGAACAATCAATTTTATTACTCCCCTTGGTTTCATTTCCTCTTATCCAACAGTGTATTAGACCAACAGCAAAAGCAGACCATTCCATTCCAATCGGGGAAGATCCTGGGCGACTTTGAGGGGAGGATCCTTGTAGCGTCCAGGAAAGAAGTGTATGCTTTGGTGCCTCTACCTGTGGAAAAACAGGTAAAGGGATTTTTGAAATTTTCGTTAAGCCAAATAAAAAATTGAACTTGGTGGTCAAGTGGTACGACTTCTTTACTATTAAAGGGAATGTACAATATTTGCTTTTGCTGCAATTTTCAGAATTAAATGGATTTGGAGGATTAGTATGTTTTAGCAAATATTGTTACACTGACTTGTTTCACATTTTTGGTTCGTAAATGCTGGAAAAACCAAGAAAACCAATCATGTTCTTGTAGTCTGGTTCCCTCACCCACTCAAGATGAAATGAAGGAATTTATAGACTTTGGGGAATTGTAAGATCAGAGAATCAGTCTAGCAGGCTTGTAGTCTTCACAGGTGTGTAGTCAATTGCAAAGAAAATGCAGTCGAACTAAATATGAAAAATAAGGAGCACTTTAAAAAAAAACGCTGGTCGGCTGACCAGCGTTGAAAAAATACAGTTTTTCTTGAAAATGTCAGCACACCAGGAGCCACAACTTTACAGGATGCTTTAGGCTGTTATTCCCTAACAATCCAGTGAGATATTTCGTGATAATTTGATCATTTTGTTTTTTGATGTTTGCAAATGTTGTATCTTCCCTTTTAAGCAGAAGGTCGTGGGTTCGAGTCCCACCCCTGTGAGATTGGGTTTTTGTTCTTGCAAGCCCTCGGACAACACTGGGTATACAGCATGTATGAAAAAAACTTTGTTGCTTAAAGACAAAATTCACTAATGAATAAAGAGTTCAAATTAACAAATTCTTTTTTCTTTTTTTTGTGAGCAGATCCAAGCTCTGTTGAGTGATCAGAGAGTGGAGGAGGCCTTGACGCTGGCGAGAAACGCCAAGAAGCTAGGACTTGCCAAGGAGAAATTCCACAAGGTAAGTTGGCATTTATTAACTTAAAGGGAATGTACAACATTTGCTTTGGCTGCAATTTTCAGAAATAAATGAATTTTGAGGATCAGTATGTTATAGCAAATATTGTTAAAATGACTTTTTTTTCTTCATGTTTTGGGCTTGTAGATGCTGGAAAAACCAAGAAAACCAATCATGTTCTTATAGTCTGGTTCCCTGACCTCACTTTAGATGAATCGGAGCAATTCATAGACTTTTGGGAATCGTGAGGTCGAGGAATCAGTCTAGCAGGCTTGTAC
The DNA here is from genome assembly GCA_029964075.1 of Patiria pectinifera. Lineage (NCBI taxonomy): Eukaryota > Metazoa > Echinodermata > Asteroidea > Valvatida > Asterinidae > Patiria > Patiria pectinifera. The sequence continues at coordinate 11,853,887 of CM057145.1, forward strand.
CCCTTCACAGGTCTGTAGTCAATTGCAAAGAAAATGTGGAATATCAAATTAGGAAAAATTAGGAGCAGCGTTTGAAAAAAGCCAGTTTTCTCCAACGCTGGTCGGCCGACCAGCGTTGGAAAAATACCATTTTTCTTGAAAATGTCAGCACACCGGGAGCCACGATTTTACAGGATGCTTTAGATTATCATTCTCTGACAATCCAGTAAGGTTTTTCGTGATAATTTGATCATTTCGTTTTATGATGTTTGCAAATGTTGTTTCTTCCCTTTATAAAATCACAACTGTCAGCCTAAACTAGGGTTTTTGCTTTGAAAAGTTTTCAGCTCCTAACTTTTGGTTTTGCCTAGCTGACAAATTTAACAAACAAAAAAGAAAGACAAGCTTGTATTTGGCAAAAAAAGAATTATGATATGGCACATTCGACTTAATGTTTTTCAGCTTTATCAACGGATCCAGCAGCAAGCTGGCTTCATTGAACTGTCTCAGTTTCACTATGAAGAAGCGGCCCAACTCTTCAAAGACGGACAGCTCGACGTCCGGGAGGTATGTGTGGTTTAAACAGCGCCTTCGCGTGTTCATGCACAAACCCAATAGAAATCTTAATATCCTTTGTCTTACAGCTGATCACTATCTTCCCAAATTATCTCCCCTCCACCACCAACTTTGAATCGTTCCAGTCCCTTTAAACTGAAAGGGTGAACAGCGCCCTCGTCTATTGTTATTAGTTATTATAATTATTTATGTCTTGTACTGAAACCAAGGATTCCTCAAAGGCACCCTAGGCACTGTAGCTCGCAAGCCTGAAGAAACTTGTAGAAAGGAGACGATTAGAAGAAATCACAGTTTTAGAGTTGGGAGGAGAAGCCCCGAAGAATGTTCTGGGGAGAACTCACGGAATCAGGCAGGGACTGAAAACCCAATCCACATATTGGCCAAGGGGGGATTCGAACCCGGGTCACAGCGGTGGAAGGCGAGCTAGGAGAGTACCGCTACGCTAACTGACTCCCCTTCCTTCAACACTACGCACCGGACTCCACACTAGTGAGCTCGTGATGCTTCACGAGCCCAGGACCTCCACTCTTTGGGGTGACAGATCCTTTGCTGCAGCATCAGCCCGAGTGTGGAACCAACTCCCTCTGGCTATCAAATCATCTCCATCCATCACAACATTTAAAAATAATAATAATAATAATAACAGGTTCTTTTAACTAAGATCAAATCGCTTTACATTATTATTACCCCTAATCATTGGGCCAATTATACATTCCATATACCATCTCAGCTCCCCGGGGAGTATACAGCTCGATGCTGCCTGTTAGGCGCAAGGAAGCTTATTCAATCACAATAACCATCACTGCCCTCACAGGTACCCATTTGATACTCCTGGGTGGAGAGAAGCAATGAGTGACAAAGTGCCTTGCTCAAGGGCACACGCACCATGACCCCGCCAGGACTCGAACCCACGACCTGCAGCTTTACCCACAGACCACGACTCAGTGCCCTTAACCACGAGGCCACAGCACTCCACAAACGTAAAATCTCACCTGTACAAACAAGCTCACTCTCACAACACGCAATCCTAACTTGACTTTCTCCTCAAGTGCCATGAGCACCTTTTTAGGTGGAGACAAGCGCTTTACAATTGTTCTTTATTATTAGTATTATATTACTAACAGCTATAATAGGGCGACAGATTTTGCTAACTCCGTCCACAATAGGGCGACACACCTTATTAAGGCGACACATAACTGTCGCCCTTTTGTGAAAAACGACCCTTAGGACAAGGAATTTTGCTGTCGCAAACCATCTAGATCGGTTCCTCATGGTCCAATTAGTAAAAATACTAAATTTCGTGGAAAAAAGATAAGGTAAACTTGGGTTAGGTGACAGTTTAGGTTTGTGCACAAGTCTATGGGAAAGTCGCCCTATTGCAGCAAAAACAGTTATTATTATTAGTATTATTATGTTTCTTCATGCACAAACCCAATAGAAGCAATAGTATTTCTTTTCCCCTTTTATCTCACAGCTGATCAGTATCTTCCCCAACCACCTCCCCTCCACCTCCAACTTCAACCGGTCCAGTCCCCTCCTCCACCAGTTTGCCGACATCTCGTCCGTCGTGCGAGGCAGCAAGGAGAGGCTCTGCGAGTGCAAGACGTTCCTAGCCGGGTACCTGGACAGCATCCGGGGCGGAGAGCTCAGCATCGGATACAGGGAGGTCAGTTTGCCCAATTGAGAATAGTTGCCCAATCGAGAGTAGTTGCCCAATCGAGAATAGTTGCCCAATCGAGAATATTTGCCTAATTGAGAATTAGACGTGTTACTTTATATTTGAAAGAGACCTGCCCTTGGCCTTTTCAAGGATAATGATAAAGAACATCCATATATGGGCAACGTAGGAGGAGCTTATAACTCATAATAGCAAACTATAAGTCTCGTGAAACACCACCCACTTTTCTGTGCCTTTTAGATGAGGATAATAATAAGAAATTCCATATATGGGCGAGTTTGGAGGCGCTTATGATTCATAAATAATACACACAATGCATCTAATGAGTCACCGCTCACTTTTCTGAGCCTTGTTTTTATAAGGATAATGATTAATGATAAAAAATTCCATATAAGGGCGAGGTGGGAGGAGCTAGTTATGATTCATAGATACCAGTAGGACACAGTAAATCTCATAAGTCGTCACACACTTTTTTGTGTCTCAGGAGGTGGACACTGCCTTGCTGAAGCTTTATGCCGAGACAGATCCCGAGAAGCTGATTGGCTTGGTCTCGTCCGAGAACACCTGCTCCTTAAAAGATGCCCCAGAGGTCCTTCAAAGATTCAGCAGGCACCATGCCTTAGGCCTGCTGTACAGATACCACCTAGACAATGAGAAGGCACTCCATACATGGGCAAGGTAGGCGGGGCTTGTCTTCCTAGAGACCTCCCATCAGGATACTTCCATATGATTTACGGGTAATTGAGGAATGCTCCATTTTAGTTTCAAAGTGGGAGGAGCTTATAAAAGAGACCTTCCTCTTGCCTCCTGTGTAAGTGTCGAAGAGATGATGAAAAAGCACTCCATATATGGGCAAAGTAGGAGGGGCTTGTCTTTCTAGACATCAAGATATTTCCATATTATTTAAGAGTCAACGAGGAACACTCCAAGTATTCTCAAAGTGGTATAGGAGCTTATTCTGGAGACTGCCTCGGGCCTTCTGTAACAATGAGAAAGCTTTTTATACATGGGGAAGGTAGGAGGGGCTAATCTTCAGAGAGACCACCCCTCATGCTGACTGTATCAGTGTCACAGAGATACATGTACTAAGAAAACCCTCAGTGTATTGTAAAGGTGGGCGGGCCTTATTTTCATGAGACTTGTCAAAGATTTTATGAAGTTTAGATTTTAATAACATGCCATACGTGGTCAAGGTGGGAGTGGCTTTACATACACATCGCGGGTATGAACACAATCCATATTTGGTCAAAGAAGGAGGGGCTTATTTTGTTTATAAAGTGGTTTCATCATTGAGCAGTGAGGTCACAGTGTCCTTTTTTTTATTTATCATCAGATTATGTGACGGGGAATTGAAAGACGACTCATTTCCAGGCCTGGAGTTTGTTGTCGATTTCTTATCAAGGTAAGAACAAAATTCTTAAAAATGAAATGTTACGGTGATTCACACTGACTTGGCTCTCCCCGAAACCATTTTTTTGGTGCTCAGCTCCGTCATTTGGAAATCACCAGAGCGTGAAAAATGGACCGCATGTTGAAAAGTCTTTTTTTTTTTATTCAATCTAGATTTCCACCATCAAGGAATGATTTATTAGCCAAAACTATTGTGTGTATATTTTTCAGGTAATTATAGAAATCAAGGCCATATGTGCAGAAATAAGAAAGTTCTGGCCGTTTTTATTTAATTCTTGTGTCAAAAAAAGTGAATGCTTATTGGAATTTATGCAGGGAATTTATTGAATTAATTGTGTTTTAAAAAAAAATTTTACCCAGGTTGAGCGATCATGAGCTAGTCTGGAGGTACGTGGACTGGGCTTTGCAGAAAGATCCCGACCTGGGAGTAAAGGTACGTGTGACCCCTCCCAGGCGTGCAACTTTTCCTCGGATCCGCTGATTTCCTCGTTTTTTTTAACTTCTCATGAACGCCATTACAAATTTCAAAACACTGTACAAAGTCTTGTATTGCTTGGAATTTCCTCTTTTTTTTCTTCTAAATTCCCAGTTGCATGCCTGCACTCCGCGCTATGTCATGTCGCAGATTCATTTAACGCCATTGGTCAAGAACAGTCACATGTCCAGTTTAAAAAAAAAAAAAAACGAGAAGAATTTAATAATTTGTGACCTTTCACCAAGAAACGTGGTCTGAGTATCACCCGTTATCTACAGAGCCCAGTCTCCTGTATAACGTCTGATATATCTAAACATGCGTGACCTCATTTCATTCCGAAATCAGGACTAAGATTGTGATTGGTCAATTCGATGCTCATTTTTGTAATGCAACAACCTGTTTTAAAATGCTACTCATCGTGAGCGTGATGTTTACGCTTGTGGGGAGCTCAAAATACGCGCAAAAAGAAGGCGTCTGCTGATTGGTCAGTTTTTGCTGAATCTGTTTACGTAAACATAGACTACAAGAAATTAGCGTAAAAAAAATAAAAAAAACAGTTCTGCTTCTGATTACATGGCATTCGAAAATAGGGTAGGTAGGAAGGGATATTTTTTTTGGTCAATTTTTTTTTCTGTTCGATTATATGGAGACATCTGCGTGTAGTCAAGGGTAAAAGGTTGAAATTGATTTCATTGGGGTGTGTTTTTCTCATTTTTCTCATAAAAAAATTAGGGTAGGGGCTGTCAGAATAGGGTAGGTAGGGAAACCGGAAGCAGAAGTTTTTCTGCCTAAATAAAATAATATCTATGCCACTAGTGAAGCCTGTTCTGATTATTGTACATTTCCTTCAGATCTTCACCGATAGGTCCGAGTCGGAGGCCCTAACGGAGCGCATGCGACCAGACACGGTGATTGACTACCTCCACGCCTACCCCACGGCGGTCATGCGATACCTAGAGCATCTCGTCTTCACCAAGAAGCTGGAGGTAGGTTTGGTTTTGGGGTTTTTGGGGGGGTCTCCAGATCAAGACCAAGTTCAAATGAGGACCAAATGCCGTGAATCCCTCTTTTAAGGCAAAACCTGAGTACAGAGCTTATATTCGGGTTTTTGCCCAAGCCTGTACCAGGATTTTAACACTCTCTTATATCTCAAAATTTCATCCCCCTGGGGAAGTTTATGTTAAGGAGAATACACGAGAAAGTGTGGATTCGTAATTTTATGAATTCACGAGGCACGGAGCGCCGAGTGAATTCGTAAATTAAGAATCCACACTTGCGAGTGTATTCTTCGACTTAACCCATTGCGTCAACAGAAGTATTGGCATTAACAGTGAGAGGAGATGAAAAGACTTGGGATAAATGTTGCAACCTGACGCCACTTCCGCGATTGTGTACAAAGTCTATGGAGAGTCAAGAATTTTTGTAAAGTATTTCCTAACAAAATTGGAAACATTTCTCAGTCCCAGATTCATGTCTTATCATCATTTTTGCAATGAATGCCCTTCATTGAGATGATATATGGAGAAAAAAAAGTGGCGTCAGGTTGCAACATTTGTCCCGGCTCCTTCCGTTGACAAATTGATAGGTCAGACGATGATTTCTTTCTGACTCAAAGTACGTAGGTCTTGCAGTGACGGCGGAGAATCCGACAGTGAAGATGCATTGGTAATTTCGGAAGGAAATGTTCACGCATACGGTCCTATTAATGCTCATTATAGAGAACAATTGTCTGACGTGTTCAAAGTGTGGATTCTTAATTCCGAATCCACACTTTACTAAAGATTCTTCGTTCCGAATCCACGCGTGGTGACCAGCGTAACAGATTCGTAGTTCCGAATCCACACTTTTAACAATAGTGTGATGTCATAGCAATAGTTTATTACTGGGTGAATGCCCACGAGCAGGAAGCAATTTACCTTTCGCCGTTTGCAAGTAAGCCACGCCCCTTAGACAACCTGATGGTATTTTTGCACGTTAAGTTTTGTTTGTCTTACATTTTGCATGTTCCGCATCCATTTGTATGTAATTGGACAAAATTCCACAAGCTGCGTTGGCGCGATTGCACTGCGATAGGTTCATTAGTAGCAATTGACTGAATAACTTCATAAGGTTCATTAGTAGCAATTGACTGAATAAATGGTTTTTGACCTATGTTATGTTGGCCTTCCTCTGAAACATCATTGACCAATGAGAGAGTAGCCCCCTCCATAGCCCCGCCTCCGACGTGTCATGTGACCAGGTATTGACCAATAGGTTGGACCGCAGTGCTTGTCAATCACCTGCGATGCCCTCCCTATTGGACTTCACCTGATATTGAAAGAGTTCCAAGTCGACTGAAGGTGTGCAGGCTGGAAAGTTGCAATTCCTCGTTTCTCTTTCATTTGTCTTTGAAGTCGTACCTGAAATGAATGGCTCTCGTTCAGATTTGTTTTATCTGGTCAAAATGCTAGTCTATCACAAGTCAATCAGTACTCATGCACTTACAAGTCAATCAAAAGTCATTCATAAGTCCAATCATAAATCGATTCTCAAGTTAAGTTGGAAATTAAATCAGACGTTAGCTAATCAGTTGCAAGTCAGTTGCAAGTCAGTTGCAAGCCAATCACAAGGCATGTCTAAGTCAGTCACAAGGCAGGTCACAAGTCAATCACAAGGCAGGTCATAAGTCAATCACAAGGCATGTCACAAGCCAGTCACAAGGCAGGTCACAAGTCAGTTGCAAGTCAGATCACAAGTCAAATCACAAGGCAGATCACAAGTCAATCACAAGGCAGGTCACAAGTCTATCACAAGGCAGGTCACAAGTCAATCACAAGGCAGGTCACAAGCCAATTACAAGGCAGGTCACAAGTCAATCACCTGACAGGTCACAAGTCAGTCACAAGCAGGGTCACAAGTCGGTCACAAGACAGGTCACGGGTCAAATCACAAGGCAGATCACAAGTCAATCACAAGGCAGGTCACAAGTCTATCACAAGGCAGGTCACAAGTCAATCACAAGGCAGGTCACAAGCCAATTACAAGGCAGGTCACAAGTCAATCACCTGACAGGTCACAAGTCAGTCACAAGCAGGGTCACAAGTCGGTCACAAGACAGGTCACGGGTCAAATCACGAGGCAGGTCACAAGTAACAGAGGATGAACAATGATAAAGCAATCCCTTTGTCTTGTTTGTTTGAATAGTCAATCTGTAGTAGATTTTAGATCTATCAACAAAAATCAGCTTTGCATTTGGTCCTTGCATTAGCAAATGGCCCAATAAGGAAACCACCTCAACATGAACTGCCCAATGGGAATTGTTGTCTCACAAGCGTGCTCGTACACTCTTGACCAATCCCAGCCCTCGATGCAAATTCCCAACACCAATTGTGACCAATGGAAGCCAGCGTAGTGAACTTTGACCCCACCCACGCTGCCCCCCATATTGGACTGGACTGATGTGGAAAGCACAGCAAACGATTTTTCGATCATTCCAAAGCTGAAGCACCTCTGCATCGTGGTGTCATCATCTCAGTCTTGAAACGCTCACCATTTACTAAACATTGGCATCGTCTCAGGTTTCGGCTCAACGCGATTTGTAAGCCCCCAACTTGAAACTTGGTCTGAACACTGATCTGCTTTCTGCTTCAGGAATTTTAAATTCCGATAGAGTTTGTGCTTGAAATGTCCTAAAATGAATCTAAAACCAGAGATGAACCTAAGCTGTGAGAGCCAACCGAGATTTCGCAAACAAAACACCATAGACTCTATGCAGAAACTAACCCTAACTCCCTAGCATGATTTACTAGGAACCATACCCATCCTGGCAAATCCCAACACCACATGGGAAACTGCACACACACGTATTTCTGACTTTGATTCTGGAGATGTGTGCCAACCCAATGTAAAAGACTGTCAGTTTAGGGGTACTGAACCCATCCTGACAGATTCCAACAAAACATGCCGTTTGGGTTTGACGGGTTGAGTTCGGTTCTGTGGCATATTTGCTGGATTCTTCCAAAATGTCCAAGAAATAACTGGAGAAACAAACAAAATCCTGTACATGCTAGTACCGTATCTGTCGCTCTCCGACAACCCAAAAATTGTGCAAAATCATTTTAGCATGTCCTTCCTCGACAACGCAAAACAAAAACTGGAAGGCATTTCTGCGTTGCCTACTCGGTAGAGTTCCCTTCAACTACCCCAGAATTTTTTTTTAAACTTATCTGAAAAATTCTGTACTTCTAATACATGTACATCGGACATTCTCGTACCGCCCAAAAAAAATTATGCAAAAAGTCATCACATGACTACCCGTCCCCAACGAAACCAAAGAAATATCCAAAAAAATAAGAGAGAATCCTATTGAATTTGTTGCCCAATCATGTCAACCATACCATCCCCCCGACGGTTGGCACGTACACATACATTGTATCCCTACACATTGCGTGTCGTCCATTATTAGCCGGCGCGTCTATAAAAGGTAAAGTGCAGACGACCCCCATAGCCTTGACTGCCGCACCGTTCCTCGCATTGTTAGTCCTAATGACTCTGCATATTACATGTGCAACCACCCGCTCCAAATTTAAATTGCGTTTGTCATTTTGTAATCCTGTTTTTTTTTCATGACGAATTCCCATCGAATTATCATTATTTTTTTCTGAAATAATTACAGAATTGTTCGGTTGAAGTAGGTGTTTGTTTTCATACATACCAGGATTATTTAGTTCGTTGGGTCTGTGCGCTGCATTTATACGCTGTTTTACTTTTTATGAAAGTGATAAAACTCTGTTTATGAATAATAAGATCATAAAATTTGTTGACCGAATGTAATGTGACTTGTTCACGGCCGTTAATTGATACATATTTGTCAGCACCTGCCATAAACAGCTACATGTTTTTGTCCTGATGACAAGGTTTTTTTTCTCTTGTGATATGGAAAGGACTGGTTCATTATTTTTTTTTAATCAGGGGCTGTATTTGTAATATCTTCCGACACTGTTCACAAAAAGTGGGGGCAAAAGAAGAGCAAAAAGAAACGAAAAAAGGACTAGAAAATTTCCTTTATCCCTTAAATCCACTAGGCATTTTTGCTAGGATGCAACCTCAATCCTGCAAAAATCCTCTGTTGTTTCTTGAATGTGGTCCTTGGAGGAGTGACCAGTGCCTCAATCCTGCAAAATCCTCCAGCAATCACTGTCAATGTGTTGAGGCAGAGGCAGTGACATCCTGGAGCAGTGCGGAGGATTTCAAGTATACTCTAGGCCTAAATGTATGCACGGCTGGGCATAAACAACAAGAGGTCCGGCCCAAGACCTTGACACAGTGCATCCTCCAAAATCAGCCACAAGTTTTCGCCATCTAGCCTCAATCCTACGAAATCCTCCATTTTGCAAAGAGGATTTTGGAGGATTTGGGAAGGTGTTAAGCATAATAGGCAATTTTGTTCTCAGTTTCTTTTCTTCAGTTATATTTTCTGGGCTGCATTTTTATTTGCATTTTTTATTCTAGATCCATCGATGCCAATTGTAATGAATAACAAAGCGAATTTTGACTGTCCATTTTCAAACGTTTGCTCTCGTAATTCTTTTACAAAACTTTAAAACAAAAAGCTCAAAGTTGCATACCCTGTGCTTTTAAAAAAAAGAAAAGAAATGTTTTCTCCTAACAACTTTTAAACTTGTGTTTTGTTTTAATGAAAACAGACAAACTTTATTCCGATTTTGGGCGTCTGTAACCCTCTTAAAAAGGACCTTCATTTTGCATGCACACAAATATAACCACCCTTCGATAGCCACTATTTTCCGGCAGCCAATGACTCAAATTTTGGGAAGAAATCATTCAATAATTAAACGTCGGTTGATTTTTTGTTGTTGATGTCCCATTCAATAGTGAATAACTTTGATATTGCCAGGAAAAAAAGCAATTGAAAAAAAAACATGTCTATTATCAGAGGTGGAACTCTGCAATACCGGTAGCACGGCGAACCCATTTTTAACACTTTGTCCAAATTTGAAAAAACAACCATTTGAAAAATGGGACCGTTTGGGTGTCGACATCACAGCCAAATTGCGCAGAATGTACAATGCACATGCAACAAAGGTATAGACCATTATCATGTTGCGGCCATCTTGATTTTTTTTCCCTTTCAAATCAACGTAACCAAAGCGCGGCTGGAAGGAAAAATAGACTGGTTCCTTTTTGCACAAAAAAATTATCATTCAGTAATGTTTTTGGATACAGGGAACATGTCTGAAATGGTGGCAGCATGATAAAGGTCTATAGACATAACACTCCCCCACCTGTTTATCTTTTTTCGCTTCGCCTACTGCCGCAGCATACAACAAACAAGATTTATTTCCACCATGGCCTGATGAGCCCTACGATTTTTCCAGAATAAAAAAAAATGGCGCATGCTTGTCTGTACCGGTACGTCCAAGGTCACCGAAAGCCATGTTCACAATGGGATTCGCTAGATTTTATCTGGCAATCCGGCGCCCGAAAGGCACTTAAAACAATAATCAAAAGAAAAAAACATCTTTCGGTTTTTACTACATGATTCAACACAAAAACAGCTATTTTTTTTGTCTAGACTTCCCTTATTCTGTTATGTCATTGTTACGATATGACAAATATCAGCGTTCATCAGCGATATTTACATGCTTATCTTTACTTCATTATTATTATTTTAAAATGCTACCAAAGTGTCACCTTTTTTACATGTAGCTCACACTTTTACATAACAATTGTTTTTCGTTTTGCAAAGGCAAAGATCAGCATTTAAAAAAAAAAATGCCCCCAAAATTCCTGCTTTCCAGCCACTTCCTTAAAAAAAAGTACAAGCAATGATGCAAAACACTCTGCCAAAAACAACTTTGTGGGAGTTGGGTATTCAAGAATTTTTCTTTCTTCCCCCAAACAACCAGGATTCACGCTTGGCGCTTCCCAAAGAGACAGCACTTCACAGATAATGCAGTATTTGTTTAGCTCAAACTTGGGTTCAGCCTCGTGCGTCTAGTCTGACCTCCTTTGAGGAAAAGTACAGGATTTTTTCAAAAACAAATATCTGTGGTTTTTACATGTGGGTAACAGCTTACTTTTAACCCTAACTCCCCAGCATGATTGTACTAGGAACCATACCCATCCTGGCAAATTCCAACACCACATGGGAAACTGCACACACACATTTCCGACTTTGTTTCTGGAGGTGTGCCAACCCAATGTAAAAGACTGTCAGTTTAGGGGTACTGTATCCATCCTGACAGATTCCAACAAAACATGCCGTTGGGGTTTGATGGGTTTAGTGATAGGGTTAAAACCAGAGTCCATCATTTGCAGCTGTCCATAAAATAACTGGCGTATTTATTGTTGAAAACATACTTGAAAGATGAAAGATAGTAAGAGGACTGAACTCCCTGTGAAATTATTCTTTCTGCCAAGCAGTCAATTTGAAGAAATCAATGAAAGAAGGCCTTTCCAACGGTGCATCTTAAAAAGCACCGTTGGAAATTTCCGTTAGTGGTTCTTTTTTTTTCAATAGGCGAAGTGAGCGCAAGCGTTGGCACGACACACGCACGGTTGCTATAATTCGTCGGATCGGTGTGCGACATCGCATAGCTGCAATCGGCGCAGAGAGAACGTGTCTCGGGCGCTGAATTCAGACCCAATTCAAAACATGATTCAGCAACTTTTGATTTGAAATCGAGATCCTCGAATGTTGTTTTTCTCAAAATATACAGCTGAAGCTGAGCTGAAACTTCATCAGGTTAGCTGTTCAGCACCCTTCTTTAGAATTTGAGCACTATTGTTGCTTCAAACGAACAAAATGCACAAATTACAAATGATGGACTATACCTTTAATTACCCTGAAACGCACCGACAGATTTTATGAAAATTACCCCACACAAAGCGAAGATTGGACTGTTTCCAAAACACCCTGTGAAATTTAATCCACCAGAAATGGTTTTCACCGTAAGACAACAGTCACGGAAGGTAGTTTTAAAGAAGTGTGCCAGTGGGCACACTTTTTTGTGTGTGTTAGTAATGGAATCCAGTTTTATACAAGACCCCAAAATGTGTACATCCGGCATGCAACTTTTCCTCGGATCCGCTGATTTCCTCGTTTTTACTTCTCATGAATACCATTACAAATTGAAAAATACTGTACAAAGTCTTGTGTGGTTTGGTGTTTCCTCGTTTTTTCCCCTCTAAATTCCCAGTTGCACGCCTAGGGGCCAATTTCATAGAGCTGCTTAAGCACAAAATTTGCTTAAGCACAAAAATGTCGTGCTTAATAAAATCAGGTTACCGGCCAAAACTCCATGCGATTGTTATGCTAAGTAAACAACAGCTAAATACCAGTCACAAGCAATGTACATCACGTGGAGTTTTAGCCGGTAACCTAATTTATGTTTTTTCGTGCTTAGACAAATTTTCTGCTTAAGCAGCTCTATGAAATTGGGCCCTGGTACATGTACATGTACATGTGTTCCTCAGTTTTCTCAAATAGTACATTGATATTGGAGCCACTGAGCTACGGTACATGTACATGTACATGTATGTACATGCTACTCAAAACAGGTTAGTTCTTTTGCAGCCTACCCAAGATTTCGAGCACATACGTTGCTTCAAACGAAAAATACATTCACAATGAGCAAATTAACCCAAAGGTCGCAAAGCCCTTCACAATTACTACCCCTGTTTATCAGGCCATGAGACAATCTTCAACACTGGAGCAGTGTTGAAGATTGTCTTTCCCAAGAACACAAGCACCATGTTTCCCCGTCAGGGTTCGAACCAACTTGCACGTGAATTGAGCAGAGTGATCATTAGACTTTTCCCTGAACCTTTTTTTTTTCTTTCTTTTTTTCACATGAATCGAACTGAGTCTTGCCAAGTGAGTGGTAAAAACCCATATGGCTCATTATAAAAGACAAATGAAACTTTTGGACGTGTATAAGGCCCAAAAAAAAAGTCTCCGGTTTCTGGTATGCGCGCGCGTCGCCGTAGCCATGCGCGTCGGCAAAATGAAAAAGTTTTTTTTTTTTCAATGAAAGATGATGTCTGAAAACCGCCAAACTCACTGGTCTGACTGGAATCCTGCTGCTGCACAATTTTAACGTGTTTTTAGATTGGGTTATGGTCGAGAATAAGCTTTATGTGGCCTCCCTGGACTCCCATATAATTTGCACTAAGTTTAGTCGGGCACCATTTGCAGTCATCAGCCGACATTTGAGGCAAAAAAATCAGGTAAAAAAAAAAAAGCCGCGTCGCCGCACCACTTTTTGGGCAAGCTCCATACCAGAAACCGGAGACTTTTTTTTGTGGCCTAATGGAAAAGTGGCTGGATTTTACAGTTTACCATCAACCAAAAAATTCTCTTTAGGCAATTTTTTTTTATTGGGAAATGTCTCAAATCCTCGCTAATCCTCCACTGTGCAGGGAACTGAATGACATTCTTTTTTTCAAGAAATGCAAAAAAACCCAGAAAAAACGGAATGGGGATGATATTTTTTCGAGTTTCTGAATTGTAATCTTTTGTCAAACTACATATTTTAAAGAAATATCAAAATCGTGGAATGAAACATTTTGTTAAAGGAAAAGCAATTGGCATCTTTCATTTTCACAAATACAAAACTCGAAACTCAAAAGCCCTTTTCCTCAGTATAGGCCTATTTGACATGTCGATAAATGCAAACTTTAAACAACCCACTTGTCAACGGAATGCCCAATTAAAGTGCAGCAAACAGTATTGTATAAGGAGAATTTCATTGTCTTTTCTAATATCTGCAAACCCTTGTTTTGACCTCCGCCCAGTTCTGTCTCATTTTCCCAGAATGCCTTACAATTAGGAACAAATTAACAGTATGTATAGTAAGCAGGTGAGGGATGGTTTCGGCTGGCAGAAAGCCGAAGCTATATCTCAGCCAGTCAGTGTTTCCCCCGGTTAATGAACTGAGCAAGGTGGTAAAAATTCAAATTGATGATTGAAACTTTCGCATTCTATACAAACTGAAAAGAATGCACGCTCACAAAAAAGCGTGATGATTCCATCTTCCCCAAATTGTGAGTTCTTAATAAAACGCTAATAAATTTACACAACTTGATATTTTATTTTTTTTGATAATTGAGTATCCTTTATTGCAAATCTTCACGGCGAGGTGGTGTTATTGGCAAAAAATTGAGCGAGGTGGTCACTGAAAGTAGCGAGGTGGGCCGCCTCAAGTTTGAATGGGCAGGGGAAACACTGCAGCCAGGCCCCGTGAATAAACAATTTAACAAAAATAAGTTTTTTTGACAAACTACAAATGTAAAACTTAAATGAATAGATACAAGGTTTTGTCTCGCCCGTTATGCAGGGAGGCGGCTTGGCCACCTGTCGCCCGCTTCGCCACCCTGAATACTGAGAATTCAGACAGATTGAGGGTCCCTACAAGGAAGAGTTAGTTTTGAGTCGATTAAGGATCGAAACATTAGGCCTTCTTAACCTATTTGAATTTATTTCAGATCAATTCAGTCCGTAAAAAAAAATTGCTGCAGTTTTGTTCACTTTTCGTCTGAATAATGACTAATTTTACAATTATTTGTTAATTAATGATAACGATGAAATGTATCGCAAATCAGATCACAAAAACCAATCAATTCTAATGCTGAGGTGCTGGAAATGTTAACATTAAAAATTCTCTGGATAGCCGACAAAGAGTCTGTTGCAATGCGTTGCTCAATCTCCATTTAAATGGATGATCACAATTTCCAATTTTTGGAAATCAATACGATCAAACTTGGTATTGAAATATTTTACGTATTACAGGTAAACCTTGTTTCCACAAAAAAATGTACCATATCTTTGGAAGAAAAAAAACATCCGTAATATCGCCGTTATTTTTTTTTTTAAATTGCGAAAGAACTGTTTTTTCCCCCCGATTTGCAGCGTACGTACCTGAAAATGAAACCACCGCCAATACAGCATGCAGTCGGCGATCCAGAACCTAGCACTTGTTGCAGCCAGCGAGCTTCAATCCAAAAATGATAGCGTCAGACGGAAGCAGACTTTTTATTACTATGGCACTTGTTTACTAAATGTTACACCCCACCTCCCATGCGTCTCCCCCCTACTGGCCGGGCCGTGGACCATGACGCGACTGTGGCATTCACTGCAATGACCTTGGCTGTTCCATTGTATTTAGGGGTGACAAAGAGAGAGAGGGGTTGGTTTCATGAATAATATTGAAAGGTATTTTGAAAATGGCAGGATGTTTTGCAGAAAAGGAAAGCTTTCTAGATTTCAGAAGGGATTTTTTTGAAAGATTTTGAGAAAAAAATACTTTAATTGGTTGATTTTGTATTGAATTTTGTTTCTCGCTGATGTGATTTGTATGAGCACTGTGTGCTTTTGAGAAAAAGTATAAAACTTGCTTGGGTGGGACTTGAACCCATGACCTCCTGCTTACTAGTGCAGACGTCTTACCACTCGACCACTGAGCTTGCACAGTAAAGAGAATGCTTTCATAATAGAAGTTTGCACAAAGGAGATGTAAAATTTCAATACAGGCTGTCAACGAAAGAATTGTGCAAGCAGATATCTTTTTAATAATTTCTCACAAACTACTTAAACATAAGCATATTCATTATACTCTTGTGTATAATCAGTGAAAATGCCATGGAAATCCGTTCATGCAAACCACAGATCTAACAGATTATAAAAGGCTATGGGTTTTTCACCCATTCCAATGGGATTTACTCAGTTAGTGATATCAGTGCATCAGATTGTCATGGGCCTTTTCACTGTGATGTAAATTAAGTTAACTGTGTCAATCCCATCTCATTGGAATTGGTCAAAAACCCATAGCCTTTTAAAATCTGTTAGATCTCTGGTCTGCATGAACGGATTTCCATGGCATTTTCACTGAATATACACAAGAGTATAATTAATATGCTCCATCAAGAGGAAATACTCATGTTAAGTAGTTTGTGAGAAATTAAAGGATATCTGTTTGCACAACTTTTTTGGGGACACCCTGCATTAGGCCGAATTACTTGACTACCGCTTGAAATTACACACGAGTCTGTGGCAGCGGCTGCAGCCGCTTCACATAGACCTGTGTGTAATTGTAAGCCGCAGCCAGGCAATTCAGACACGGCTTTAGGTTTGGCCCTTCAGGCCATAATATGTATGAGCACCACAGTGCTGTCCAAGGGTTTAAGGTTTTTAAAAAAAAAAAACTCGGGTGGGACTCGAACCCATGACCTCCTGCTAATTTGAAAGAGAATGCTACCGTAACTTCAAGGCTGAATTTGCTCATGAAAATCTGCAAGAATAGTGTGTGCATGAGGGTGTCCAGCCCGACGTCGTTATCAACTTATTTTTGGAGTTGGCCAAGAACACGTACGCAGAAGTATGAACATGGTACATTAGGAATAAGCTTGAGGATATTGACAGTCGACAGGTTAAAGCGGCCATGCAATGTAATTTTTCAATGCAATCTTTGAAAATGCGCCTTTGTGTCTCATTTAACCTTATTTTAATTTTCGTTTTGCCATTTTGCAGGGTATTTTGGTGCTTTTTTTGTTTTGTTTTTATGCTAATGTGATTTTCCATATTCATGAGCAAATCTGTGATGTCACTCAGGGCAGAAAGCACGGTGTCACAGCTATTTCAGCACAAAAAGTTGCTGGAACTTTGGGTATTTTGCTGTCTAGAATTCCCTTTTTTGGGGGGGAGTGATTCATTGGTGTGTCAGTACATGGCAGTAAGCCATTGAGCAACCCTTTCTCACAAATGTTTTCAATGAGCAGATTTTGGGTTCACAATTTGAACAGAAAGTCTTCCTGGAATGACATCACAGTAACAGCACCCACAGTTGTCCGGAAAAGCATGGATAATTTAAAATGTTTAAAGAAGTGCACTTTTCAATCAGATTAACCAGAAAGGGGTGTCAAATAATGTTTATACATTTAAGAAGAGTACAAACTTGCACAAAATGTGCACTTTTATAAAATCGTATTTCAAGTAATTTTCATACATTTTATAAAAGTAGCAAGTTGCACAAAATGTGTTACTAAGAACAATTTATCACATGGCCCTTTAAGTTACGAGTTTTTGTATAAAGAACATGTCAAGTAATAAGTTATTCTAATGAACCATGACACAAACATTCCTGGGTTAATGTCCATCCCCTGATAAGACTCAACTAAAACACTGCCCAGTTTCCAAATCCTTTCTTAATTTGGCAAAGTTTTATTTAAACTGAGAATTGGCATTAAACTAACGTTGCTTGCCATCAAAATCAAGTATTCTGTTTCTGTTACAGGCACTGACATTTTCTGATCAATATATCAATACATTTTATTCATATTTGCTCATTTTTTCCTTAACACTCCTGATAAGTACCCAGCCTAAAGACAAACAGTTTGAGAGATTGTCAAACTTTCCTCAAAAGCATTTTAAGTTTTTGTCCCCAGTGTTTTTGCCTTTCCCGTCAGCATCAAAATTTGAAAAATAATCATCTATTTTCTGGAAAAAAATCATGCCCCTCATACAGACTTTTGTGTGATCGTGGCCGGTGTTCTTACTCAGCTGTTCTTTTATACCGCTGATAAACTTTGTTCCCTTTTCGCAAGCGGTGAACTGCGACGGCATATAACAAACAGTCAACCAAAATTGAATGCAGATTTGAGCATCGCAAGCAAATTCGTGGGTACGATGAACCCACCAAGTTGCACTTTTTCCCTCCCCCAACCTTGACTAACTACCTTGACTTAAAACCATGACGGACTTGGAACATTAAAAAACAAATTGTTTTTGTTCTTGTTTTTTGTTGTTGTCCTTTTGGCATCCCCCGCACCCTTTTGCCGACCCACAGGAAGCGTTGCCGGAAACAGGGCTGCCACAAAATATCTGGCGCGACAAAACTTACAGATTTCAAAAGTTGGAATATGTGTGTAGGACGGTCACATGACCTGGCAAACAAATCCCTGAGTAGCTGTCTTTAAAAAGAAAATGTAAGGAGAACCGCCAATAATAAGGGAATAAATGTGTGCTCTGGAGGTTTTTATCACTCTGTTTAAGACCACTTAGAGTCTGGGTGCTGATAATTACCCGAGCCGGGTATTTATGAATAAAGCTTCACAGATACTTTACACCGTAAATTCAGTTAAAAAACAAACATAAATGGGTGTGCACACAACAAAACCCCTCCCCCCCCCCAAAAAAAAAAGAAGTAAAATGGTCGGAGCATATAAGAGCACCAGACTCAAGCTGAGCTCTGGTGTTTCTGACCAGCAGAGTGTGGTTCCAGTCCCGGTCTGGACACTTGTGTCCTTAAGCAAGACACTTAACCATTATTCCTTCGTCCTTCGGATGGGACGTAAAGCCATAGGTCCTGTGTGTTGTGTAATGCACGCTTATCTCTAAGATAAGGGATTTGCCCTGGTGTTCCTGGCAGTGTGTTTATCTTCAGCCATTTTTAGGCTCCTCTTACAAGGAAGAAAACGAAGAATGGTCCTTCATAATCGTCCTTCATAACTCTCCCTTTGTCACCATTAAGGGGGTATATGAAGTTCATACATTGTAAAAACTACGCACATGCACACACGACTGTCATGTTATAATGACTTTATCAGGGGAGTCAGGTTGGTGTAGCGGTACTTTCCTCGCCTTCCACCGCTGTGACCCGGGTTCGAATCCCGCCTGGGCCAATATGTGGATTGGGCTTTCGGTCCCTACCTGATTCCGTGGGTTTTCCCCAGAATATTCTTCTGGGCTTTTCCTCCCACCTCTAAAACTGTAATTTCTTCTCATTGTCTTCTCTCTACAGGTTTCTTCAGGCTTCCGGGCTACAGTGCTTAAGGCACTTTTGAGGGACCCTTGGTTTCATTACCAGAAAGAAATAAAATAAATAAATAAATAAATAGAATAAATAAAGTTGCAGCGTTTTATTGTTAGGTGCCACTTTTTTGGTCAACAGTAACTTTTTTGTCGACAGCGGTTCATTTTTTCTATCCTTTTTATTTTAGCAGGTTAAAGCCTTAGACAGTTATGAAATACTTAATGCAAAACGCTCCATACCGATCCCTGCACGCAAAGTTTAAATGGCGCGCTCTGCATGCAACTTTTGACCGGCAAGGCACGCGGTTGCATCTGGCAGTTTCTCCAAATATTTGGTCAAACACAGCTTCGAGTAATTGAATACTAAATTATTCGAAAAGTGTTCTGTAATGGAAATGTAGACATCATGCATGCAAAGCATTTAGGATATCATGTCAAACACAAGTCAATCATAAGTCAATCTCAGGTCAGTTGAAAGTCAGTCAATCACAAGTCAATCACCAGTAAATTGCAAGTCAATCACAAGTTGAGTCACTAGTCAATCACAAGTCAATCCCTAGTCAATCACAAGTCAATCACAAGTTAACTCACTAGTCAATCACAAGTCAATCTCCAATCAATCACAAGTCAATCACTAGTCAATCACAAGTCAATCACAAGTCAATCACAAGTTAAGTCATTAGTCAATCACAAGTCAATCACAAGTTGAGTCACTAGTCAATCACAAGTCAAGTCACAAGTCAATCACAAGTTAATCTCAGGTCAGTTGAAAGTCAGTCAAAAGTCAGTCGAAAGTCAATCGACAGTCAGTCACAAGTTAATCAAAAGTCCATCATAAGACAGCTCAAGTCAAATCCCAAGCCTCTCTCAAGCTCATCAAAAGTCCATTGCAAGTCCATCATAAACTTGTTATGAGAAGAGCAGTAATACAGAAGCCTTGATTGATGACTCTGCGATTGACTTTTGAGGACTTGTGACCTTCTTGTGATGGATATCTTGCGATAGATTTGTGACGACTTGGGTCATTCTATAAATGTGGGTCCAAATTGCCACATCTGAAATCTACAACAGGTAGGATTTTATAATTCTTAATCACTCCCTTAAATACAGTTGTTTTAGGTCCATTCTTAATGATACATAAACGGCAAAGGTAACAGGGACAAAAAAATGTCAAATTTGAGACCGTAAGTTTATAGGATGACCCACTTGACAACAACTCTTTGGAAACATGGTTGAATCCATCAGAACTACAGCTGTGCATCGGAACAGGGTACCCGAGTACCCAACCGTTGATGTCAGGAACCAGTTCCAGATTAGGGGATCGGGTACCAGTAACCAAATGTGATGCGATCAAGCTAAATGAGTCATTTGTGGTTGTCGACCCTGGTCAAACATTTTTTTTATTACAGATTTAAAAAAAGCACAATCTCAGCATTACTGCTGTGAAAACCCCATGCCGATACCATCGTTAGTCCAAAAAAATATGGAAATCGGAAGACCAAGAGATGTGATGAAGTGATGTGATAAAATGGCCCTATTTTGGCCTGAATCTCCAAATAAAAATTCCAGACAAACGACTTATTATGATCACATCACAATTTACAAAAGAGAAAAGAAGGCTTTTAAATGTCATTTGTGGGAAATTTTCAAAATGAAAACATGCTACATGGGAAAACAAAACATTTCAAATATTTTTGACACTCGCCAAAGTTGCATTTAACTCTATAAAGCTATAAAGCTCAATGTTGTATCTTTCTGTATTGCTGCACCGATGTGGTAGTATTATCATGCAAACCTTTATGAACAATCTGAACAGCAACTTCTGAGATTTGAATTTTGGGGTTGGGTTTTCTTTTCAATCGGGTGCCCGGTTGCACCCCTAATGACAATATCTAAGCAGTGACTAGCACAACGCGACGTGCATCAGTGGCCAAACAGCCAACCCACTGCGTGCCAGTCCCCAGTCATGCGTCAGGACAAACTTCCACAAAAACAACCCTGAGAACTCAAACCTGAAACAGAAACCTCTCCACGTTGTTCCCCTGAAAATCACTGCACTCTCGGAATCATTGGAGCTTAACTGCAGACAGGAGGGTAAAAGAAAAATACTTGACAAATAGTTTTATTATTTGGCAGAACAACAAAAAAAGTGGGGGACGTTGGTGCATTCAGCTGAGACTGCACGAATATCACGGGATGTTTACCAATTTTTTTGCCCATACTTTACACTCTTGTTGGTTCCCTGCGGGACATTTCATGTCAGCGGTGATATTCATTTTGTTCTTTACAACCAGGCCGAGGTGACTGTTGGAGAGATTAAAGGGAATGTACATCATTGGGTTTAGCTGTAATTTTCAGAAATAGAGATTTCAATTGCAAAATTAGAATGGAATGTAAAAAAAAAAACAATTTAGAAACTTCAATTATATTTTCGAGGTAGGGGAAAAAGTAAAAACACATTCCTCAACTAATGTATTTTTTTTGTTAAGTTTTGTTACAATAAAAAAGGCAAAAGGAAGTGTGGTCGGTGTTGCATATGGAGTTGTGTACGTGTACATTGTGCATGTAAATAGGCTGTATAAAACTTGGGTTTGCCTACTTTGATGTTTATTCAAAACTCATTTCCTGGTTTTGAAAATGAACAAACTTGCTTCACTTCGATAAAAATACAAGAGAATTTGCTTTGAAACAAATCAGAATTACGATTTAACAGTTTTGGGGGTTTTTTTTGGGGGGGGGGGGCATTGCCAAAATACCGGACAGTGTTTGTGAAATACTAGTATTCACTCACCCATGACCTTCGTTTGTTTTTCCTCTTTCTCCTCCCACGTGTTGCTGTGATACATCACAGCCCACAATCCCCGCCCCCTTTTTTTGTCCGAACCGCCAACATACCAAGTTTGTTTTTCCCCCGTTTTGTACTCTCAAACCCCTACACACAATAGTCGCAAATTCCTTTATGCAACACCGACCACACTTCCTTTTGCCTTTTTTTTTTTGGAACAAAACTTAACAAAAAAAATACAGTAGTCGAGGAATGTGTTTTTACTTTTTCCCCTACCTCGAAAATATAATTGAAGTTTCTAAATTGTTTTTTTTTTTACATTCCATTCTAATTTTGCAATTGAAATCTCTATTTATGCATTTCAACCAAACATGTTAGTGGTTTGTTTATTGAAGCCATCTTTTTATAATAATTTGTGTTTTATATTTTATGGCTGCATGTTGTTTGTGTTTGTGTACGTGTTCATCTATTCAAACCGTGGACGAAAAATACCAGAGAACAAAAGAGAACAATATCTTCCACGGTTCCCAGCATACGTCCGCGATTGGGGTCGTGTACAAAACCTATGGGAGTCTTCCTGAAAAGTTAGAGTATAAACAAAAGAGGGACAATAGGAGTAGGACGTTCACGATCGACGGTGAGAACACATTTGCGTATACGTGTTCTACATAACCCCCGAGGACCGACACACAAAAGGAAACAGCAGATCCTTTCAGTCCTCCTCGGGAGTTGGGTCTTTTGTTGAAAACGTCCTCTGTAGTAGTTTTGTGTGCTTAGTCTACGGGAGAGTGTTATATTACAGGGACAAAGGGAAAAACAAAGCATTGTCTTCGCGAGTATAGTAAAACAAGAGCTAGTGTCCTAGTCTGTGTCTCGCATCCTTTTGTTAGTCTGTTTTTTAATTTATATGCAGCGTAAGGTAGCGACAGTTGCTGACTGTAGCTGAGTTTGCGTTGATGGTCAGCTTTTGTAACAAGCAATCCGATTAGGCAAAAATTGTGTCAATCTGTATCTGGAAGTGTCATGAATAATCAATCACGCAAGATCAAAATAGTAAATATGTGACCTGTCATTTCAAAACGACCTTGAAGTCAGACTTTTGTCAGAATTGAGATATTTATCTGGATTCTGCTGAACAAGAGCGTTCCAATGGTATGCAACATGCAGGGGTGCTAAGTTCAGTAACGGAAATATAGACCACCATCTTACTTGAGGTTGTAAAACTAATTCTTGAGAAAGTGGCATTTCAAAACTCTTGCATTTGTGTTACAGTGAATGAACAGTCAACTAATAAAAGGGAATGAAAACCAGATTTAAAGCTAATTGATTGGAAGCGCCGATCAGATAGCCTAGTACAGATGACAGTAGAAGGAGAAGTAGAAGGGAAGGCCAGGCCAGGACGTAGGAAAACAGGATGGATCGATAACATCAGGAAGTGGACGGATGGAGGAATGGCCGTGGCAAGAGCAAAGGCACACAAGAGAATACCGACGGTTCTATGAGGACTATGGCAAAACAGCAGCAGCAGCAGCAGATGGGACAAAAAATTGGAGAAAGTTAAAAAGGGACTTAGAGATTAACGCTGACCTGAAAACAAAAAATCGACTACCTCTTCAAATGTTGGCTTTTCCCCACTGTACTACAAAATGGCAATTTCTGACGTTGAGCTCATATTTGACATGTCAAATATGCAGACCCTAGCACATTTGTTTATGGTGTAAATCGAGGATTTTCTTTTGTTCCTCTTCCCTTTTCCTTCGTTTGTACTTCAACTTTTTCGTCATTGGTTTTGTACACGTTTTCTAATCAAGGTTGTCCTCGATTTGGTTCCTGTCCTCGATTCACCCATGATGTTGCACGTGTGTGTCCTCGATTTACTCCATGAACAAAGGAAGTCTGCCAGGGTAATGTTTGAAAAGAGTAAGGGCCTCTCATTTTGTTTAGTTCAAAATATAGATTTTCTTTTCTCTTCTCTGTGTAGAAAGAGAAGTACCACACCCATCTGGCCGTCCTGTACCTGGACTGCGTCTTGAAGAAAGACGCCGGTACCCCCAAGACGGAGATGGACCTGGCCCGATCCAAGCTGCGGCACATGCTGGAGGAGTCCTCCCTCTACCGAGTCCAGCTCATCCTGGGGAAGGTCCGAGAAACGGAGATGTTTGCTGAGACCGCAATCCTCTATGGAAAGGTAGGCATTTGTCGAGGGAACCAGTTAGTGCAAGTTGGTATTTCTTATGACTCGTCTGAGATCATTTATTTGCCTAGCATTATTCTCTGTAGAGCAACTTGTGTTTAGCAGTGGGAGAAATCGGAGATTTCAAAATCCGGTTATCCTAATTTTTTTTGTTCAAACCGAATAACGGTTATCTGATTTCACCGGAAGTTCCCGTTCAGCTCACAGTCATGCCAACAAAAAGTTACGAGTGAGGTGCCGCAGGGAAATGTTTTACACGATGATTTGGTATACATGTAGTTTGTGGGATTGAATGAGCACTGGGCCTTTAAAAAACACTGGAGAGCTGTAATGTTGAAAAAAAATGGATGGGAACTCTCTGATCAGACGAATGGGCAGGCTATATTCAAGAAGACTGCTAGCCAGTGAATGTAAGTTTACAATCAGGGACCATGGAGCCAATTGGGGGATGTTCTAGTTGTTTTCTTCGGCTTGAGCCATAAAAAAATGGAAAGCCTGATTTTTTTAAGGTTGGTTTTGAATATCCGGTTTCAAAAATCCAAACTGAAAAGTGGAATTTGAACTGAATTTAAAAAAAATCTTAATTTAAGCCCACTGGTGATGATGTGTTGTTGACTTGTGATTGACTTGTGACTGAGTTGTGATTGACTTGTGACTGAGTTGTGATTGACTTGTGATTGACTTGTGACTGACTTGTGACTGACTTGTGATTGACTTGTGATTGAGTTGTGATTGACTTGTGACTGACTTGTGATTGACTTGTGATTGACTTGTGACTGACTTGTGACTGAGTTGTGATTGACTTGTGACTGAGTTGTGATTGACTTGTGACTGAGTTGTGAATGACTTGTGACTGAGTTGTGATTGACTTGTGATTGACTTGTGACTGACTTGTGACTGACTTGTGATTGACTTGTGATTGAGTTGTGATTGACTTGTGACTGACTTGTGATTGACTTGTGATTGACTTGTGACTGACTTGTGACTGACTTGTGATTGACTTGTGATTGAGTTGTGATTGACTTGTGATTGACTTGTGATTGACTTGTGATTGACTTGTGACTGACTAGTGATTGATTTGTGATTGACTTGTGATTGATTTGTGACTGACTTGTGATTGCCTTGTGTTTGACATGTGATGACTTGTCGTGACTTATGTGGCTAATCTTATGACTTTTTGGTTGCTAATTGTTTAGTTGGGGTCATATAAAAACAAGAGTCAATCTTTCAAAAAGGTGTAGAATTTACTGAATATACATTGCATTTAAAATCTGCCCAGCCAACATATTTTGTTTTGGTGCCAATAAAATAAATATCCCCAAATTGACTATCACAGCACTTTTGTAGGTCACTTTTCCCCAATTCACTTTGGACAAAGACAGTTTCCCCCCCCCCCCCCCACCGTTAATAAAATAAGTCCATAAGCACGTCTCATTATCGCTTGCACAAGTCTCGTAAAAAGAGTGACCTCCACACTAATTTGGAGGAAGTAACAATTCATAAAAAAAAAATTTGCCAGAGTCGTTTTCGATTTGGGCTGACAAAGGGAGTAAAATACCCTGACATGCTACAGTGCACACAGGCACAGGCATTGAGGTCTGCTGTCTCGGATGACAGGTGCAATTTGACACTAGTTGTGTACTTTGTGGAGGGACAAACAGCGCCCTCTGTGGTCATGACTGTTGAATAAAATACTGATTTTTTTTGTTTATTTTTTAATGCAAGCAATAAGCCATTTGCGTGTAAAATTTGAATAAAATCTGGAACGCTGACTTAATACACTGCTTTGCACGTTTTAACCTAGCATTCTCCCGACCAAAGA